>CM057135.1:32928180-33253180 GCA_029964075.1 Patiria pectinifera
CAGAGCCAGCGGGCGGAGCTGGACTCAGCCAATCAAAGCTACGCCAGGGAGATCACGGTCAGACAAAATCACTTGTATGATGCACTATTAATTAAATACGATTGACTATTTATCTGAGAAGGACATTCAGGAAAGTCACAATTTTTATTTATTTACTTTTTTTATCTGCAGGATGCGCGAAACCAACTCCAACCAATCGAAGTAAGTGTTTGCCATCATCTCTCACTTTCATCTTATCATCAAAATGTATGGACCTTCATAATTGGCTGATATTAACCAGGTGTCCTTGTGCAAGCCACTTTACTGCAATAAGAGTCAATGTGACTTCAGAAGTGCCTGAGATGTGACACATATAGTGTCTTTGAAAATAAAGTACTTTTTCCTGTGCGTATTAGCATCTAAGTCGTAACGACTATGTTGATACTTTCAGCGTAAGTTGGACAAACTGACCAGAGAGAAGACTGCCCTCCAGAAGGAGAAAGATTCAAAGGTGGAAGAGCACAAAGCCCAGCTGGACAAAACGCATCACAAACGAGGAGATATCAGTGCCTACACAAACAGTATCAATAGGTAATACATCTCACAATCTAGATACAATAATAAATGGCAAAAACATTTTTTACATACGGGAAAATTAGATTTTGTGGTGTCCCTGGAGATGCTGTTTGACTAGAGTGTCATGGTCTAGCGGTTAAGAGCACCGGAGTCATGCTCTGGTGTTTCAGAGGCAACAGTGATGTGGGTTCAAGCCCGGGTCTGGACACTTGTGCCCTTAAGCAAGGCACTTAACCATTATTGCTTTGTCCTTCGGATACGACGTAAAGCCGTAGGTCCCGTGTGTTGTGTTATGCAATGCACGTAAAAGAACCCAGTGACACTTATCGCTAAGAGAAGGGGTTTGCGCCGGTGTTTCTGGCCTCCTGTTAAAACTACCCCGTGGAGTATTTAGGAGAAGAACCAACCAAGACACAAGAACTAATCCTACTTCATCAAGTCTCTTTTACATTCAGGAGACTATGGACGTTATGTGGGTTAAAACATTGACAGTTCCTCCTGATTTTACCATAGGATTATAGCCGAAGAGTACTCTTGGAATCAAGATTTATTCTGTTCCGTTTGCTTACACATATGCATTTGCGTATGGTTTACTTGCAGGTACATCTCGTCAGGCAAGGAGGAGGCTCTGGAGGCAGGCCGCTCTGAGATTGCTGCCGTTGAGGACAGCCTGGCCAGGATCACCAACGAGAAGAAAGAGGTGACAACGACCATCAACCAGTTGAACGAGGACTTGGCCAACCAGCAGGTGTGCAAAACATGATGTGTAACCACTTTTTTTAGTCATTTATATTGAAAAAAAGTAAAACTGCTGCAAACTGCTTACTGACTGGATTGACCTGAAATATATAAATCTTAAAATTAATGTGGCCTGACGTTGCAAACTTAGCAAGTTCTTCTTCAGAGGCTAAAACAGAAAACATTTTCTGTTTTAGCCTCTGAAGAAGAACTTGCTAAGTTCACAACGTCAGGCCACATTAATTTTAAGATTTATTTATATTGAGGTTAGAAAGGAATGATAAGAAATTGAAGTACGTAATGGGGCATCACTCAGAGGTGTTGTCTTTTCCATCATTAGTCAGTTGGAAATAAGACAAAATTTGTTCAAAGAAAACTGAGATGAAAGGCCGTCATTTATGCACTCATAATGGCAATATACATCAGAATGTTGAGCTGTATGATGTATCAGAATGAAGAGCTTGGTATTGTGTATATTAAAAAATTAATAATTACTGGAAAGTCTCTCAAGTCTCATTTCTTTGGGTCTCTTTAAGGTGAGAGAGCGAGAGTTATCGGACAACATCCAGCTGCGCAAGAAGGCCAGCGAGATTGCCAAGGTCCAGCAGAACCTGAGCAAATTGGAGGAGCAGCTGGGAGGCATCGACCAAGAACACGTCAAAGAGGAGAAGAGGACACTGAATGCCAAGGGGAACAATCTGAACAAAGAGGTGTGCATGATGGGCCAGGGGAGGGGTGCACTGAGTGGTCTTTAAGGGGGTATTAAAAGGGTCCTGTTTCAACTTGAGTTGACAAAGTGGCAGAGTGTTTTGGGGATTCAAACCACAGTCTCCTTAATTGGAGTTAAAAATGGCATTTTCTTTCCCCACTGACAAATGTTAAAGACAGAGTACATCATTTGTCACTCGTGCATTTGTTTTCGTTTGTGCTCAAAATGTAAGGAAGGATGCCTTTAGAACAAATAATCTGTCGAGTGAATGCCAAATATGCCGAGAAAACAATATTCTAGTATCTCGATTTCTATTCAAAAGTTGCCGAGTCGTGTTTTGAAATGCGCCCAAAGATTGCAATAATGCGATGTCACACACTGAGCTGAGGAATAATAGCAACCGTGTGCGCGTGTGCATAGTGTCAACGCTTGCGCGCGCTCATTCACGGGGTCGCTGAATTAAAAGTGCACTAACGGACATTTCCAAAAATGCGTCTTTTGACACATGGTTGGAAAAGGGATTGTTAGTGTTTTTCATTAAAATGACAACATGCCAGAAAGAAGAATTTCACAGGGAGTTTAGGGCGATTACTTTCTTTAAACCTTTAAGATATTTATACCTTTAAGATATTGCTCGTTCATTGGACATGGCTATTGAATGGAGACGCTGGTTTTCTCGTTCGTCGGATTTTGGACTTCTGGAAGTATCAGTCAGGGATTTGGGCATGTACATAACAAGTGTCCGTGTGTTCATCTTTATTTTGTAGAAAAACCAAGCAGATGGGAGGCAAGCTGTGCTCAAGGAAGAAGTCAAGAAAGTGGAGAGGGAACTTGCGTCAGACATGTACCACAACGCTGACGATAAGTACAACGATATGATGATCCAACTCAGGGTATGTACCGTCAAGTGTCTCAGTCAATTAATGTATTCTCCTCCACTTTATATCATGTACAAATATTGATTTTCATTCCCATAAATTTGGTTAATGATTAGAAATACTCTCAGAGTATAGCTTGTTCTTAATGATTATACTGTTCTTTTTACGTCTTTAGACTACAGAGATTGCCAATGATGATCTGGACAAGTACTCAAAGGCGTTGGACAAGTAGGTCATTTTTTGTCAACCGTTGTTTCTATAATGTCCTAAAATAATACTCATTCTTAAATCGATGAATGTGGGGTCTGAGTAATGAGAAATTGAAGACCTGAAAAGTAAAGTTCACGTATGTAGTACAATGCAGTGGAGAAACATTTGAGAGACGGGCAATTAGGGAAACATCAGTTTTAAGATGCAGGGGGAAACACCTAGTGAGTTGCCTTTTGAAAGAGTTGGAAAAAACGTTCAGTGATTGTATTGGCCGCGTTTCTTTGTGTTTCAGAGCAATCATGAATTATCACCAGATGAAGATGGCAGAGATTAACAAGATCATCAGGGACCTGTGGCGAGTCACATACAAGGGCCAAGGTAAAAAGCTTCCCTAGTTCCTCGCAAAGGGAAAAATCACATGAACTCCAGTTATTTTTTGAAGCATCTAAGAGCTCCTTTCAAGTACAAAACAAAATGTCAGATGATGGTTAATTGGTGGATTTTGTAGGATTCATTGGGTTCTTAGCAAAAAAAGTGGCCTTGAAGTTAAGTTGCAACTTCAGTCCAAAAACACTGCTCCCTTTTTTGTTTAATGGACATTAACCACATTGGGCTTTGATGTTTTTACTAGCACATCTTTTTGAAGTATTGTATTAGCCCCAACCCCATCCTGCATGCAATGATTGACATGTGTTCTGTGGCTTGAGGTTACAGGAATCCAACTTAAAAGTCCTTATTTTGCCACCGTTTGACTCATTTTTGCAGACATTGATTTTATTGAGATCCGTTCCGACGAGGACATTGGAGGTACAACGCAGCGCAAAAACTACAACTACAGAGTAAGTTAGCTTTTGTTTCTGTGATAGATTTGCAGAGTTTGCAGGTTTAATTCCTGATTCTGTCATTTGACTGTTCATCTACTTTTCTCTGTTTGACAGTTCTGTTTACACATCTTACAGTCTTTACACATGAACCTGCAACCAACATGTGGGCATTGAAAGCTCTTGAGCATTGGTACTGCATTTCTGAGATATCTGGTTTGAATCTTGTTTTTAAAAATTGAGTTACGTTTTTGTTCTCCCTTGAATTACTCCCATTATTACATAAAAATTTTAATTGCAATGTCAGTCTTAATGAACTTTGGCCCCAATTTACATCCATTTGTCTTGGACAGGTTGTCATGGTGAAGGGAGAGACATCTCTGGACATGAGAGGGCGCTGTAGTGCAGGTCAAAAGGTCAGCACAGTTTTGTCGTAGGAAGGTTTTCGGAACCCCAGCTTTGCCTATTTGGCTACAGAATCATTTTTAATCCTGTTTTCCCAAAGCATCACGTTTTAAGGTACCATGTTCTAAACCAGATAGAACAGGTACTTAAAATAAGCAGGAGTCCCCTGAATGATAGCAATTTCTGAAGCAATCAGGACACATTTGCAACTTCTTTAAATCATCTTCCCTATCCTAGTTCATAATAATTGTACCTTGAATGCATGTCAATTCTGTAGGTTCTTGCCTCCTTGATCATCCGGCTAGCCTTAGCCGAGACATTCTGCCTGAGCTGCGGCATACTTGCCCTGGACGAACCCACCACCAACTTGGACAAGGAGAACATTGAGAGCCTGGCCCAGGCGTTGGTTGAGTAAGTACACTTCTCTCGCTGACTGTCATAGCAGGTGGGCTTCTCAGGAATCCCCTTCAGGGTTCCTCCAGTGTATATTGATGAGGGAAAAAAATGTTACCAATCTAACCAGACATTAGAAACATATTTTTTTTGCGATGGCCTTAATTGAAGATACGTGTACATTTTACGAACCCAACCTTTATGTTCTGATGCCATTCACTGCTTAAACCGTCTTCCGATATTTTTGTTTGCATGGCAACCCAGCATCATCAAGAGTCGGGAGCAGCAGCGTAACTTCCAGCTGATCATCATCACCCACGACGAGGACTTTGTGGAGCTGCTGGGCCACTCAGACTACACGGACTACTTCTACCGTATCACCAAGAATGATGAGTAAGTCTTGCAAAACGTAGGCTGCACTATTTATTTCAACATCACAAATCAGCCCTTCTCCTTTCAATGGACTATGTCTCAGAGGTACTACGTTTCAAAAAAAACATGTCCTACTTTTGATCCTGAATAACTCTGTTGTTTACCAATGGAATTGAATCAAATGCTTTGAGAATCTGCCACTTTTGACTTGGCATCCTCCAATGTCGATACAGCGCTGGAGACGGTGGCAGAAGGAATGCAGTGTCATCCCTGACGCCATTGCACACCTCAATAGTTTGGGGCAACACATGATCAAGGAGGTGTGCAATGACATCAGGGGTGATCCTGCATTCCTCCAGAAGCTTTCAGACGCAGCACGCGCCTTCCGCCACCGTCTCCAGCACTGTCGACATTCTGAAAGTATTTTTTCGTAATTTTTTTTGAAATCTCACCCTCTTGCACAAAGCTGATGAAACTCACCCCATAAAATTGTCATGGCTTCTTTACATGATCTGAAATTTTGGTTGAATTCCAGTGGTAAACAACAGAGTTATTTAGGGCCAAAAGTAAGACATGGCGTTTTTTACAAGTAGTACCTACTTTTAAAAACACGGTGTGGCCCACTTTCAAAGACACCATGCGTGCACATGCATGTGTGCACATTTTTCAAGGTTTCATATGGCGTGGCGTGTGCACCTCTGGTTTGTTTCTGCGTGGGCACAAACACGTAGCATCGTCACATGATTGTGCCTTCGGCACCTATTCACCTCCCTCGTTGAGCCAAGCCTTCATCCCTCTCTATTTAACACTTTTGTAGTGTTTAGGCAAAAGGACTTTTGGTTTCTCTGCACGGACAATTATTCCTGGAGACATCAGTTGAAGTTGAAGTTAATTTATTTTTCTTTATTTCACCAGATACAAGTCCACAGTCTCCCGGCGAGAGATCGGCACACTGCAAGCCATGGGCTAATCATACCCACACCACTCACAAAAAAAGGCGCCAAGCCAGGGGGTAAACAAAACTATAATTTTCTGCATGCAAGTTTGGAAGGGGAAAAAACTCATAAATAAATGGAAATTTATTTTTTTTTTAACTAAACGAAAACAAGATAAGGACAATTTGCATCCTGAACATATCTTGAACTACTTTTTGTCTCCGGAATGAGTACATTTTTGTTATTTTATCTTATATTTAATTGTCGTTTAATTGTTGTTTCTTTTAGTTTGTTTACAATTAATTGTCATTTTCATTCTGTTTCTTGGATGGGGCTGTGATTTTTTGTTACAATTTTTAATGGTTAAAACACTGTGTTTAGTTTGCATTCCACTTTTTTCTTCATATAGCATCTCAATGAAGGTCAGTCATTGCAAAAAATGATGATAAGACATGAATCTGGGACTGAGAAACATTTCCAATTTTGTTAAGAAATACTTAGACCTTTGTTCAGGAAAGAGACTATGCAATCACTATGTACGTATATATGTAGTATGTATGAATGTATGCGGTATTTTGGTTGAAGTTTCATAACATTTGTCTCATTTCAAAAGTCCAATTGGAACCAAACTTGAATCATAGATGCAACGTGGGACCTTTCATATGATAACGATGTCAAAGGTCACATAACAAGGTCAAAGGTCATCTGGGGTCCAGTTGTAAACTTGGCTGAAAATGTAAAATTGGTCTCATTTGAAAAGTTGAAGTCCAATTTGAACCAAACTTTGGTCATTGATGCAACATGGCAACCTTCATAACTGATCAGTCACTCTTTAAAGATAATCGCGAAAGCAAGCGAGACGCTTTTTTAATATCTCATTCCTTATCTGAATATCCATGGAAATATTTCAGGAATTTAGTTTAAAAGAAAGTTACCACCAAAAATAGAGACTCTCCTGTTAAGAAATTTCAAAACAAAGGACATCTAGTTGGTCATGCAGAAGTCTATATCATTGTGCCATCCATGCAAATGTATCCAAGTAACGTAAGAAGCAGATTGAAATCTCCCAACAGCTTCAGTTTCCCTATCCTCACTTTCCGTTTCTCAACATTTTACTTCATTCCTTTGAACTTTATATTTTGTTTATTAATGAATAAACACAACCACTTCTATTTAATGAAGTGATTTTTTGGAAAGAAAGCATGCAACAAAGTAATATTGGCCATGAGCGAAGCATTTGGTTTTTGTTATGTTTTGTTTTGTTTGTTTTTAATTGAACTTGTTCATCACTGCTTTGTTACTCTTGCCAATTCACTGAGTACAATTTATTAATAATCATTGTACAGAATAAATATCAAGACTAATTGATAATGTGCCTCTTTACCAGTGTCAGTCACGACAAATTAATTGACTCATTTCATTAATCGAATCCAGCTGCTGGCATTATGTTGTGTCCTTGGGCAAGCCACTTCACCCCCACTTGCCCCTCTCCCCCCAGGAGTACAAATGGGTGCTGGTATTAGCTGGGGAGTAACCTGCGATGGACTAGCATCCCATCCAGGGGTAATAGAATATTCTCAGTCGTTTCATGCTACTGAAACTGGAGATAAACGCCGGCCTGATGGGCCACATTGGCTCGTGACAGACTATACTTACTACTTTCATTAATCGATCGGTGAACTGATGCTAAAAGATCTTTATCACAGGTCTACTAAGGAATGTTAGCCTGTAATCAAGTTGGACCGATTTGTTTTTATACGCTGAAGTATATTTCATTACAGCTGACCTCTCGGGAGTTTTTGTACAGCTTGATTTGCGCCCAGTAGTTTCCGCCGATGAGCCAGGAGGGAATCTGAATGGAAGGGATGTCGATATCGCTCTTTACACTGTACGTGCCCTGGAGATGAGATAAAAAAATCAAATATTTAAAGGGTCCATGAAATGAATTTTTCTTAGGAACACATTTTCTGCAACTTTCTACTCCTCTTAATTATGAAAAGTATTTGACATGCCTTTTTGGTTAATTTTATTCCAAAGTGCACTTCTTTAAACATTAAAACAAATTCCATGCTTTTCTGGACAACTGAGGGCGCTGTTGTTGCTGTGATGTCATTTCAGGAAGACACTGTTCAGTTTAAGGGATTTCTGTTCAAATGTGAACCTAAAAATCTGCTCATTGAAAACGTGTGAGAAAAGTTTGCTCGTTGGCTTACTGCCATGCACTGCCAAAATAACGAATCAACAAAGGAAAGAAATTTACAACAGCAAAATATCAAACATTGAACAGGTTTCTGCCTGAAATGACATCACACTTTTGCTCATGAATATGGACATTTGCATTAGCATAAAAACCAAAAACAAATACCCTTGAAAATGGCAAAACGAAAATTGAAAATAAGGGTTAAAAGGGACACAAAGGTGCATTTTCAAGGATTGCATTACAAAAATTACATTGCATGGGCTCCTTAACTTGAAATGAAAGAAACATTGGTATGAAACAATGATTCTTTGCCAGTTTTTTTCCCCACTCTACTCAGACTAAATTCAGATAAAGATATATGAAACTACGTGTACTAGTAAGTTACTGAGCAGCTGTTTGGAACAGAGTAATAAAAAATAAAGATGGGGAAAATAATATGTCTGATGGCTGATCAACCGGTATTAGTCTTTGAGACGAAACGAACTTAACACCTGACAACAGTTTCAAATTCAATTTAGACAGTTGGATTAAATAACGAATTCGAGTGACTATTTCCCTAATCGAATTACGTATTCAGGATCATTTTAACTTAAACCTAAATAAATAAGTTGTTTTGAATAATCGAATGAAAAGCTGGCTTGGAAAACCTATACAATACTCAGCGGTACGTGCCAGTCGCGCCAGTTCAAGTTAAAGAGGAATATTTAAATTATCTTAACATATGAGTTGGTAATGAAAGCCAACAAGAAGGTAAACGACTCACGAGCCGGGCGGGCCGTTGTAGGCGGTAGGCAGGAACTGGCACATGTCTTGGTAGGTACAGCTTCCATAGTCGCTCACACAGGGCATTACCTGGATGCAGGGCGAGAAACACATTTTAGAGATTTATTAAAACTAAACAAAACAAATTACAAAACGAGGTCAACTATAGTATTCTGAATAGGGGAAAAAAGGTCATTGGAAAGATTCCCATATCTGGGCATCACTATTTTTTCCCTTCAGTGACCTATCAGCCATTAGAAAGTGATGATGTGTCCTAACGAGTCAAATTTAGCAGGAAAATATTGATGTATTAACTGAGAAAATACTTATGAATGTCGGACCAGTCTCATACGGTTTGTGCACAGGGTGACACGTGATTGCCAGATATGGGAATCTTTCCAGGTCACTTTTTTCTTAGGATATTAATTTTGTCCAAGAAACAGCATTCGAGGTTAATCAGGTCAGTTAAGTGGCGGTCGTGAGCCTCAAACTATAAACAGAGTGGAGGAATGAAACATACACGTTTTGGTAGAAAGATAAAATTGTACGTACACATAGCCTACGGATAATTCAAAATGCCGGAAATTGGGTACATGCAATTGTTCTTGTCAGCATTTTTGGTTGATTTAATACATTTATTTTAGAAAAAAAAAACAGTTATAAACTTGAAAATCTAATAGAGCTTTTTTTTTTATTGGCCTCGTCTTAGATTAACTCACCCGCTGGGCAATCAGTCTTCTATGGTGTTTTTAAAGACATTTTTAGTTTATATATATTTCTTTCATGAACTGGTTTAAAAGCGAATTGTTAAACTCGTACGTAGTGTTTCGCACGCGGAAATGAAATCAAATGTCAAAGTTGGGGAAAAAGGGAAGGAAATCAGCCATACAACATTAAATTTTGCACACATCAAATTACAAACGAATGTCGAGATGATATGCACTAGCTTTACCTTTGTCTTACGGACTTTGTGAGGGATTTTTATTAAATCTAATTTCAGGTATAGGTATTACTAGGCTTTATTTGGTAAACGTAAAATGGAAGCCTGGTCACCTTTCTCTGAATCTTAACAACGGCTTTCAGGGGTGAATCCAGTTCCTCGTCGACGTGTGCGTCGATTGACACCCAGACGCTGTTCGGACCGGTCGGGTTCAAGCTGAAGCTCCCCGTTAACGGGGCCCCACCGCTGCTGCAGTCACTAGAACTAGCGTATTCTTCTATGTTGATCGCACTCTGTGTCACAAGGAGCGAATACCGAAAATAAAGAACCTGAAAACACTCGGAGCGTGATAAAGTATGAAACAAAAATGGAAAGACGGACTCAAGACAAAACTGGCAATCTCTGTACGTGCAAATCAAAAGTGCATGCTGTAAAGTTGATTGGTAGAAACATTTTGCAGAATTTTGTCAGTTAAAAATAAACATACACTGAATTCTTGTATTTACCAAATCGATTTAGATGCTATAGGCTTATTCTGGTTTGGGCTTTTTAGGCCTATTACCAAAATTTCATTGCTTTCCTTTTTCTTTCCGCTCTTAGACTGAGTTCCCGGGAGTAAAGTAAACTTGAGTGAATAACTTTAATCATTTCGAAAAATTATTAATTTTAGAATATGATGTTGCGCCTTAAAGGGAAGATACAACATTTGCAAACATCACAAAACGAAATGATCAAATTATCACAAAATATCAAACTGGATTGTTGGGGAATGACAGTCTAAAGCATCCTGTAAAATCATGATTCCTGATGTGCTGACATTTTCAAGAAAAATGGTATTTTTCCAACGCTGGTTGGAGAAAACTGGCTTTTTCTCAAAAACTGCTCATAATTTTTCATAATTAGTTATTCCGCGTTTTCTTTGCAATTGATTACACAACTGTGAAGGGGTACAAGCCTGCTAGACTGATTCTCTGACCATACAATTCCCCAAAGTCTATAAATTCTCCATTTCATTTTAAATGGGGTCAGGGAACCAGACTACAAGAAAATGGATGGTTTTCTTGGTATTTCCAGCATCTACTAGCCCAAAACGTGAAACAAGTCACTTTAACAATATTTGCTTTAACATACTAATCCTCCAAATCGATTTATTTCTGACAAGTGCAGCAAAAGCAAATGTTGTACTTTCCCTTTAATTGCATGTACGGCCACTTGACACTTACCGCATCTTCGTACACAAGAGCCGCAGCAACCAAACACAGCGTGCTGATGAACATGGAGAAATTCATTTCGAAGTTCACTGTTTATACCAAGACTGCTTGGATCGGACTTCAGAACGCGCCAAAAGAGAAACCGAGAAAATATATATAGCTTACTGCGGCGGCAGAAGTACGAGTATTTATGCACAATTTATTAATGTGGATACCCAATCCTGGTGTTCTTGGCATTCGACACCGTGTCAAAACTGTCAATTTGCTTCATGCCAAGTACAGATGTATACTTTTGTTTTCGGCATTAGCGTGTCGAAACACAACAGTTCGAAATTCCCGGCATTTTATTGTGTTGTTTAATTTCCGAGAATAGGCCTACACTGTAAAAAGTGACGTGTTGGACGATAGATAAAAGTTGATGCTAATTTAAAATTTGAAATTTTATCGGAGATTTTTTTTTTAATTAAAACTCGAAATGTGCATTTTCATATGTAAATTGTAGTGTAAAGTAACAAAGTCTATGCGAGTCAAAGAAAGCTTGGAATAATCATTTTACTACGAGGAGAAGGATGAAACAATGTATAATCTTGACATTATTGAGATCTTTGAAATCCGGATCCTGCAATCTATTCTGTCGACTTTCCTACAACATTGCCAAACTTATGTTTTGTTATTGCGCCATCTCTCGTTAAAAAGGGAATTTCTTGGCCGGGGTGACATACATAGGGAAATTCCCTTATGCGACCGATTGTGAAGAGATATCCTGTCTGTGGCATAAAGGGGAAAGGTGACCTGAACCCGTCAGAGAATAACAAATTGAGAACAACGATTTGCTTTGAAAATATACTGCACACAAAATATTGGCAAACTCCTTGGATATACTCCTTAAGATAAATAAGTAAAAAATGTGGCTGAAAAGAGTTTTGTTAACATGTCAAAAAGGGCCACCCGACTTTTATTGTCCTGGCCCCGACTTTCATCAGGATTGAAATTCCTTAGAAAACGCATTTTAATTAATGTTGATATGAAAACGATCTTACTTCGAAACTCATTTCAACTTAGTAGATACACGTTATATTTGGGACGTTTAGAAAAGCAAGGGTATAAGAACGCATGCGCGCCGACTTGAACTTCGCCCAGCGAGAATCTTGTGTTCAGTTTGCATTAGGAATTTTTAGTTCCAAATTGTTTTGGAGGTACGTTTCGTGAGTCAAGGTAACGCATCTTTCATATCTACATATCTTTTGCACATTAAAACGGATACAATGAAATTCCATTGGGCATTACCGGATACCAAGCATGGACGAGCATGGAGCAATCAGTACAGTGGTACTTGGCAGTGAATGATTTATTTTCATTTCATACAAAAATAATTTAAATTGAGAGAATAATTTATGTTTCCTGAGTCAAGCTTAATAGGTAAGTACATCACACTGAAAAACAATAGTTGCACTGATCCAATTAATTGTATCAACATCAACATGAAGAAATAACTCGACTTATTACATAAGTTTCATCTGGCATTAAACCATGTACAAAATTACTCCCAAAATAGACTCAGTCTCCACATTATAAAACCGAAAACAAAGACATCTATTAATTTGGCCATGCAGAAGCCTGACCAAACGAACAAACAAGCAAACAGTAAACGCACAAACTGACGAACGACCAAACAGACAAACAAATCAAGTACAAAGAGACAACAAACAGACAAGTAAAGAACGGACGAACAAACAAACGGACAAACAAGCAATTACAAAAATAACAATAATAGGCCCTAGAAATAAAATCAAAATATGTGTATAACTTGCAAATTAAACTTAAAAATAGCAAACACCAGTAGCAAACACATGCAATGTATTAAATTGGGAAAAACAATAATAGCAAAACGGACGACCAGAACGATAGAAAAATAACAAACGTTTCAAAAGACATTCCATTAACAGAAAGAGAGAAAAAACACAGGAGTACAATAACCAAATATTACAAGCATGATAAATGCCCCCTCAAATGTGAACGAAACACCCCTACACCATCCAAAATTAAACAGTTTCTGGTATCAACTATCAACTTCAAGTTCTGAAAATATTGTGGGAAAACGAACACTCGCCCTATACTTGTAAGCGTCAGTCTAGGGATTTAAGTGGAAAGTAAGCATGTCAGTATGCTGTTTTTGGTGTTTTTTTCCAATTGAACTTGATCGTTCGTTTAACTTTTGTTACTCTTGCCAATTTGCAGAGTACAATTTTTACCCTCAGTACGAAATAAAATATCAAGATGTATTGATAACGTGCCTCTATACCATTCATTGACCTAGGGTCATGACAAATTAATTGCAAAAATGTCATTAATCGATTGGTAAACTGATGCTGAAAGATCTTTATCACGCGGAGGAACTTTAGCCTGTAATTATTTTCAAGATATACTTTCAAGCAAGGAAGGATCCAGAACACATTTTTTTGGGGGGGAGGGGGACAGAAATAATTTTGGTCCCCAAAACATTTTCTGGGCCCGCTAATAAAGGGCCCAGAAAATGTTTTGGATTTTAGATACTCTGTGGTGCGATCTGGGGCAATTTCTGACCACTTCAACTATTTTATTTAGGAAAAGGTGGTGGTGTACGCAGTGCCTGCCTCTATGCGACGTCACTTTAACAACTTTTTTTTTTTTTTGGCATGGCCCCAGTTGCCCCCCCCCCCCTCCGGATCCGCCCTTGCTTTCAAGATACTACGTTTTGTATAATTATCATGCTCGACCGATTCTTTATTCTACGTTGAAGTATATTTCATTACAGCCCACTTCACGGTAACCTTCGTACAGCTTGATTTGCGCCCAGTAATAGCCGCTGGACATCCAATAATAAGATGGAAGCTCAAATGATGGAATGACGAACTCGCTCTCTGCACTGTACGTGCCCTAGGGATGAGATAAAATAAAAACAATCCAAAAATAGAAATGAAGGAATCGTTGGTATGAAATGAAACAAACACTCTGTCCCCACTCTTATTATAATAGATAAATAAACAAATTGCAATGCTTATTATTGCGCTTTCCATCGTATCAACAATCTGAAAGTGCTTTACAATTATTCCCTCGATCGTCAGACCACGCGTCAGCCGATATCAACGCACATTCGGTCCTCTCTATACCCTCGCAGGTAATACTCAGCGAGGGCGGAACACCTGTGAAAGTTGGGGGGGGGGGGGTTCAAAGCGCCGCCAGTGCCGGCTAAACCTCATTCATCAATAGGGCGCCCTTTTCCAAGAGTACGCTTTTGTGGTGGGACCTACCAAGAGTATTTAACCCCAGTGGAAAAAGTGTGTGTGTGTGTGGGGGCCCTGCGCCCCCGGTTCCGCCACAGTATTCATACTGCTGAGTGTAGAGAGGCAATTCAGAGAAAGTGCTATGAAGCTGCTTATACGTGTACGATTGAATACCGAAGTTACTGAACAAATTAGTGTTCTGTTCGGTATAATGTCTTTTTTACAGACAAACATGGGAGTAATAAATAATAAAGATAGGGGAAAATAATATACCTAATGGCTGATCAATTCCTATTAAAACGTGTTACACCTGACAACAGTTTCAAATTTGATTTAGACGGTGGATTCGGATAACGAATTGGAGTGACTAATTTCCTCATCGAATTACATATTCAGGATCATTGTATGTTCAAATGTAATTAAGCGAAATAAATATAGTTTGTTAATTCAATGAGAAGTTGGCAAGGCCTAGAAAACTAGATACCAAACTAAACCCATCAGTGCATGTCAGAGCTAGGCGCCTGTTCCATGCAGTTAAATAGAAATAGTATATCTCAACATGAGTTGGTAATTGAAGTACCAATGCTTGTCTTTACCAAACCGCCCAAAGACAATCAACTCACGGTTTGTAACGGGCATTGGCACGATGGCAGATCCTGGAATGGTGCCGGGCACGAGCCGGACGTGCTGTTGGAGGGAGGCAGGAACTGACACACGTCTTGATAGGTACAGCTTCCAAAACGGTCTCCATAGCAAGACACTGTGTTCCACCACCATAACACCTAATGACCAGGGGTGAGGAAAAAAAGGAAAGAGTTATTAAACTAAACAAAATAATCATTCTTACAAAACGAGGTCAGGTTGTATTCTAAAAATGGGGGTCTTTTCTTAGGACATGTCCAAGAAAGAGCATTCGTGCACGGTAACTCAAGTCAATAAGCGGCGGCCGTGAACCGCAAAGTATGATGAACCAGAAGTGCAGGACTAAAAGATGAATTTATTTTTTGATAAGATAAAAGTGTACGTGAACATGTTACTATAAAAAATTGAGATGATTTGCCTCATCTGTTCGTGGCGTAGAGTAACTCACCCGCTGGGCAATCAGTCTTCTATTTATAAAAATATTATTCATTGACTTAGCGAATTTTAAAATTCGTACTTATAAATAGCACGCGCAAGCTATGGCGGGCAAGCGAGACATGTAAAAAGTATGGAGCGCCGATTACATTTCGTTACAGTATTTATATTCTTCTGTATTGGTATACATTTTGTGTACAAAAATGGAAGAAGCCTGGTCACCTTCGCCTGAATCTTAACAACGGCTTTTAGGGGTGAATCCAGTTCCTCGTCAATGTGTACGTTGACGGAGAAAGAGAGGCTGTTCGGGCCGGTCGGGTTCACGCTGAAGCTCCCCTTGACTGGGGCTGAACTGCTGCCGCAGTCACTAGAACTAGCGTAGCCAGCTATGTTGATCGCAATCTGTGGCAAAACAAGTACAGGGAGTTGATGAAGAACTTAGGAACGAACACCAAAAATAAAGAACCTGAAAAAATGGAGGGGGGGGGGTAACGAAATAAAAATACGAAGACGGAAGACAAACTAGAGGTTAATGAAAACAAAGCAAAATTATTATTGAGAGTTTCTGTATGTAAATCAACAGTGCTGTAAAGTTGATTAGTACAAACATTTGCTGATGTTTGATTGAAAATGATAAAATTATCTATCAAAAATGCTTGAACTATTTAAAATTACTCTGTAAAATAAAGCAATAAACGCTGGGGTTATTTACAAAATCGATTTAAATGTTGACCTCTCCGATCTGTAAAACATTGCAGTTGTTTTTCCTTCGACTGTCAAACTAAGTCTTGGTCCCCGGCGTATAATGGACACGAGTTGAATTACTGTAATTATTTCGATTTTTTTGAAATTAATTTTAGAATATGATGTTGTTGCGCCTTAATTGTATATACGGCCACTTGACACTTACCGCATCCTCGAACACAAGAGCCGCAGCAACCAAACACAGCGTGCTGATGTAGATGGAGAAATTCATTGCGAAGTTCACTGTTTACCGAGACTGCTTGATCGACTTCGGGATGCGTCAAATTAGAGAAAATATAGTTAACCTCGGTGGGATAACTCAACCAAGACAAATGAAACTTTACACACAGAGCACGGAGCATTTATGCACCTTTTATTGATGCGGATACCCAATGCTTCATTAACCAGAACATGTACGTCCGGCTTTTCTTGGCACTCGACTCCGTAATCAACCTATTGGCCAAGCACAGATTTTTTTTGGTCAGAATTAGCGGTGCGAAACACAAAATTCCCCATTTCTGTGGTAAACGTTTAGTCAGAAATCTAGAATTGTGGGTTTTTTTTATTAACCACTTCGACATGTCTGTCACGGTTCGCGGAGAAGGTCACATAATCGTACATTTAAATCCACTACCGTGTTAAAGATATTACAGATAAAAACAGGGTGAAATGTAAAAAAAAAAATGAAAAATAGATAAACAAAATATACAAGGGCTATACAGATAAACAAGGGCTGACATACATAATACAAGATTATACATACATATACAAAATTGACAATTTCTAAACAGGACCAAAGTAATAAATAAGACTACAAGACCATACTACAAACAACACAGATATGAATGCGAAATCACTAAAATCAGGTTGAGCGGTAAAAAAAATGAAAGAAAATAAAAGGTTACTACACGTAAAAGGTATAAACTCAAGAAAGCAATAAACATGAAAAGAGAAAAAATAAATAATTAATTAATTAAACCTTCAGTGAAGGTAACCCGTCAGAGGATAAGTTTAAAAAACAAAACTGCCAATTCTTTGAAAATACTGATAAAAAAACAAATTGGCTAACTCCTTATATATACAAATAAAAATTTGGCTGAAAAGAGTTTTGATTACATGTCAGAAAGGGCTACCCGACTTTTATTGTCCTTATTTCATCAGGATTGAAATGCCTCAGAAAACGCATTCTAATTAATAATTAAACCTTTTAAGTTTTAATTAATATTAAAACTAATATTAATAATAAAATAAAAAATTTGAACTTAATATTATTGCACCATTATGGTAAAACCGGCAATTTATCGGGGACACACCCGGGAATTCCCTCTGCATCCGAAGCAATATCCTGTTTATTTTATAGGTCCACGGGGCACTCGATTGATACCAGCTGGTACGAACTAAGGCCGTGCCCGAATTTCCTGGCTAGAATCTTGATACACGAAGATGAAAAAATATCAATCTTTGAAATAATGTATGGCTTACAATCTGTCTCGAACATTGCCAATTAAACTCAAAGTTATTGTAACATAACATAGGCGTAGTCAGTGGGGGTGGAGGGGGGGGGGGGGAAGGGGGTTATTTATCCCCCCAATATTTTGTAAAGACTGCCTTTTTCCATTCTCTCTTTTTTTCAAAGGGGTTAACCCCCCCCCCCCCCTTTTTTTAACAAGTGCCCTTTTTCAAAAAAGAAGTGGTGCCCTTTTTTGTGGCAACTGCCGTTTGGGATGCCTTTTTCATAATTTCGCACATGTATCGCCCTTAAAAGCACCATATATTGGCCCTATGTGTGCATAATTGTCTGTTTTGAACAGCGCCCCCATCGACAGAAGGTACCAGCCCCCCTTGCTTTTTGATTTTACAGAGACCAAGTGTCCGGGAAAAAAAACTTTCTACATTTCACAACGGATGTGCAAGTGCCTTTTTCCAAAAAAAAAAATACCCTCCAATAAAAATGACCGTGCTACGCCCCTGCATAATGGTAAAATAAGCTGCTCGGGGGAAAGACCCGGGAAAACTCCCTCCTGACTGATTACCAAGAAATATCCTGCGGTCCGTCAGACACGAACTGATTCTCTTATAATTTATATTGACGGGAAAAACTTGAAAACTTTGGAAAGTCTGATAGACCTTCCAAACCGGTTATAACTTTAAAGGTGTTTCCTCGCCCACTTTGAACGTCAAATCTAAAGCTCTTCGCCTCATTCTTTTCCCAGTAATCAGACGGCTATTGGGATTTTGAGCCAGAATGAACGACGTAGGCCTAGATTTTTGTTGTTAATACGGACAGAAATTTAATTGCTAAACAGGAAACAGTCGCGTTCACTTATTAAGCATGAATGTTGGAAAGTTGCTTGAATTATCTGTTTTATGTTTTTCCGGCGAAGCCTTTAATTTAGAAAAACGCACTCAGGCTGTCGATTTAAATGAGTTCACCAAAGCAAAAGATATTAGCCTACAGCGTGGTACGTAGTGAGCGGGAAAAAAAATCATAATAAACCACATGTCCAACCTATACAAGTCACGTACACCATGCGGAACCGTTACCGATTCAGTAATTTCAATGAATTGAACTGAAGGCCGGTTACTGTCTTGTGCATGTGGTGATTGCCGATTTTCGATGATTGGTACAATCCTGTTTATTATGAAGGGCCACATTCAACATTTTCTTATTACTGGACATTTTACTTGCACATTTTCTTATTACTGGAAAACAAAGGAATTGCCCTTCAACATGGGTGTTTACTATCAAAAAGTCAAAGTGGGAGTTATTCCTCATTTTGTTATAGCGAGTAATGACGCTAAGGGCCGACGGCGCTATTTTCCGCCAATAAATCAAAATTCGAGTTTTAACCGAGTATTGCTTATAAGAACACAGTTTATTGTTACTGAAGCGAAATGAAGACTGATGATTGTGTAGCCTGGATTCGATTGCGCTTATATTAGTGACATCATCCAAGACGTCATTTTATAGAGACAGTCATAATACCAACTCAAAATCATAATAGGAATCAGTCCCTTGTGATGGTCCGTCCCCGGATGTGCCAAATTTCGGCCCTTGGCTCATGGACTAAGAGGGGATACTATTTCCTAGGAGAAACTGTCAGGGACACAATATCCTGGCAAAACAAGGAATATCCCGCGGTGGAGGGGGGGGGGGTTCAAAATCACCTTCTATAAACGTTAGCGTTGTCTCTGTGTTGTCTTTATTCAAGTCTGATTTGTTTCTGTCACTGTTGGACAATACATGGGTCTTGGTAATAGCTTAGATCTGCGTCCTAGTTCTGTGGTAATAGGCTTTAATTGAGTCTATCGATGAATGCGCGCGCAGACGTCTTCTTTAACAAGCCTGCACGTGTTTCACTGGTATTTCATCAACTCTATAGAATTATCATGTAGGCTATGTAATTACGCTGCTACCAGTGAAACTTGAAGTCAGCCATCTTTGTTCGGCGAGGCGCGGGAATTTGGACACGTTTCGTGCTCATATTTTGAGATAAAATTTGCATTGCCCAAATGACTTTACGAGAGTCTTCAAGTACTGATTACGTAATGAGTATTGGTCTGCCAAGTAGGTGAGCGTCGTAGTGAACAGGTGAACCTAACCTACTTCAGTATTAGTTGTCTTGCATTTTGGACCGTTGCATAACTACTGTGCAGATTTAGAGGGGGCCGGGGGGTGTGATGGCGGGGCGGGGCTTTTGTAAGATGAGAAGGGGGTGGGCTATGTGTGCTCAACCCGCCCTTCAATTTGCGGCTTTTGTTTCCTCCACAACCTAGGCTCCCCAGGTCCCCCCCCCCCTCAGCTCTTACTCAATTTTTTTGACTTCATAAATGTTGCAAACAGTGGCGCACCGGGGGCTGCTCGGGGCTTGAGCCCCCTAAAAGTAGGCTAGAGGTTTGTTAATTTTATTTATTTTTTTTGGGGGGGGTAATTTATTATTTTTTAATCCCATGATTTGCCCTCGGTGATAATAAGGTGGCCTATTTTTGAGTACTAGAATAGGGGTGTAAGTAAGTGATGCCACCAACGTCAACATAGTCTGCCCCCGAAAAAAAGAGAAATTAAACACAAATTATCAAATTGCTTAGTAAGTTGAATATTGTTTTGAAAATCTTTTTTCCTCAGATCAGACAGATTTTTGCATGCTGCCCTATAGCAGGATGGACTTGACCAGACCAGTGCCTAGACTAGGCAAGGCAGGCTGGATCTGGATGACCATCACCATGGTGACTGGGATGACCTTAAGCATGTTAAGGGTGAGTCAAACTAAGCATGCAACCTGCTCCATCAAAACTCATCACAGTGTGCACCCAGGAACCTCAAATTGTCATAGTTAAGGAAAAGATTTGGCACAAAACCAGGTCTTTCCTAAATTGTTTCTCCTTAGGCCGAGTAAAAAAAAAATAGTTACTCGTCCGGGGTTTTTAAAAAAAAGGAGGAAGCGGGGCTTTTATTTTTTATTTTTTATTTTTTTTCAACATGACCGCCTTTTCAAAATTTCCTGCAACCGTTGGTGTTCCACTGTTCAAAGACACTTTTAAAGATGAAAGACAACTGACAAGTGGGACAAGAGAACTGAACATATTTACAGTGTCATTTAGAGTTGTATTGGTATTGGTATTTATTTTCCGATAAATTTGTAGACTTTTTCGGTGTTTTTCTACTACATTTTTCAAAAATAAAAAATAATAAAAAAATCCAGGCGGCCTCCAAAAAGGAAGCGGGCGGGGACGAGAAACTTGTTTTTTTTTTACTTTGCCTTATTTTGACTTTGTTGTAATTGGTGATGAAATTTGAAACAACACTTGGACTTTCTGGACAGATCACATGCATGAATGTCTTGTCTGGAAAAAATTAAAGAGGGATGGAAAATTGCCTCTTAAATGGTCACTGATTGATTTCGCACAAATTCAAAATCAGGGAAGAAAATCATGGAAGTGAAAGCGTGCAGTCAAATTCAAATGTTAATTTCATGATTGGTTGATTTTCTTGTTGCTACCAACATATGGTGCACACTTCTTTGATGGAGCAGGTCTTACAGTTTTCATAGGAGCAAAGCTAGCTAGCTTTAATGAAATGCAAATCTTTTCTAATTTTTAAAGATGAGACTGTTTCACAGGGTTGTGCCACATTAACCCTGCAAAATCCTGGAATTTATAGCTGTCGTGCATGGAAAGTCATGGAAAAATATTTAGCTATGGCTGCATTCCAGTTTACTATACTTCTTCTTATAAATATGCTTACATGCGCAGTACTTGTTCAGTGTTCAATGCACCATTGTGGTGCTTTTGTGGTGCTCAGTGATAACTTGTCAAACTGGAAGGCTAAAAAGCGGTTGCCAGAACAGCATCGAGGAATTGGTCATTGAAACCCTAATTATGTTCTGGAAAAGTCATATGGGATTTCATTTGAAGATTACTGTGGGAACTTTGGTTTAAGTTTCTGCATAGCGTCCCTAAAAGTACACACACATGCTCATTATCTTTGGTTGTAACAGAAGACCATGGATGAACACTTTGAAAAAGTTTCACATTTTCTTGTATTCTTTAGGGTGGACCTGATCGTATCCTCTGTCTCTAAAAACCGAAATGTTTGAATGGATTGGTTTTTTTTTTTACTAAGTTATGGACAAACTTATCGTGGGTTTTAGTGGGAATAACTTTTTCATTGATCCTGCCAATACAAAACGCTAAAACTGTTCAATTGTTGGCCCCAAAAAGTGTAATATGTAGCAAGTTCATTGCTCACTTTTCAATCTCTGAGCAACTTTGTTTTGATAAAGGAAGAAGTGTTTTTTGAAGGAAGACAATTAATCTAGACTGATACTTTGAAATTCTACATTGATAATCATTCGGTGACACATAATAAAGAGGAAAATACAAATCGTTTTTCCAACCGTGATGGTCATTTGGCTGGTTCGGGATTAGCTATAACATACCCCACAAAATTATACTTGATTTCCCTTGTAAACAGTGGCTAGATTTGTTGGTGAAGGTGTCCTGACACTGGATAATTGACGATTCTTACCCATAGGAGAGGCCCATCAGCTTGATTGGCCAGAATATTCCACCCTCATTTCTTCATTCTTTCCTCTATGAATGACACAACTTCTACAAAGCTACATGAAGCAATTGTGTTTTCATTTTGTCCTCCATACTTTTGTCTTTCAATCTTCCTCTATTTCCTCTGTTTGGTTTTCCACGTTTGCTCATGAATCTCAAATTGTTTCTCATATATCATGGCAATATGACAACCAATGTTAATCTTACATGTATCTCAATTGATCTTTCATCACAAGTACGTAATAATACCACATTTGAGTAAAAACTCCTCTGCCAAAACATAAATCCAATTCTCTGCAAAACTTTGGGCTTCAAGTGTCCTAATCGGGGAAACTCTCGCAAAAGAAAAGATGTGCATTGAAACTTTTTTTAAGTACAATCAAAGTCACATAGCTTTCTTAAAGTCAAAGGCTGGTCTTAAAACTTTGTTAGCACTTCTATATTCATGGAGGGACTTTGTTCGCGTGGATCACAAAAGTGTGGATGAACAGCATTGAAGATTGGTATAAAAGCTAATAACTGTATTGCAAACATGCAAGTTTGCAGAATGTTCCCTCTTGGATTGAATACAAGGAAATCTTCAATATGTGATGTACAGTCACTAGTCTGCATTGCTACATCCACAGACTTGGTTAACCCGTTAGATGGAGCGTTCTGTTGATTGCAAAGTCCCTTCAACTCGGGCCGTTAGTAGGGGCGATCGCGTAATTTTGTCGGTCTTGTGCACATAACTATTTTTGTGAATGTTAATGGTGGGTCACATTGTGGCAGTCGTGTTTATGTCAGTTGCTTGGGTAGTCACTCAAGTCAGCCATTCCTGAGAGTCAACCCCCTTCTCTTTGGACACTCACTTCACAAGGCACTCCATTTTCAGCCAGACTTTTTAACTCAACAAGATCCCTTTATGCTTTTCTGTTGTTTTTCAAATAAGAACAGAGGACTGTTTCAACTTCCATCAGGTTTTGTCCCTGCTGCTCTCCCTCATCTAATGAGGGTCATGTTTTTTTCATACAGACCTTTATCAGTTCTTTTCTTTGCTCAAAATACATCATCCTTGCAACTTGAACAATATTCAGCTTTCCTTGTTTCCTGTCTGACATAATTTACCGACATTCAAGCTGCAATACGTGTACATGTAGCTCCAGCCCATTTGTACATTATCAAAATATTGAAAACTTTCATCTTAGTTCTTGTGCACTTGTTGCCTGACATTTTCTTTAAACTTGTTTACCACTGTACCCAAGCCCCCTCCTTTCGTTTGATCAGTAACAGACAGTCAAACCTTCAATCCTGTCCCCTGCCATGCCTTTTACACGGGCTAGTCACCAACAGTCAGATCATATTTCTTGTTGGCACGGTGACAGTTATCCGTCAAAACAGTTATCAGACAAAAGCAGGCAACTGATAGGCACAGCTGGCTTATCAGTCTCATACAGTCAAAGCATGAATGTAACTACATTTGTACATCAGGTTTCATAACAATCACAGCCAGTCAATCCTGCTTTATGAAGGCAGGGAGCACTCAACTGTTAAAAACAGTCACTTGATTTATTTTGACTGCTGGGCTGGCCTTGTTGAAATTGCCAGCAAGAGAGGGAGGTTGTTCTAAAAGGCTTCCCTTCTCTTTCTATATTTCTTCCCAAAACATACGCTTGAATGCATTCTCATTTTCAAATCATAAATGCTTGCCCTTGATTGCACTAAATACACTGAGAACTTTTTCTCTCATGTCTGAGGCAACTTCAGCCCAGCTTCATGCAGCTCTTACTCAAGCTTCAATGAAAAACACACACATTTATCTATCTTTCTTTTGCTTTGTTTGAACCCTGTGCCAGACATTGAATTTTCTCTGGACGCCTTTGACATAAGCAAAGCTCCAGACCTTGTGTTTGCTGTACTTTCCAATATCCTTGCTCATCATTTCTGTCTATTTCTCATCCCCTCCAAAACAAAAAATGAGTTGTAAAATTTCAAATCTTGAAATCTTTTAATAGAGAAATTGAGTGGTAGGAATAAACCATGCCAATGATTCTCTATATTCCACCAGAAAGTTTTCTTTGCTTGCAATAAGTGCTGTCAAATGTTGATTTCAAATCTGAGACAGCTTCATCAATTGTCATGCAGCAACACTGCTCTTCATACACCTTTGTCTTCTCTCCTTTATCTTTGTCTTCATACACCCACGCTGTTTGGCCAATATGTCAAGTATTTAATTAACCATGTACTGGAAACTTTTTCTAGTTCCTGGAAAAATACCAAATTTCCTCAACTGCTGCAATTCTTAGATCGTGTTTATGTGTGTGTGTCTCTCTCTGTTGACTTCAATACTTGAGCCAACCACAGCCTCCTCCACCCACCTACACCTGCCACAGCTCTCCACTCTACCCCACATTTCCCCACATCCCACCACCCCTTGTTGAACAAAAACCAAGTACATGTATCCCTTTAACCTACCACATTTTGCCTTAACTGTCAGGCCAAGCTCTGCATAGCTGTACTTTCACAAATTTCCTTTTCTCATTCTTCATGCATATTCCTGACCTCCACCCACACTTTCTGCCCCCCTTCCCGGAAAAAAACCCCAACAACAAACAAACAGGAAAAAGGTGTATCATGCTATAGAGTAGTTTAGTTTTAATCCTTTCATCTAAGGAAGCAGGCAGAAAGTTGACTGGCAATTCAGAAAAAAAAATAGTCTTTTTGCTAAATATTGGTTTCCGAAGTTAAAGGCAGCTTGAATGAATCCAAACATGTTTCTGGACAGGTTCAGCCATGTGTGCTTGATTTTCAAATGCAATGATCAAAATAATGTGGATTAATCAAAGCTTTGAAGTTGTTGAATCTGATTTGAAACTCGCTTAACTGTAACTGGTTAATTGGACCTGTATCAAAGGCATTGGTATCAATACTTTGTCAATTTAGATAATTTGGTTTGGGGAGTTTCAGCTCGCTGTAATGGCTTGAAGCATGAACCACGTCTCACTCATTCATCAAATTCAGTGGAACACATGCTACAGTGTTTAACCTTACTGTGTTCATTCCCGGATGGAGATCCATGAATCTAAACTCCAGACAAACATGTTTACAAAATTGTTGATTCATTCAAAAAAGGTTAGAGGGCCTCATGAGGTTTTGACCCTGGCATGATGTTGGAGAAAGATTCTGCAAAAGTGCAAAGGTCCAAACCTTAGGTTCATTTACTACTGTGTATTTCAAGTCAATCCAGTTACATGCAATAAGCAGTTGTGCAGCAGGTGGTTTTTTTTTCACTTTTCTTTATTCATCAATAAAATTCTGTTCATGTTAAGTTCTTAATATTTCTTTAACGGAATGAACCTGGACAAAATAAAATACACTAAAAATCCAGACATCATTTCCCTAGAATTACTGTGAAAACTGAGAATAGTGTTGTGGTTAAGACCTTTTTTCAAGATCTCACACAGATGCTTATAACAAGAAAGGTGAAATGTGAATCGCGTCCAACTTGAATGTATGTTTTGCTTTGAACATGCATACAAAACAGATGCTTTCACGTTACTTTGAAAAGACGCTTATTAGGATCATCATTATTGCATTCAGATTTTCTCTGAAAATCTTGAGGTCTTGAAAGGTCTTGACTGTAGTACTCAGAAGCGGATCCATTTACGGAAGGGGGATGGAAACCCGCATTTGCTCATGTTGGTGAAACTTTCTGTATTTGAAGTGATTAAATAGCCAGTTGACAGAATAAAAAACAGGGAACAAAGACAAGACTTTACCTCAAAACAAACAAAAACAGTGTGAAAAATGGGGGGGGGGAGGAGGGGAGGAGGCCTGCCAGCTGCATCCCCTTCTGGATCCGCTCCTGACCGACTGCAGGTTTTACCAATTAAAATTACTTCCATTTTTGTTGTTGGTTTGTTTTTTTTAATTCAAAAACCAACCACGAATTGTAATTTGTGTACTCAAACATGTCAAAATAACTTCATAATAATGGGAAGCCCCATAGCTACGTTGTATAATTTCTAAAAAGTCAACATATATTCTTTACACCCATGTAGGAACTTGACCCACACAAATTTGCACAATTTGGTGGCATACACATGCAGCTACTCCTTTTGAAAAACGTGATTCATATCATGAAATAGTGCCAAAGGTATGAAATTATTTGAAACAAATCCCCCTTTATTAAAAGTAGATCGTGTCTGCCTTGCTAAATCATAGCCTTGGGGATTACAAACAAATGATTGGTGGAGTTAACATGTAACTACTTATAGACAAACCAAAATGGGACTTGAAATTGGACTATAATTGCAACTTTAAAAATATTTTTGTTAACATGTATAATATGGAGAGTTTGTTTCCAAAATGTGATGAACGTCATTTTGTTCCCTTTTAGAATCCTGTTCTCTACTGGCTGCACAAAGTCAGTTATGACAGCTATTTATAGTCAAACACAATTATTTAAGAGTAGGCCTACAATGATTAATGAAAGTGAAAAACGTAGTTTGGAAACAGCTGATATACATTTGTACTGTGTATAGTATACAACCTTTGAACTTGGAACTTTTTTTTCAAATGGATATATCACATTTTGGAAACAAACTCCTCAAATAGTCAATGATAGTTGGTTTCTGATTACCAAACTTAGTCACCATTGAGAAGGGTGATCCATTTGGGAAAAAGTTTATTAAAACGAATACTACTGATGTTGACCAAGTCTCTGATCTGTCAGTTCCTGAAGGAATATTATGTTCAACTTGCTTGCAACTGGCAAACTATATGAGAATAAGGTTATAGTCATTGATGGACAGTGGGTTTTTTTAAGTGTTACTTATTCAAGTTGATATTGAGAAAGTTTGTCATTATTTGTGACCATTCATTGATGGTTGTTGACGCTACACAGTGGTCACTGGAGAAAGGATTTTGTTATGGATAAAGAAAGTCTAATCACGTTTTAAAATGTGATTACTGCAAGGATTTTTCATTCTTAATAGTTAATGGATGAAAAGGTTGATCAACTCGAAGGTTGATCACATGATTGAAAGCTGTTTGGAGAATTAACTGATCGAAGTCAGTGCAGCAAGTTTGTCATGTGTTATTGATGGCAAGAGTTAAACAGAGTGAAGTTGATTTATGGATGAAGAATTGCAGATCAGTGAGAAGAAACTGGTGACAGTCAGGATATGCTGACCAAAAAATGCTGAGTTTAATCTTTGGTTCTTCTCAGAACCAAGTTTCTCTTTTGGAGTTGGTCACTTCACATTGTATCTGTAAATTTCTCTCAACTTCCTACAAAGATGATTCATCACTTACTAAGAAGTTGAACACTGCTGGAAACAGAATTGATGATTGATATTTATGTTTAGAAAGTCAATCATTTGCAGTGTCATTTAATTGCTGGAGGAACCTGGTCAGCCGAATTGATGGAGAGGTTGATTATTCATTGCAAACTTGTATGGAGTAATGTCTTCATCTGCATTGAATCATCACTGAACACAGTTTTGTCGCAAATATTTGACAAGAATGGCAATTGATTGTCTAATGTAAATCTGGAAAGTTACTGAACGCGTTGGAAAACATGCTACAGGTATTGGTGAATGCAATGGATGTCATCAATGTAAAGGTTCAGTTGACATCACACTGTTGGATCAGAGTTTATCACTTGTCTAGAAAGTGGATTGCTGATTTGAGTCGTCCATCATGGTAGATAATCTTTGACAGCTGAAACCTTAATGATTTCATAGGAGTGACGAATATCACAAAATGATGACTTTAATGGAGGAGGTTGAAATCCAAAGTCAGAAGTCCGTTCTAAATGACAGAATTTACAAAATTGCATGTCGTCCATTCTGCTGAATTGAAACACTAGCTGAGGCTGTTACCGAGAGTCAAACCTGGTACCTGTTGTATTCATGGTGGAGGAAGATAGTTCTTGGCCTGTCTGGTTGTTGTCAAAGTAGGAGGCGCCTGATCCTTGGAATAGCCCCACTTCAGGGTGTTGCCTAGGTAACCATTGCCTTGGTAACGGAGATGGCGTAACCCCATGCTGCTGTGTGGGAGCCCAGTTGGCATGGTGTGGGAGCCCAGTTGGCATGGTGTGGGTCAGTATTGTAAGAAGTCTGGAAGATGCAGATGGTTTGAGATCAAGTAGGCAATAGAGCTTAACCCTAACAGAGCTCAACCCATCAAACATGATTTGTTGGAATCTGTCAGGATGGGTACAGTACCCCTAAACTGACAGTCTTTTACATTGGGTTGGCACACCTCCAGAAACTAAGTCAGAAATATGTGTGTACAGTTTCCCATATGGTGTTGGAATTTGCCAGGATGGGTATGGTTCCTAGTAAATCATGCTAGGGAGTTAGGGTTAAGGCAACTATTTCCTGCGTAATCACAGCCAATCTTGCCCTAACTTCTCTTTGCCTGTCATGCCTGTAGAGTCATGCAAGATTATACAAGAAGGTTAAATACATATTTTCAGGAGGTTAAGGCTCCCACTGTTTGAACATTGAAATTTGAAAAAAGTGCAGTAATTTTGCAGAGACTATGTAGAAAGATTTTTAAAAATCTGTAACTTAAACTCTGACTCACTTTGAATGCAGTGAATTTAATTTCTTTGTATTAAAGTGAAAAACTGTTCCTTTTCAAACTTTTAAATGCATATATGAGACTTTATAGGGGCTTTTGTGGATTGATATTTTTCTAGCATATGTACTTGTTGAATTTTTAAGCATTGAAAATGTCAAGCTTTACAGGGGCGGATCCAGGAATTTTTGCGGGGGGAGGGGGGGGGGCAGGCCCCGATTTTTGTTATGTCTGATTGTTGCAGACAGGCGGACATATAGGTAATACTTAAAATTATAATGCTAAATTGTTATAACTAAATAGCCTATAAATAATACTAAATGTGTTTCAGAGCAGGGGGGTTTGACCCCCCCTACCTCCTGGATCCGCACCTAATTTATGCAAAGTATAGTAAGACAGTATTTACATTGCGCATTACCCAAACAAAAAGGATGTCTGGATTTTTAGGGGCAAAGTTTTTCATTCTGTGATATTTCACCAGGGGCAACTACAAGACCTTGTGAAAAAGATGTGAATTACTTTTTATTTTTTATTTTAGCAAACTTTACTGAAGTAACATTTTTATGCAGTTCTGAACTTGCATGTCGTAACATACATACAGTATTTTAAATAAATTACAAAGACTTGTACTGTATGAGTTACAGCGGTCAGTCTTCACTGCAACTGCGCAATCCACTTGGCTTCATTGCCAAATCATGAAGAAGGATGCACACACTGTTGAAGAAGTCCCTCAAATTTGCCTAGGTGCTAATATTCATGTGTGTTTCTCGTCTTTCATACTATGACTTGCTAAGAAATTAATGTTGAATCTATCAGTTTGGTCATGTTGGTTGGTTTAAGTATGGTCAGTACATGTATGTCTTGGTCAGGACAATGTCATGGTTTAGAGTTGAATCTTGCCTACTTGACCTGCAATCTCTTCAATTTTGGATTGTTATTAGTGTACATATCTTTCTCTCTTCAATTCTGGATTGTTATTAGTGTAACATGCATACATATTTCTGTCCTCTACTGTTAGAATTCTCAAGCTGTGTTTTCCTTGTTACCGGCAGCTTTTCCCACAAACATGGATATTGTTGTCACACTTGAACACTCTTAATTGTTCCTACCCCCAGTCCCCACCCCTCCTTCCCAACGCTATATTCCTGAGATCCCCTGCCTGGCACATACACAACAACCTGGGCAGAATATAATCAGCCTTGGATAAATGGACATTTTAATGGTATACATATTTTAGAGTCTGATTTGAAATTAAAATTCCACACTGGTTTCTGTAATTTTATCAGATCTGCTCAGTGGTTGGCATATTATCCTTATACATGAAGGACAATTTAATGCTCGTCTTACATGTACTTGCCTGGAATGTGTGGCATTTTTTCCCCTTCAAATTTTAGAAAACCACAAGACCTGTGAACTGCAAAGTAATGGGCAATTACATCGTCACTCATATTACATTTATATGCCATTAGGCTACTTTGACCCCTCACTGCTTCAAACGTATTTGATCAATAAACAAATCAGCCTCACCAACTCAACCCATTTATGCCCCTTTTTTTTGAAAAAAATGTGTTTGTTGGTCTTCACTCACGTTCCAAAAAAATACATGGACAAATTTCCTGCAATGTTCTCCTGAAGTCTCCTCAAACTGTAGTCTGCAACACAGAAGAAACATATACCTTTTATTCAACCCATACATATAAAAACCCATTTTTAATAAAATCAGTGTGTCTTTTAGATGCATCGAACATTTGATTACAGGGAGGATTGCTTACTCGCATTAAATCACTAACATTACTTACGTCACTTGCATTATATGTACTTCCTCTTCATAGTTTCTAAAATCTGAATTTGATGAACTCCAATATTGTGAAGCTCTTTTCTCTTAAAATATTAACCTTTCTCTCTGCCTTGAAGACAAAAATGCTCACATTTATTCAATTCAAGACACTTAGTAAAAAAAAATGCATCCTCTTCCCCTGCCATGCCTTTTACTCAGGCTAGTCACCAACAATCAGATCATATTTCCAAGCAAGCGCTTTGACTAGTCAAATTCAGTCAGTAACAGACAAAAACATGCAAGTGGTAGGCATAGCTGGCTTATCAAGTCAAAACATTGCATAAACAGTCACAGCCAGTCAATCCTGCTTTTATGTGTAGGCTGTGAGCTCTGGTTGATCTGTTGAAAACAGCCACTTGATTGGTTTTGACAACCTGGCAGTATGTTTGCATAGGAAGGTCTTAAAACTAGGTGCCAAAGTGACTACAAAAAATCCATGGTTTTAGCACAAAAGACAGTTTTCTTGGACCAGAAAAATCACACAAAACTACATTCCATCCCACTGGTATACCACTCAAATGAAAGATCTTGCATTTCCCCTTAATTTCACACCACATTTCTTATTGTGATGCTTGATTTCTTAAATTTTCCAATTTCAGCCTTGTCCACTTTTGCATGGAATCGCCCATGCCCAATTAAATGTGCATAAAGGATTTCTTTTTTTTTTAAAGTGAAATAGATTGAGCTATGTGTGTATAGTGGTGTTCCCTAACGTGGCACACTTTACCCCGACTTTCCTCATGCAGTGTTGCCAAACTTCTTTGTAGACAAACTTCAAATTCATGCAGTGAAATACTTGTACTTTTCCCTTATTAATGCGTGCTATTTAATCTCTGTGAACAATTTCGGTGTCATGAAATTTAATCCGAAATTCAAAAACAGTGGCATCCGGAAAATTGGGCACAAACACGGCTGAGTGTTCCCTGACGTGTCGCACTTGAATAAATCTCGGAAAATTCCAAATTAACATTTAAGAATTTCTGTAAAGTCAATAAATTCTGATAAACCATTATTATCTTTATTTACATACCCAAACAGACGTTTGTCAGAAACTTGTCTTCTTATTTTTGGGGGACATTTTCAAAGGGTTCACTGTGCACCAAAAAAAAAATCGAAAAATCACGCTGAAATAAATATTTCTTCTAACTTTGTAACGGGTAGATAAACTTATGATTTACGAACAGGAGTGTTTAGAACTTAATGAAATATCACTTTCTGTGAAATTTCAGTTAAAACTTTTGCCAGCTAGGCGCTACAGGCGAAAAATCAAAGTGCGCCACGTTAGGGGCTGCGCGACATTAGGGGCCGCGCGACATTAGGGTACATCAACAATACTATTAGGGTGATTAATCTCCTATGGAAACATGCATTGTCAGCCTGCTTATTACTTGGGTCAATATTGGTCAAGACCCCCATTGGTTTGTACACAGTAGGCCAGGAGGTGAGGAAGAAATTGTTGACCGTTTGTGACCTCTTAAATAGTAAGGAGGGTTAATCTAAACTTGAAAAACATTTTTAAAAACGGCTGGTTTTAGCATTTGTTTCTGCTCTGTAACTTTTGGCTGGAACCATTTGTCTTATCAGCCAATCAGAATTGAATTCCCAACTTTAAGTGTAAGGCATTTCATTTATCTATAACTCAACAATTGCTGCTGGAAATCTGTCTTTTTATTTGTACTTTAGAAAACCAGGAATTGTGATTTTCAGAATAAAATAAACTCGCAAAGCTTAGAAAAAGTGTAATAAAGTTACATCTTGACCTTTTTGTGAAAATCTGCCTGACAGTATCAATGAAAAAAAGGTCAGATCAGTGTCTGCAGAATCTAGACATCTTATTGCATGTGTTGAAGCAGATTTGAAAAAAAAAATGGTATAAAACAAATGTTAACACCAGCCGTTCAACATGTTTTTGTGATGTACCATTAATTGATGTTGAGTACACTTTGATAACTATGGATTTTTCCTCCATCAGGTGACTGATCACATGACTAGAGACGCTGGTTACTGATGGATTATTCATTAGGCTCATCTTGAAGACTGCTGAAGGGACTTGGCTGGACTGGAGTGGCCTGTGTTAGACAAAAGCAAATCCATGGCAATGACAGCTCCCTATCCATCATGCAAGATGTGCATGGATCTTCAATGTCCAAAATGTCAGCTCTTTTGAGAAGGTATTTACATTACTAAACAAAACAGATGTCTGGATTTTTTTGTGGCAAAACTTCTGTGATAGTTCACCAGGGGCAACTGCAACACCTTTTAGAAAAGAATGTGAATAAGTAATTAAAAAAAATGACAAAACATTTCTGTCTTTTCAGAATAAATTACACTCGCAACTATAACTGCTATGAAGTCTGTTACATCTTGGACATTTATGTAAAGATCTGCCTGACATTATCATGAAGAAAACTTCAGATCAAATGTCTGCAGAATTAAGACATTTTATTGCATTGTGCTGAGGCATTTTTAAAAAAAACCACAAACATATAATGCTATTAAACGAATGTTAAAACCAGCCATTCAATGTATTTATATTTTTGATGCACAATCAATTCATTTTGAGTACACTTTGATGAATATTTTGTTTTCCCCCTGTCAGGTGACTGATCACATGACTAGAGACGCTGGTTACTGGTGGACGCTTCATCAGGCTCATCTTGAAGACTGCTGAAGGGACTTGGCTAGACTGGAGTGGCCTGCGTTAGACAAAAGCAAATCCATGGAGTTAACAAAAGTTTAAATCAGTAAAAGTTGCATTCCCAGTGCTGTTCAAGGAATTAATTTGTTTTTCTCATAAATTTTCAATTTTTATGTTTTATATCCAACCCCCAAACTCAACTGGGCACAATCAGATCCACTTTCTGAGCAGACTAAGTCCTGGTCCGTACATAATTATTTACGATTGTGAAGTGGGAACCAGCCTATACCCTGCAAGAATGGAATTATTGTCGAGATGCAAGTAATTCAATCTTTAGGCCGCTTTTTTCCCCCCATGTCTCATTCAAAGTAAATAACGTTTGTTTTGCAAAAAAAAATTGCAATGTTATAATACAAATCTATTTTTTCAGGATGAAACTTAAATATAGCACAGGGAATGCAACTTTACACTTTAAAGAAATGTACATGGCAAATAAAATGAAAAATAAATGGAAGAACATTTGTTCCAGGCACATGTCACAAATTCTGAATTTGTGTTTTAAACTTAAAGAAGATAACTACACATTGCAAAAATTGTACATAAGGAAACAATTGTTTAAATTTTGGCAAAAGGCCTGATTACAGACCTCTGTTGTTTCAGACCTGTCAGTCTTAACACGAATACACTCTGTATCCAAATATTTACACTGATTATTCCCTGACTCTTCATTTTGTATTAAAAGTGTTTGCACTTCAGGTCTTTATGGAACAAAAATTGAACCTATAATAGCATTTCCTTTACTTTTAACGACCTTCACAAACATTACTTGACAAGAATGTCTCAAAAGTGAGAAAATTGTGGAATGTCTTGCAATAAGGACTGTTTTTTTTATTGCTTTATTCTTAAGCCCAATTAAAAGAAATTCAGAATTTGTTTGACATGTGCCTGGTTCATAATGTTCAACTTATGATAAAATTTAAAATGAAAAAAAAAAGACTTTAAAATTTTAATCATAATATTAACTAAGCTTGTAATTATCTGGATCTACATGCACAGTGGCACATCATTATTTAGTAGTTGTGTGAATGTCTTGGATGTCTGTTACTGGTAATATTTAATTACAGCAATATAATTAAAGTTGGTGTATATGTGTTTTTCAAAATTTTGATTTTCTTTTCTGAACAAAATTTATATGAAAATAATGACCTCCAATAAATAAATTTGCTTTTTTAATACAGTTTTAAAAAGTGGTTCAAATGGCGCGCTCTACATGTAGATCAGAAATTGCACACACTATTTAAAACACATAGGAGTGTTCGCTCTTAATTAATTCAAAAGTTGAAATTGATTGCTTGTCGTAGGCCTATTTTTTTCGTGCGACGTCTCATTGGAAAGCTCATAACTAATAATGCTAGAACATTACCGGTATCAATTTGCAGTCTGAAAATCTATTTTTCAAGGTGCTACACCCAAAAAGCATGTATTCACCAACTTTAAGGTATTGTATATAATAAAGTAAATATTTATTAATGAAATTGGAAAAGTTGTTTTCACACTGAGAATCTAGATTTTTGAAACTTGCGATTTACAGCACACTCATACGGTGGCAACCTAGCTTAGTTGAGAGATTGGTCTTATTAAAGAGCATGCCTGACTAGATAGCTGCTATAATTAGATAAAATACAGAACCTTATTGACTTTTAATGTGGAGGAAGAAACATTACTCAAACTATTTTCTTGCAAGGAAAAACAGGGCCAAACTTTAGGCGCCCCCCCCCCCCCAAAAAAAGTCTCCGGTTTCTGGTATGCGCGCGTCGCCGTAGCCATGCGCGTCGGCAAAATGAAAAAAAAAATTTTTTCAATGAAAGATGATGTCTCAAAACCGCCGAACTCACTGGTTTGACTGGAATCCTGCTGCTGCACAAGTTTAACATGTTTTAAGATGGGGTTATGATCAAGTATAAGCTTTATGTGGCCTCTCTGGGCTCCCATATATTTTGCACTAAATTTAGTCTGGCACTATTTGCAGTCATCAGCCGACATTTGAAGGAAAAAAAGTAACAAAAAACCCAAAAAAGGCGCGTCGTCGCACCACTTTTGGGGCAAGCTCCATACCAGAAACCGGAGACTTTTTTTTTTTGGCCTTGGCTCACTTTACTTAAAATTTGAATGTGCATTTGACGCTTTTGCTTCTATCATGTTTCGTCACAAATTGAATAGATTTGTCAAAAGTTTATTTATGAAAAGGGTGTGTATTATGATGTGCCATTGTAGATCCATTTGTGACTTTGGTGTGAGTGTCTTTTATTCTTGACATATCTGCTGTCTATTGCGCCTTGCGTGCATCGTTGTCATTGCGCATCAAAGCTAACTTCAGGCGCTATTACCAATTGTACACACAAACAGACAATATATGGTGCTTTTTAAGGGCGACACATGCGCAAAACTTTTAAAAGGAAAATGCAACAGTGGCAACCACAAAAATGGCACTTGTTCAGACAAAAAATGTCACGTTAAAAAAAAAGGGGTTACTCGTTACGCCTAGAAACTTTTGAAACTGCTAAATATAGTACTATGCACTTTAATTTCATGATAATTTGATCAGTTTATGCGCGTTGGCTTCAGCCTTGTTTGCACGTCTTTAAACACATTGCAATTACCGGTAATTGCACCACAGCGTGAAAAACTTTATATCTTGCCTCAATTTAGTTAAAAAGTAGACAGCAGATGTGTTGACTTAATTTGAATTATGTTGGTGCAAGAGGGCGCATGATTATGTGTTTCATTTATAAGATAACCTCTGATTTCGTTAGAGAACAAGAAACAGTCTTTTTTTTAAGATTATGAGCTTTTCAATCATGATGGATGCAATTTTGTCCTTTTTTGAAGACCCATTAGTTAAAGTTGCTTCCTGTACTCTTTAAGCAAAATGTATTATTCTCGCAACAAATTTTGTATGTTTTATTTTGATGACATTTTTCTAGGGCATCTGCAATCCGTTAGAAAAAAGCGGTTGCTTTTGCACCTCTAAGCGCGCAAAAAGATCTGCCTGAATTACTGTCGCGCCGCTTGCAATTCTAACATTGGTATTGCTGATTAAAACATTGTGATCAATGCATGTCTTATTCCAAAGTAAAAATTAAATAAAGTGCCCCCTCTTGTGCCAACTTGATTTTTTTTAAGTCAATTTATTTAATAATAGAGGGCGTCCTCTATAGTTTGAACTTCCAATTTAATTTTTTTTAATAGTTAAGCAGGACACAAGAGGGCTCCCTTTTATGCCCTGCTTTACTTTAAAAAAAATTAAAGTTGGAAGTTCAAACTATAGAGGGCGCCCTTTTATTTTTTAATTATAGAGGGCGCTATTTGATATAATAAAATACTAGAGAGGAGACAGCACTTTGTTTCATTGTTTTTTTATTGAAATGACTGGCCAAAAAAAAAGCCCAACACATGCAAGTCCCCCCGAGGCGTGCACGCGCGGTGTTCCCCGCCCACAGACACCGACAAGCCCAGCGAGTCGCCCGCTATCTACATCGACTCATGATCAGTTGATCTTAGTGCGCACTAACTCCCCAAACTTGCAAGTCCAAATAATCGCAAATGACTTGGTTAACTCCAACATGATAAGGATCCTTATGAACTTCGACAATCCGTTTACTTTTCTGACAAAGTCGATGCCTTATTAACTATTTCAATTACTAAGTATTGCCATGGAAATTATATACCAACTATCACTCCGAAAATTGCCCAAGTAGAGACCTCTCTCACATCTACCCATGATTGTCTCACTCAACATTTCCGTCGTTCACTGTTGCATCATGTTTCTGATCCATTTAAATGAAATGCAATACAAACAGGCTACAATTTGTCAGCTTTCTCCGATATTTCCAACGCAATAAGATTTTAGGACATTTATCTCAGCTACCATTTACATAAATAACTTCCACGATATAACTCTGAAATCTCCCTGCCGTTTAATCACATCAACATGTACATTGATCAGTTCATCTCATGAGTGTGTCATTTCAAAATGCGTATTATTCGTAAGATTTTCACAAGTAATTGTAAGTATATATTTGGTTTTGACGGACATGCACGTTTAACTTGAATTGGCAAAGACCAAAAAACCAATTCAGCAACTGTTTTACAGGAGGCAGACGTAACCTTTTAAGAGAAGGTAACAGTATTATCGTCAAATTTGATCTTCAGGCTCTAAAGCCTTGCCAATTTTGGAAAGCTTCTTTGTACTTGGGTAGTACATGTACATGCACATGCTATGTACATGTACATGCACATGCTATGTACATGTACATGTACATGCTATGTACATCGCATTTCCATCAGAGTATTCGACTGAATAAAAGTGTCAATTTTGATGTTTTCTGGCAGCACTGATACTAGTTTTAAGAACGTCAGATTTTGCAGACAAGATATAGTTGTGCCAAGTGAATTTAGGTAATTATTTAGACTTTAATTTAATTAAATGTTTCAATTTGCAAGTTTGAATTTACCAAAGTTATCTTGGTAGGATTTACAGATTTTAAGAAGTGAGATTTTCTGCCAAAACTTCAACCAATATTTTGGTCGGACAAGTCCAATTTCAAAGCAACTTTTTTCTTTATCTACCTTGTACTCAGAAAGATAGAGTTTTTGGTATTCTCTTAGTAAATTTTGCACTTAATTTTGTTCTCCCTTTTTCTGACAAAGTTTACGTACATTTTGTACAGTAAAAAGTCAATATGTTACATGTCTCAAACAGTCCTGATGTATATGGGCAAATACACAAACGGTTTCTTTCAGTGGAGAAGAGTGATCGCAATTTTTTCTTTGTGCCATCATAAATATCTCCAACAAAGCTGTTGTACTGTGCACTCAATGTACATGTACATCATTTAATTTGTGCACTCAATGTGCATGATGTACATGTTAATGTACGTGATGTACATGTTACAATCTAAAACAACCCACACATTTTGATTGGGAGTTTTACGAGAGAGAAATTGGTTGGACTGAAACACATTTGCAGGTTTTCTTTTGGGTTTCTCTTGATTTCACACAGTGTTTCAATACTGAGTGATCGTTTTTGTCTTTTCTACGGACATCTGGCCAAACTCTTTTTTCAATACGCAATTTGCACACTAAGTGATTGCTAGCCGATGAAGTTACTGGCTCCTCGTACTTTTGTCGAAGGAGTTTTTTGGGGGGGATTTTGAGGGGGAGTATTTTGTTTTTACTCCCCATTTTCAACCCAATGTGCCCTTCTGAAGAACCATGCTATTTCCTGGCTAATGTGCAGTGGCGTAGCTCATGGGGATGGGAGGGGCCTTCTAACATTTGGAGGGGGCTGTCTGTCCAATTGGACAAAATGGGATCTATCAAAATCCCATGCTCGGCCCATATTTTGGCCAACTCAAGACCGGTCCAAAAAATGAAGCCACAAACAAGGCGACCGGCCATGTACATTCAAATGATAATTTCAAATTTCATGTTGGCCCCACATGGACAATTGCATGGGCTTTAATTTGCCCCCTCCTGTTTTGTTGTGGCCCCTCCTTCATTCTAGCTACGCCACTGTTGATGTGGTGGCAATCTGCCCCTCAGCATCCTCAGAAGCTGTGGCATCATCATGACACAGGGACAGCCTTGTCCCGCCATGGCCATCCATGGTCAAGTTTAATTGAAGTTTTCATTAATTCATGCACTGTACAATGACAACATACATCCTCATCTGTTTTTGCTTGCTAAACCCACATGTGTATCATGGCATTCGGAGTAAACATACAGGGAGAGTCAAAAAGAAAGTGACCTGGATTAACAATTTTTGTTCTTAAAGAGCAATCAAATTTGAAATTTGATACATGCACATCAATGAAACACGTCTTTATTACTGAAATTGATCCATTCTACCAGAAGAACCTATTTTTCTAGCTGTTCATGGAATGGGATATTACAAAACCGGCAATCAAATACAGATCAGATTTGAGTCAAGATTGAACCATTTGTACTGTCCAAATTTGTGAATATGAAGAACAGGTCCACTCTTTTTTCCTGATAAACTGGTGACAACTTTTGTCTGTTTTCGTTTGCAAGTCTTCGTTCATTCATGGAGGTGGGAAAATTTCCATATTTCATTTGATTTAGTAGAACGGCAAATGACTAATGGTGGACAGTTGAATTTTGTGATTTTTTAAAATTAAATTTAGACATAACTTAGGAATAGAGTCCGGAAATTACGTGAAATTTTCACAGTTACTAGTCAATAACGTGTACTTTATCCCTATGTTATTTGTATGAAATAGAGTGATCCAAACATTTTTTCAAAACATGTTTTTCTAATTTTGTCACTTTCTTTTTGACTCACCCTGTACTGCTATATGCCTACATTACAACAGATATTGCACATTTATGCTCACATGCAAACCTAGGCAGGCCCCAGGACAAATTTAATGGCAGTTTCTGAGATTGATTCTGAAACAAGACGCTTGCTACGTAGAAAGAATTTCAGTGATGTTTAGGCAACGCACCATGCAAAACTGGGCAAACATCTAGGATTGTTTCTCCTTTTTTTCTCCTTTGAACATTCAAAGTGATGAAGTGGTATTTATACCGAGTGGTATTTATACATCACAAATTGATGTCGGCCACAAATTTAAAAAATATTCTGCGGGTACATTCATGTAGTGCCAAGGATTGACAGAGTCATTTGTGGCTAAGATTTTCCTGGTTTTTATTTTTCACCTTTTTTCCTGATCTGTTCATATCAATAAGAAATGAGGCCCCTGAATTTTTGGCCGTCTTATTTCGTTCCAAACCGCCAACTACATGAAATCAGATATTATTTAATCAGCGAAACTGCCATTCATTTTAAGATTTATCCTGGGACCCGCCCCTTACAACCTATAAGACAAGACCGACCTTTCACTTTTAACCACTAAAAAAAGCAACGTAAAAGAGTACTAATTTTACAGGCTAAACATGTCTTTCTTGGGACAATGTTATAAAATGTATCCCTCTTGCAGTTGCATAGAGCCTGGTGTACCTACATGTACATGACCTGAGATCAAACCAAGTGACGTCAACACAATCGCTAAGTCCTAGTTATTTCAGATCTCTCTGAGTTGACCCCAGCAAATTTAGGTTTTACTGTAAGTTAGGAACATCATAATAATGCCTTCTTGCAAAGATATTCCTGACAAAATTAAATGTACATTTATGTACCTGTCCAAGTTGGCTATCAACTTCTTTATTTTGAATCGCATTGTGGTTTATAGAACAAACCCTGTGAAGGCAAAATACACCCCTTTTTCCAAGTGTGCTGACTATATTCCTCTGACTTAAAATCTGACTGTTCTTTTTTGGCTAAAAAAATGTAATTTCATTTGATATCCTGACTTGATCGTTTAAGAGTTTCTTTTACTCATTAATTCAGCCTTGTCAAAAGCAACTTTATTTGTAGTGTTGAACACTTTAATTTGTAGAGCTGGGCACGTTTGTTTAGTTTAGGTACCTACATTTATAACTTGGTTAACTATTATATTGCTCAGATTTTTGACCCTACGTACAATTTTGTGTAATTTACATCAAGTTTTATTCACTGTTCACTGCATTAAACTACTCAAAAATGTTCTCATCGACTTTCTTCAGCAGAACTGACATGAAATGCAATGAATCATTATTTATGACGAGGAAAAAAAGATTTAAGATGCTACATGCCGGGCTCAATTTAAAAAAAGTACATTTAAACCTTTGTGAAGGATTTATTCAATGCAACATTGAATTAAGAAAGTTTGCTGAAATTTAACTTTAGTAGACTTGTTTATATTACCTTTTAGCGTTTAACTTTTGTTTAAAAAAAAGGAAGAAATTACTGAGATTTTTTGGTCAATTTTAAAGAGATTTTAAGCGATTGCACATTTCTTACTGAAAGACCTGTCCTACATGTGTACCGTTTTTTTCCCTGCAACCCTCTTAGTACTAAACTGAATCTTAACTTGACCTGAGCAATGACTAGGAAAACCTTTGACTTTTCTTTTTAACCCTTTAGTGACCTTAGCCGCCCGAGGCGGCGAGAACTGAATTGCCTGTAATGCCAAAGGAGGACCAGCATTCTTAACCTGGCCATCTTTTTATTCTTCTGTTTAGCTATTTTGGTATTTGATAAAAATCACAACTAACAAAGTTGCCTCGAATAGGAACTGCATTTACAGCTTGCAGGATTTTTGTCAGTTAGTTTAGCATGTAAATAAGTCGCAACTCACAATACCAGCCTTATTAGACAATGCACTTGGAGAACTAGCGTTGTACACCGAGAGAAGTGTGGTCACTAAAGGGTTAAAGCATGGAGCATAGCTAGTCTTCAGTCTGTGGCAATACCAACATGTGTCCTGAAAGATCTTCACCTTATTTGACAAATGACACCCAATGGTTACACCGTCATGCCAAAAACTATATTTCTAGAATTGTATTGGTTGAGAATCAGTCTAATTCTTTGAACTCTTGGGGATGCTTTTTGTTTGAAGGGATCCCTTGAAAATGCATTGGAAGACGTGCATCTGAATGATACACGTTTGAGGTTGCTTACATGTACATGCAAAGTACATCTCAAGGATCAATGGTTTGAAACTTTAAACTTATGCACAGATGTGCATCAAACCAGATCGGTTTAAGCATTAATTCAAAGATTTATGAAATTTTGAGGATATATTTTATGGCAAGTAGCACCGATTTTTTGTTACATTTTTGTAAAACCTACTCATTGACTTTGTTTCTTAGCAGCAAGTTGTACACTGGTCAGATATCAGACTAAGATCCAATTACTGCTCTCTGACGAGACGTTGTACAAACGATATACATTTACTGCTACATTTTCAAGTGCATATGATCAAATTTGGTCTGAAAGGTAGGGTACAATTTTCTTTTCCAGGCTGGCGCACAAAAGTACAAACTGGTTATTAAGAATATATTCAATTGAAAATCGCAAATTTTGATTGCGTCAGAGCTAAGGTGAAGATCTCTCAGGAATCTCAAAGACATTCAGAGTTAAATGTCTTCATTTATAAAACTTATTCTTTGCATAAAGAATACAAACATGTGGATATAAGGCATGACATTTGCTTTTAGCTTTCCATGAGCAAAAATAAAGTGAAGCTTTTGCTGCAAGCCTAGATATACAAAGGCTTCATTGAAAGTCGATTCATATCACACTTTGCCTAGATTTTCAATGCAAAGAAATGAACACATCAGATCACAATTTTGTGATCACAAAACGGTCCTTTTAAATAGACCTGGTAGGGGATTCCCCCATGCAACCACCTATCAGGTGGGTGATGAATCTATGGGAGGCTGCAGTGATTGCTCAAGCCCAAGGTTTCATCCAATTATAGGATTGGAGTGCAGAGGTCCGAACATTTGACCATGAGTTGAGTAGCAGCACTTTGAGCGCTTGCAGTGAGTGTCGAGTCCAGAAAGTTTGCTGAGATTGAGTGAGATGTTTGCGCACCAATACACTGGTTGCATCTCTGTATGATTGTAGGACTCAATGGACACTCATAAGAAGAGTATTGACAGCTCTTTGTCAATATCAAAAGTTTATGAGGACTGACCAATTCCTAGAATTGTCATGTCAATGCCTTGATCAAATTTTGATTACAGATGACAAATAGCAGATTTTTTGTTTCTCTTACTTTCTTTTAAGTGCCAAATTGAGGCTAATTGGTATTGCCACAGACTGAAGACTATAATGCACAATACTGTTTTCCTGTAATGCAGACAGATAGCGTTTACTCCTAGCCATGAGATACACATTTTACCGTTGGGTTTAGCAAGCAATGAGGATGTACACAGTGCATGAATTCATTCTACAAACTTCAATTAAACTTACCATGGATCCATCTGGCAGGACTGGCTCCCTGTGTCTGACACCACAGCTTCTATTTGTTAGGATGCAGGGGGCCTTTTTTGTCCACCACATCTTCCATCTGGCCAGGAAGCAGCATGGTTCTCCCCCTCTGCACACCAGGACTTCTCCCTACAATTTGAAGAGTTTGGCCTTCTCTCCTTTTTCTCTCAATTTCTGAATTTTTCTCTCAATTTCTGATTTTTTTTTTACTGCTGTTCTGATGATAAATATGATGGCACTGGCCCATTCTTTGATTTATTAGATAGACTTTGTTTCCTTTGTGTTTTCATAAGAGCTTTTTTTATTTTTAAAAGTCACATTTAAGTTGCTTTGAAATAAGGGATGCTTTTCTTTTTTTCACATTTTTTCCCTTTTTTTTCTATTTCACCAAAATCTAGTATTTTGAATGACATAATACGGAAAGATAATATTTGAGGCAGGGAAGCTGCCTTTTTGAAATTTAGGAGTTTTGAATATTATTGGTTTTTTTGTAGGTTTATCAACTCATGTGCTGCCAAAAACTCAAACATTATTTTAAGTTTGCAAAGATTAATTTAAGTGCTACATCAGATGCTGAATTTAGAGAAGATTTAACTTTTGATACAGTTAATTTTAATGGATTTCTATTTGCTATTATTTCCTTATAGTTTTTATCCGTGCATGTCTAAGATTTGAACACACTCTATGAGAGAACTGATTGTACATGATGACACAATAAAAGGCAATGAGATTTCAGAGTTATACCATGGAAGTTATTCACATAAATAGCGGCTGAAACACCTGTCCGAAAATCAAACCGCATTGAAAAACATCAGATTATACCAGCAACAGTACCCATTTGGTAGCAGATCATTTGGATCAACATGATGCCATGGAACTATTGAAATGCAAGCAGGACATCAAGAGTAGATGCTCGATTAATCTCTAGATTTGCAATCTCCAGATTGATAGATGGTACATAATTTCCACAGCAACACTCAGTAAAGAAACAGCCAAAAAGACATCTCCTTCGCAGAAAGGCAAACTGATTGTCAAAGTTCAAAAGGATCCTTACCACGTTGAAGTCAACCAAGTCATCCACGATTATCCAGACCACAAGATCAGGAAGTTAGCACACACCTTGAACAACTGACCACTCGCCAATGCAGATAGGGACGACCCACCAGACAAGCCGGCATCTGCGGGCGGGGAACACCGCACATGCACGCCCCGGGGGGACTTGCATGCGTTGGGCTCGAGCATATCAGAACATTGCCTGTTGGTTAAACGTCAAGTATATTGGTTGGTTACTCAACAAATTATCATAAAAGATTATGTAATGTACATGTATGTACAGCCAGCACTGGAAGCATCATTTTTTTATTGTTCGATTTTAGAGCGAGGATAAACTTTTGATCATTAGCACTCAGTAAGTAATGAACAGTGGTTTAGCATTTGTTTTTGTATTGCTTGACAAATGAACAAGTGAAAACTGGATTCTTGAGGTTGTCAACATGCGCGCTTATGCAAAAAAAGCTACGTGTAAAGGAAACTGTCAAATAACAGTTATTTTTGCTATTTTGTGAGTGTTTTCGCTTTGAAATGGAAAATACGCAGTTTGCAACTTTTTGGAAAATGTGTGATTAACGCCAATATTTTTCATTCACAGCCAAACTTTGTCTTAATACATTGGACCAGTGCTGGCTATACTTGATAAACAAAAGCTGGGTACAAGATTGGCATGGCTGCTGATAGTAGTCGCTAAGGTATGATGTACTGGAAAATGCATCAAGTATTTTGAAAAACTCATTTGTGAAGACAAATTTGGAGATATAGAAACAAAACCTTAATTTTGTATATTTGTTGGCAACATTGGATTTTTTTGACAGAGTATTTCCAGCTCATAGTTTTAATGCAAGGTAATTTGGATTTTTGGGAATCTAAAACAGTTTTTGATTTAAATTTGAACCAAATTTTAGTCTAAATGAGAGATTTTGGGTTCAATACAGCAAATATCAAAAGTTTGGTTCAAAGAAGTGGGTTCAAATTGCGCGCAAACATAGTTTGTTTTTAAAGAATTTTGTTCGAGAGAAACCAATCTTGCACCCAGCTATTACCAATCAGGCAATGCCATTAAGAAATATTTCAGATTAAAATATCAATTCAACGTAACCAGCTCTCTCTGTTATAAACATTGTATCATAAACATTTCTCTACGAGAGGACTTTCTGCATTTTGAGCAGTCTTTGGCTTTAGCGAATCTTGTCCAAGAAATTGTTTGATTCTTTCAAGAATGCACCAAAAAAGAATACAACTTTAGGAAATTGAAATGCAGCGCTTAAACTGTCTATTTTTTTTTTCAATAATTGACCGTTTCAAGCTAATGAATAGAACTGAATATGGTCAATGAAACCATTGCCTAATCACTTTTATGAACTGCGCCTAAACAACTGATTGCTGTGAGAGGCTGGTTACGTGGCATTTGTAGAGGCCTCTCCTCCATTTTCATAACTTGTGGTTTGATTTGATCTCAGCTATGAGTGTCATCAATTGTATATCCACCAAAAAAGAAAAGCACATTTTGAAGGCTTTTCTGCAACACTTTTCTTTGCAGACAAAATTTTAGAGGATCATGTCCCATTTTTTTGTTAAATACATGATGACTTTTGCACTTCTCCATCATCAAATACTGTGAACGACAAATATTGCGTCAGCTTTTCAATATTCTTGACGTCTTTCAAACTGTGGTTACCCGAGGCAACCCATTTTGCATAAAGGCCACAGAGGTGATTTCTGAAGACCTCTAGTGACCTTGAGGAGAAAGAGACCTCTACTTCTTAAATATAAGACGTCTTTTCAAAAGAGTTCCATTTCAAACAAGTTCCGTTTCGAAAGAGTTCCGTTTCGACAGAGTTCCGTTTCAAAAGAGTTCCGTTTCAAAAGAGTTCAGTATCGAAAGAGTTCCGTTTCGAAAGAGTTCCGTTTCAAAAGAGGTCCTTTTCAAAAGAGAGTCATTTCATAAGAGTTCCGTTTCAAGAGTTCCATTTCAAAAGAGTTCCGTTTCAAAAGAGTTCCGTTTCAAAAGAGTTCCGTGTCAAAAGAGTTCCGTTTCATAAGAGTTCCGTGTCAAAAGAGTTCCGTTTCAAATCAGTTCTGTTTCAAAAGAGTTCCGTTTCAAAAGAGTTCCGTTTCAAAAGAGTTCTGTTTCAAAAGAGTTCTGTTTCAAATCAGCTCGTTTCAAATGAGTTCTGTTTCAATTGAAAAGAGATCCGTTTCAAAAGAGTTCCATTTCCATATAGTTCAAGTTCAAGAGAGTTCCATTTCATAAGGGTGTATTTCACAAGTCAGTTCAGAGCTGAGGTATAATCTCATGATGGGTCCGATGGTGATCTCATGATCTGTGGCGCATGACTAGTCCATGTATATATTGCTCTCATTTCTCAGCAGTTCTCCAAACATTTGGGCCGACCGTTGTAGATACACAGGTTCGGGAGTGGAGTGTCGAAAGTCACACTTTCTCAAATCAGGGAAAAACACAGCTTTCTCAAGACGCTTCTGAGGACATCCATGCGTCTAGCAAAACGAAAATTTCACATCTCACGACACACTGAGATTGAGAGTAGAAAGGTTCCAGGTGATTATTATGGAGGGAGACACAATTGTTCTTGTACAAGTCCTGCTGTCCGTGTTGTAGCTCGTGAAGTCCATGTAGTCAATATGCAGATCCAATGGAGATGTACATGTACAGGGGAGTATCTTTGAAGAGATATCAGTGTTGCTGAATGGCATCTCACAACAGCCAGGCAAGAGAGATCTCCAGATCATCTCAGACTGTTTCATGTTGGCTTTCAGGAATCAGTGGTTGTGATCGGTAGTCAGATTTCCTGCGACTGAAACTGGGGCAGCTTATCTGATTCAATGCTGATTGCTTGCAAGTCAAGGGGCAGCTTGCTGTAGTGACATCCAGCAGTTTGAGAAAGATGAACTCCTGCCTACTGCAGGTGTTTCTTGATGTCAACTTGTAGGTTTTGTTGTTGTGCAGTTCCTGCTGGTCGTGTTGTAGTTCGTGAAGTCCCTGTAGTCCATATGCAGATACCATGGAGATGAACAGGGGAGTATCTTTGAAGTGATATCGGTGTTGCTGAATGGCATCTCACAACATCCAGGCAAGAGAGATCTGATCATCTCAGACTGTCTCATGTTGGCTTTCAGGAATCAGTGGTTGTGATGGTTACAATAGTCAGGTTTCCTGCGACTGAAACTAGACAGCTCATCAGATTCAATGTTGGTTTGCAGTAGCTTGAGAACGATGAACTTCTGCTGACTGAAGTTTGTGATATCAACTTGTAGGCTTATTTGGCAATCAACCATGCTGGTTTAGAAATCACTCCAGTCTGAGCTGCCAGGGTGGTGCTGGGTCGAAGAATCTGTGTTAAAAAAAGGAAACGAAACAGGAGGTTTACAAATTTGCCAGGAGACTACAACATCTGCAAATGGTTTCAACTGCTATGATCATACACAAAGCACAACAAAACTGATTTCTGGTGACATCAAAGGAAAAGCATTTGGAGAAATGGCTTTACTTTTTGGTAGGAAAAACACACCTCATTGCATTCAAACAGAAAGTCATTGGTTGCTAAATAAATAACGATCGATGGAGTCTGAAGATTAGTCCGTTTTGAAAGACCAAATCTTAAAAGCCCGTTTTTCACGTTTCGTCTAGTGTTTGTTAACAATTGAGGGGGCTTTGTGGCCCATCAGTGGCCGGTAGACAGTAAATTTCTGCTTTAGTGACCTGTTCTTCGAACTGGTTTCAGTCCTTTTGATTTGAAAATCACAGGCGTGTGAAAAAAGGCACACCTGGATGTTTCTAGGCGTGTGATTTTTCTAGGCGTGTGATTTTTCTAGGCGTGTGATTTTTCTAGGCGTGTGATTCCATGGACCAAACTGAGACTGAACAATCTGACATTTTGTTATAATATTCATCTTCGTCCTTGGTTTACAGTAATGCCATTTCAGGAGCAACTGCAGTGTCAGTCATGAGATAATTCTCCGGAAGTTTTTAGGTGTGTAATGGCGTGTGGGAACTATCACACGCCTCAAATCAGAAAGACTGTTGTTTTATACAGTATTCACAGTAAAGTTAACCCTAACCCCTTAAACTTCCTCAGGACTACCCTGCTAAATCCAACAGAGTCCAACCGGACTGTCCTGTTCAATCCACTGTGCCTCATTTTCAGTTGTCTGCTGAATCCAACGGAGTCCAACATGACGTTATAATGCGGTTCAGTTGCCTGCTGAATCCAACATTTTGCATCAGGAATGTACACAAGGGGTTAACTACTCAATCCAACAGGCTCCATCGGGTATGTGACATAGTTGGATCCTGTTGGAGTCAGCAGGGTTAGGGTTTTAACAGAAGTAAACAGACTTCAAGTACCGGTACTAATAAAGTTAGATTTGCAAGCACTTACCATGCCTGTGTAGTTCCTGTGCTTGGCATGATAATCAATGACAGTTGAGGAAGGTTAGACCAGGCTGGATGCGTCTACCATCCATGTGTGGGTTCATGATGGTCTTCATGGTCATCTGTTATCCAACAAAGAAATTTCAACACAAAATTTTATTCACATGTATCAATCAATTTGGAAATCAATTTTAAACAACACTTTTTCTTGTCTTCTTGTTATGCGGTCTGCAGAATCCTTATCCCTAACTCCCTAGGCCTTTTTGCTAGGATGTAGCCTCAATCCTGCAAAATCCTCCAATTGGCCTCATGGAAAAATAGCATAAAGCCTCAATCCTGCAAATTCCTCCGCTATTTCTTGAATATGGTCCATGGAGGGGTGACCACTGCCTGAATCCTGCAAAATCCTCCGGCTATGACTGTCAATAGGCTGAGGCAGTGGCAGAGGCAGTGACATCCTGGAGCAGTGCGGAGGATGTCAAGTATAATCATGGGCTAAATTTATGCACGGCTGAGCATAAACAACACAAGGTCCGGCCCAAGACCTTGACACAGTGCGTACTCCGAAATCAGCAATGCACTTTTGCCATGTAACCTCAATCCTGCAATTTCCTCCAATTTGCAAAAAGGATTTTGGAGGATTCAGGGCGGTTAGGGTTAAATGAATGCTTGGTACCCCTACAAACTAACTTAAAATACAGAGATACACCTTTTTAGCCATTTTGTCAAAAAGCTTTACAAATCGACCCTGAGCTAAACTAGCCTTGGTCAGGGCGTTCGACAGTAGAGTCCGCTGATCGATAGTTTACTGTGAACAACAGAAGCGGTATGCTATGCTGCTTGCCTCAGGGATGTTGCAAGGCGTTAGTTTAGCAACGGCTGATTGGCATATCATAGCCTAGCTCCCTGAGGCCGCTTTTCGCACTTTGTACAGTATGTGTGATTGCATAGCATGCGGCTACTGTTTTGCTTGCGGCCGACCATCGATCACTGGACTCTATCGTCGAACGCCTTGACCAAGGCTAGAGGTATACATGAATGATTGAGCTTGGGTCACACTTTTATCAATCATTTCATGTACATGTGCCACAGAAAGTCATACCCCCAAAATGTATGTTTTGTTTTTTGTGTGGCCAATAAATCTGAATTTTAAGTTTCAGAAACATGCACCAAAAATGATTGATGTGGTTACATACCTATAGAAGTACATACTGTCACTGCAAACCATGCTTTGTGCTGACGTGAAGCTACTGTCACTGCAAGCCATGCTTTGTGCTGACGTGACGCTGCATGTATTGCATCACATTGAAGCGGCTGGATGACAACTTGACAAGTCTGACAGACCTGCAAGGGGTTCAGATAAAGAAATGGGCGAAAGAGTGAATAAATTATAAAGTGAAGACTTTTACAGGACTTGTTGATGTTAATTTGGGCAATTAGTTAATTTGCACAAAATCAGACAATTACATGAAAAAGTCTCAAGAAACTAACAAAAAAATTTGGATTTTGTAGGATTCTGCAATGCAGAGTAATTTATTAATATTTTTTGTTAATATAATGTTTGAATGCTCATCAAAGTTTAGTTGAGCATTCCAAAACCTCCAAACTCCTCTTTGCAAAATGGAGGATTTTGCAGGATTGAGGCAATATGGCAAACATGTGTGGCTGATTTAGAGGATGCACTGTGTCAAGGTCTTGGGCCGGATCTTGCAGCTAAACTCGCGCATTCTTAAGAATGTGAACTTAAACTGGAAGATTTTTTTCCGAAGATTGTGAAAGGATCCAGTTGCGCAATAAGAATGCGCATGCGCATTCTTATGATTGCGCAAATCACAAGAAGAAAGCGCACAACATTCAGTGACATTCATATTTTAATTCATGCAAAAAAAATAATAAGGCTTCCACAGACATAAAACCACTGGACATGCTGGAAGTTTACCACTAGTTAGTCACCAGGGGGCCAGGGTGAACTTTCAGCCTCTATGGGGCAAGTGGTAATGGGGCGAAGTGGTTCAGGGTGAAATGACGTATGGGGCGAAATGGAAATGGGGCGAAGTGACCGACTCCCCGCTAACAAATTGGTATTGGCCACGGTTTAAGACCCATACGTCTCTATTACTAGACCGACTGCAGATACGAGAGAAATGAAAATATTCCATATCACACTATACTCACATTTATGGCTGTTATATCGAAAAGTTTGGCATTGGTGTGATAAAAAAATTGAGAAATCTGCAGTCAAATCTGCCGCTAAATTTCGTACAAGATGGCGGCGACGTCGAATTAATTCGTTAGTTCGAGAACTAGGCGCGGCAGAAAGCCGTTATCCGTTTATTTCACTCCTCCACTAATTGCACATGCACGGATGCTGCATGCACAACTGAACAAAAAGAACAAACTCGTTTCCGATCGATGACTCAGGAAATAGAAAATGGATTAAATTGAAATTTCGTGCAATTAGTTTTCACGATGTGTAGCATGAGTAGTTTGAATGGCGTGAAAAAACCGTGGAGCTATTAATATAATATGATCGTAAATCTAGTGTTTTAAACGTTAAAAATCCATGTTGACTTCCATTAGGATTGTACTTGTTGCAATTAAAATCCTGTATTGTTACGGTCATAATATATAGCTTGAAGATTTGACGTTTTTATTATGAAATGAAATCGTGAAAATGAGTGTACGAAAATTCATTTTAATATAACGTGTATTTAGGGGTGTAACCAGGAATTTTTCGGTGGGGGAGCCGCTGGGGGGCTGGCACATTTCAGGGAAAGGGCGTCATGTAGATCAATGATATTTTTTTAGAAACTCAAAATCTCAGGGGAGGGTGGGGGCGACTGGGGGGCTGACAATATTTCCTGGGGGGTTGGCCCGTAATCGGGTTTGGTAGATCGAGACCACTATAAATATAAAAGAGGGCGCGCCACATAAATAGTGGTCTCAACAACGCATCAATACGGATGCTGCACAAGTGAACAAAAAGAACAACCTCGTTTCCGATGAACTACTCAAGAAATACAAAATGGATTAAATTGAAATTTCGTGCAATTAATTTTCACGATGTGTAGCATAGGTAGTTTGAATGGCGTGAGAAACCGTGGAGCTATAAATATAATATGATCATAACAATCTAGTGTTTAAAACGTTAAAAATCCATGTTGACTTACATTAGGATTGTATTTGTTGCAAATAAAATCCTGTATTGTTACGGTCATAATAGCTTGATTAATTGAGGTTTTTTTAGGAAATGAAATCTTTTAATGTCAAACATCATGACAAATGAGTGTACGAAAATTCATTTAAATGTAACGTGTATTTCTTGAGTTATTGGCCCGAAATCGGGTTTGCAAATAAAATCCTGTATTGTTACTTTCATAATAGCTTGATAATTTGACGTTTTTATTATGAAATGAAATCTTTTGATGTCAAACATCGTGACAAATGAGTGTACGAAAATTCATTTGGATATAACGTGTATTCAGTGGCGTAGCCAGGAATCTTTTAGTGGGGGCGCTGGGGGCTGGAACATTTCATGGGGGCGTCATGTAGATCAATGATATGGGGGTGGCTGACAAGATTTCATGCGGGGGCTATCGCCCCACGCCCCGTGGCTGACGCCACTGCGTGTATTTCTTGAGTTGTTGGCCCCAAATCGAGTTTGGTGGTGGAGATCGAGACCACTATAATAGAGGGCGCGCCACATAAATAGTGGTCTCGGCAACGCATCAACACGGATGCTGCACAATTGAAGAAAAAGAACAACCTCGTTTCCGATGAACTACTCAAGAAATACAAAATGGATTAAATTGAAATTGCGTGCAATTAGTTTTCACAAATGTGTAACATAGGTAGTTTGAATGGCGTGAGAAACAGAGGAGCTATAAATACAATATGATCGTAACAATCTAGTGTTTTAAACGTTAAAAATCCATGTTGACTTCCATTAGGATTGTATTTGTTGCAAATAAAATCCTGTATTGTTACGTTCATAATAGCTTGATTAATTGACGTTTTTTTAGGAAATGAAATCTTTTGATGTCAAACATCATGACAAATGAGTGTACGAAAATTCATTTAAATGTAACGTGTATTTCTTGAGTTATTGGCTCGAAATCGGGTTTGCAAATAAAATCCTGTATTGTTACTTTCATAATAGCTTGATAATTTGACGTTTTTATTATGAAATGAAATGTTTTGATGTCAAACATCGTGACAAATGGGTGTACGAAAATTCATAACGTGTATTCAGTGGCGTAGCCAGGAATTTTTTAGTTGGGGGGTGTGGAAGGTAATTCTGTCCCCCGGTAAAACTGTCGGGGGGGGGGACAGAATTACCTAGGTAAAAGTGTCCTCCCCGGCCCGTTAATTCTGTCCCCCTGGCCCTCCAGGTAATTCTGTCCCCCCGGGTTTTTTGTCCGGGCCCTCTTTTGAAACCCGGAAGGCCAGTTCTCTTTATTGTTTTTATGAATTCACTCTACAAGGTATACATTTTGGACTTTTAGTCTGCCCTTCATGAATATAAAAATATTTAATTTGGTCTAATAGATGATAATGTGAACACAACGTATCATATTTACGTACTGCTCTCAGTACATACTGCATAGGGACACATTTACCACGGGGACACTTTCACCATTGGGCAGGGGGACAATTTGACCTGGAGGGGGACAAATCTACCTAGGTAAAAGTGTCCCCCGGACACATTTACCGGGTCACGAGCCGGTAAATGTGTCCGGGGGGGGGGGGCACACATTTACCAGGGGGACAGAATTACCTGTCACGCTTCCGGACCATCGGGGTGCACGCCTGTAAATAGACCAAAAATCCGTCCGCCGAGCTCATGAATAAAAGTTATACCCTCAAAATATCAAAATATTCTATATTAGAGAGTTCTGAGAATCATGGAATTGGGGAATCGAAGACATGTGGCACTGAACCTCTGGCCTGGACTTGGAGCTTCCAATTCTGAGCATTTTGGATGCAATCGGGCCCGAAAGTGGCGCTATTTAGCCATGTTGTGGAGGGATTCTTCTTCAAAATGGCTACTTTTCCAGTTTGGGAAACATCATTCGTTTTAGGGGTGTTCTTATTTGGGTGAGAATATCTCAAAAAGTCAATGGTCAACCCACCCAAAATTGAAAAGAAAATGAAAGATGACATGTTGATCATCATTTTTCTGTGCAGCTTGAATACCTGTGAGAGTTCTGAGTATTTTTAAATGAATTTTGAAGTATGGACATTTAGCACTAGTGTCTATGTGAATTTTATTGCAGGCGTGCACCCTATCGGACGAAGTTTCGCTCGTCTGTCAAGAGAGGGCGGTATCTAAGTTTAACGGCCTTCACGCAAAATCATGGCAGACGACGGGAGTGTGGCAAGAAACACACGAGAGGGGCCGGGGAAACTCTCCAAATCAGAGAGGAAACTGGCTCGAAAACAGGCAAAATCAAGGCATACACTGCTAAGACATGAGGGAATCCATGCAGCAAAGTTACCTACTAAAGTAAGAAGTTCCTATGAGTGTTTGTAGAAAGAATATCGTACCCGAATTACCTCGAAAAAGCATTACAGATATAGGTCTGGTACCTTTTTGAATTCCGTTAATTAAGTACATACCGGCGTCTAGGGCCACTGGTGTTACTAACGTTAGTCCGAAAATACAAAAAAGTATATCCAAAAATTACTGGGGGATTCAACATCCTAACAATGGTCAACTTCCGTAAAAAAACACCAATGGTGAAAAAAATAGAGGGGTCCTAATTTTGTTGTCTTTTCTACCAAGCACTTGATAGTCGGCAATGGCGGTCTTGGTAATGGAGTCAGTCGCAACGACCTCAAGCCTCTCTTCAGCCAATATGGTCAGCTGACAGACATTGTTATGTTGCCAGGGAAACCATACAGCGTCATCTGCTATGCATCAGTAGAGGAGGCAGTCAAGGCTCACGACTGCTTACAGGGGTGGCAACTCCGTCCGCCTGATGGACCCACTGCTGCTGTCATACTGTATCTCTCTTTCATCAACGAAGGTATTTTTTCGTATTTTGTTATATCAACGTTATTCTTTGGGGGGGGGGGGGTTGTACGCTGGTTGTTTTCCTCATTTTGTGTGTGGTCATTTCAGTGTAACAGTGAACATTGTGTAAAGATCAGAAATTTAATTTGCACTTTTTTTTAGTTCCACTACCTAAGATGGCAAGCAGCCAGGGCAGCCTGCCTCCAGGGCTGATCCTCCTTGAGAACTTCATCAACGCTGAGACGGAGGCGGCACTGATGGGAGAGATGTTGTGGGAGCAAGGTGACCAATCTGAGGAGGCGGGTAAGAGGCAGTCGCAAGTAAATCACAAGCAATCACAAGACCGGTCACAAGTAACAAGGGATGAACAATAACAAAGGAACGTTCTTGTCTTAGTTCATCGATTGTGACTTGACGTGGAATTCTTGTGGTTTACTTGTGAGGACTTGTGAGAACCTGTGATGGACTTGTGAGAACTTGTGGTGGACTTGTGATTAGACTTGTGATGGACTTGTAATAGACTTATGATGGACTTGTAATGGATTTGTGAGGACTTGTGACAGACTTGTGATGAACTTGTGATGGACTTGTGAGGACTTAACCTGTGATGACCTTATGAGGACTTAACTTGTGATGGACCTGTGAGGACTTGTGATTGACTTGTGAGGACTTGTAATGGACTTGTTTGGACTCAAACCAATACTAAGAACATCCACATCCTTCAGTGCAATGGGTGGAGCCAGTTGAAAATTAGGGGACTCCCATATTTTTTTCATGTCTGTATTTTAAGCTATGCACACTTTAACTCCTCAAAACAGTGAAGAACTGATTGGATGGATGTTATCAACGTGCATATACCTACAGCTAATTTCAAACCAAATCTTAAAAAGCAATATTTACAAGGTGCTACTCCAACTCTGTCTCCATTTAGAATTTATAAAATCTTCTTTCAGATTCCTTTTTTTTTTTGCAGCTCGGTCGACTCTGAAACACAGGAAAGTCAAGCATTTTGGGTACGAGTTCAACTACGCCACCAACAATGTAGATAAGGACAGTCCACTCCCTGAACCGGTACCTCCTCTGTACGTGGACGTCATCGACAGAATTATGGCAACGGGACTGGTACAGAACAGGCCTGACCAAATCACAGTCAATGAGTACCAACCGGGACAAGGTAAGAAAAAAATTCAGAAATAAATAAAAACGGGACCAAAAAATTGTCCTGTTTTTCAAAAGGACATTTACAGTACAAGTATTTCATTTGAAGGGGCCACTGTCAACTTGTTGAGTTAAATCTTACATTGTCCCTTACAGGGAGTCTATTTGATGTTCAGAAGATTTTGTGTTTAATATGTCATTGAGATAGCTCAACCTGTTTCCCTTCCATTTTCTTGCAGGTATACCTCCTCATGTGGACACCCACTCGGCTTTCCAAGAAGCCATCATTTCTCTCAGCCTTGGCTCACAGGTTCGTCGTCTAGAAAATTCATTCGCAACACTTCCAATGAACTGAATTGCTCTTTAACATTGACTTCCTCCCATTGTTCTGTGTCTTAACCAGTTCACGCCGGGATTACTTTGACAAGAACAAAACGAGGCGCAGGATTATTTTTCACCTGACCTCAAGCCAGGCGGGTTGAAGCCATCACCCTCGGGTAGCACACTTGTATTTCCGGCCTCGCTCACCGCGTATTTATCTGTCATTCGTTCTGAATACCGCAAAACTTTTGCGTGTATACACGGCCTCCGGCGTGAACTGGTTAAGCAAGATTTGTGCACTCAAATAGCAGCTTTTCTGTCTTGTGAATCTCTTGAATTGTATTGATTTTTCCCAGGTCTTAATGGAGTTTAGTAATCCAACCACTGGCCGCCAGGTTCCAGTGTTCCTGCCGCGACGCAGTCTTCTCATCATGACTGGAGAGGCCCGATACCTCTGGTCACATGGGTAAGGCCCCATCCAAAATACTTGGCTACGTCCGATGTAGTGTGAAATTTAGACTCTGTTAAATTTGGACCCATTGGTTGTAAAGTGACAGGTCCCAGGTGTCATGGTTAGATTCCATATAAGATAAGAGAGACCAGATCACATAGGAGTCCAAATTTCATGACATCAGCAGTATCACACTTGTCTTTAACTTCATCATGAGACTTTTCTGCCAAATAATTGCCGATATTGCACTTGATTATGAAATTCCTGAGTCGAGTGTGCAATGGTGTGAGAATGGTAGCATCCACAATTGGACAACTTTGTTAACAGCCGTGCATATACCTATTACTGAAAGTCCAACTTTGCATCCATTTAGCATTATTTAATATGTCAAATTTAACTTTTAAGATCAAATTCACTGAAAGTCACCGAAAGGGTTAAAGAACTTCTGTGCAAATAAAACGCATTGGCATTTTTTTATTTTATAGAATCCTTGACTGACCTCACTAATCATGCATTATTTTCAGGATTACTCCAAGAAAGAGTGACGTCATTCCAGCTCATGTCGATTTGAAAAATGGTGGCCCGGCGTCTGATGACATCACAGAGAACGATGACGACGGACTTACGCTGATGCATCGTGGGATCAGGAGGTCACTGACCTTCAGAGCTGTCAGGGGAGCTCCATGTCACTGTGGTGAGATGAGAACCAGGGGGCGGGGCTAGAGATGCAGAATAGGGGCGGCATGACAGAAACGGAATTGAAGTTGGGTGTTCATCCATGAAGTTGAAAACTTGTATTTTTTTTTCATTTTTCATTTCTCAGCTTACCCAAGTCGCTGTGACACGCGGCTCAGCTCTGCAAACTCCGACCCCCTCCCTTCAACTCCAGCTGCCCCCTCCCTGCCGACCTCCGACCTCCAGGCCCTGCATCTAGAGACTACCCACGTCCACCAGGTCTACGACACCATCGCTGGTCACTTCAGCCAGACCAGGCACAAGCCCTGGCCCCGGGTCCTGGAATTCCTACAATCTCTGCCGGCTGGGAGCGTTATGCTTGACGTCGGTGAGAACAAAGCATTTTTCATTGTAAAACTAGATCTGCACACCATTTCTTTCACAAGAGGGGTTCTCAAAACGCAGGATGCTCAAAACGTGTCCGAGGCAAGGTCAATCGTTCTTGATGGGAAATTTACTGGGAACAGCTTGCAGCTGATTTAGAGAATTCTTGTTCAGCTGCTCAAGTCTACTTGCACTACATTTTGTTGTAAAGACTTGGGGATTACGATGATTTTACAGAGATTGCAAAAAGTTTAAGTCGGCCAACCGGCATGACAAATAACTGCTTAACTTATTCAGTTGTAATGGTGATGTAAGTTGAGGCATACCGATTAAAAATGGATGTTTTATTAGGCAAGATCATAGTATAACCTGTTATCTCTTAACTTTATAGGTTGATGTAAGAGGTCCAAAAACCCATGGCTTTGAGTATGAGATACTGGTTTACCTGTGAGGGAATTTTGTTTTACAAAATATTTATAATTGATTGCAGGTTGTGGAAATGGTAAATACCTGGATGGAAACCCAAGCGTATTTTCGGTGAGTGTTTCGATTTTGCAAATTGACTTTTTTTTTTAAATACATAACTTCCTCCAAATACAATAATGTGTTACTTATTAATTAACTTTGCAAAGCACTGATTCATCCACCTAATAGTTTCATGCACCTGTTTTATGCAAATTAGATTGGTTGTGACCGGAGCGTCAAGCTAGTTGAGATCTGTAAGGAGCGGCAGTTCCAGGCGTTCAGCTGCGACGGTTTGAATCTGCCAATCAGGAGCTCCAGTGTGGATGCCTGCATCTGCATTGCTGTCATACATCACTTCTCGACCCAGGTAAGCAACTTGGACAATGGGACTAATTAATTTGGTAGCTTGGTGATCTCAGTAGCCAGACCTCACTTGTATTTTGTGTATTTCATTGACAGAATCGTCGGCTGGCAGCCGTCGGAGAGATGGCCCGTGTGCTGAGGCCGGAAGGCCTGGGGCTGATCTACGTGTGGGCCAAGGAACAGGAGAAAGACAGGAAGAAATCCCACTACATCAGCAACGCAACTCACAAGAAGAAAAAGAACACTCGGACCGGAGTGGGTGACAGGATAAACAAGGACGAAACTCAGCCATCCCAGGATGAGGAAATGAAAGATGACAGACCAAAAAGCAGTGTGGAAATCCAACAATCTGAACGAGTGTCTACAGAAACAACATCCAATTGCCGTAACGTTCCGTCGGGTTGCCTTTCCATGAATGCTGCTTCAACTGATCACACTAGAACTCAAGAAGAACATTCAACCACGACTAGCGAATATCAAAGTCCACTGGGACCTGACGAAACACTCGAATCAAATGCTTCTCCATCACTTTCTGGAGATAGCGGTGCCAGTAGTGAACATCTGGAATTCATGAGTGACAAATCAAGCGTACAATCAAAAGGTGCAAGTACGCTTTTATCGATACACAAAAACCGGACCGAGTTTGAAAGCCAGGACATGCTGGTCCCCTGGCACCTCAAAAAGCAACCGGGGAAAAAAGACAGCTGCGCACCCCTGCAGGAGAATGGTCCAGCCGGGGAGGAGGATTCCCCAGTGTACCACAGGTTCTACCACGTGTTCCACGAAGGGGAGTTGGAGGGACTGTGCGGGCTGGTTGACGGAGTGGAAATCAAAAGCTCGCATTACGACCAAGGAAATTGGGGCGTTGTCATTAGGAAGTTGTAGGTTATAAAATGATTGCTTGCCAGGACAGCACTCTACGCTGATGCTTTTGCCAAACGGAAGTATAGAGGCCATAAACCGTTATTTAAATAATAAGCCATTAATTTAATAATAAATGGCACACTGGCTCAGATCATGAGCATGTGCGAAGTTAAAAATCTAACCTATTGAAAACTGAAACTATGATTCCTGCTTGTTTTTAAATCTGCAATATGGCTGTCCCGAATATGCCAAATATTCAATCATCGACCGAACATTCAAATAGCTTTTTGCCGGTTTGAGTATTCATAGAAAAGAAAATATTTGAAGAAAAGAAAAAAAGCAAAACCAACTACGCACGCATACATGACTGTTGCGTTATTTGAATATTGGGCGCTTTATCATCAGATGCCGCTTTTTTGTCAGCGGTAACTATTTTTGCCCACAGCTGTTCATTGTTTCTATTCCTTTAGCATGTTATAACCCTCGACAGTAACAAAACACTGCAAAACAATCCAGCGGCTCATATCACTCGCCTCACACAAATTTTAACCGGCATGTTTTGCGTGCAACTATTGACCGGCGCGCCACACAGATGCGGCTAGTGCGTATAATTTCTTGATCAGAGAGTCTCCAATATTTGAATATTCGGTCTATCGCAGTTTCAAATAATTGAATTATTCGGAAATGGACAGCCCTACATTTAACTTTAAGTAAAATCTACAAAAGTATAAATAAAATACAAGTTTTAATAAAATGCAAGAACTATTTTAGCAAATAAGTGTCTACGAGTTGCAAGTTTGTCTGATTCCATGTCGTTGTTTCTGCAACAAATTGGGAGACTATTGGGTTAAAAAGAAAAACAGAAAACATCTTTTATCATCCAACAGCATCATTGCATTGACTGGATTAAGATAAGCCATTACAGAAAAGGAGTTGAAATCTGCTACAATTTAAAATAAATATTTTTCTCTAGAGCAATAACCATACAATTTTATACACGTACATGTTTTGTAACAAACTACTGCAACCGTAACAAAAACAGTTGAACTCTATTAAAAAAAAAATTCCATGCATTTTGGTGTCTAAACAGGCTACACTTTACTTCTAAAGGAGAATGGTGTGAATGTTTAACAATCTTAACATGGGTTGACATAGCCTGCAAATAAAAGAACACCATTTTCTTCACTACTTTTACAAAAGTTCTACAGTTCAAAAGAAATAATCATGCATGTTGCTTTGGGCGAGATCACAAAATGCATCTTATGAAGGCAGAGATGGTTGCCGTGTTTGAAGATGGTCCTTTCAAAGTAAGACACAATTTTTAAATGAGAATTAGGAGTTTGCAGCATCTCTTGGACCAGTAGAGCAGTATCACACATGCTGCCTTCTGGCCCTAAAACAGGCCTGGTGACAACACATACTTTCGTTTCTAAGCCAATTTAACCCCCATTGGATCCAACCAGGTTCGGGCAGGTGGATTTCATGATGCACTGACCCTCGTGGAACGCCAAGCCGGCCGCACACTGGCAGCGCGCCACGCAGGGCAGCCGCCGACACAGCTCGATCAAATTGGCCGTGTTGTAGCAGGTCTCCAGGCAGGGCGGGCCGCAGTCATCGAAGATCATGGTTTCAGGGCAGTCCATGCCTGTTGCCCAAAGAAACAAAAGAAAGAGCACGGTAAAACTTAAATTCCACAATCTGTTAAATAAAAATTCTCTTCAAAATGCGTAGGAAAAATACACCTGAAGCCAACCAAATCAGTCGAGTTTACAGAGCTATGGCCTCTCAAAAATTTTACATAATTAAAATCAATCAAAAGAAAATTGGCTTCTCGTCTCAACAAAATTCCCTTTCTGTTCCAGGACCTTCCAAGCCAAATGGATAGAAATTAAACATACTAACCACAGATTGTGCTGTTTCTCCATTCTCTGACGATAATTCCATTTCGCCTGCACTCTTGCGCATAAGCAGCAATGGCTTCACAGTAGCATGGCTCGTTGCCTCCGCACGAGCAAGCGTCCTGCTGACAGAGTTCGTAGAAGCTCCTTGGGTCAACCACCTCCCGGCACTCGGCAAACGTCGCCTGCTTCAGGACGTCACACTTGGCCCGGACCTCCCGCCAGCCGCGGTAGGTCAGCCCGGCGCAGGCCGGTAAACGACCGATAAGGTGCCGCGGCAGGGACAGACTTTCCGGAACGACGGCCGGTAAAGCGCAGTGCTCGTAGCCGTTGACCTTCCAGCTGTGGATCAACTCGAGATTAGTGCGGCTCGGCAACTGCTGCTTGGTCAGAGTGTCGTCTGCTTTATTCCCATTAAAGTTACCACAAAGACCACACAACCGTCTCCGGAAAGATCTCCCGACTGAAACCTGGACTCTACCGTCCGTCCCCCAGGAGACCTCCAATCCCACACCTGACACCATCCGGATTTTGTTGCCACGGAAGTGGTGGATCTGTATCTCGGCAGGCTCGCTTAATGCAAACGGCAACTCCACCGATCTGCCGTCCACTTTAACGCCGGGCGGACCAAGCTCAATTTTGACCCCACTCAAATAAACGAAGACAACTTTGCCAAGTGGCTTCCTCCGAGTTTGTAGGGGAGCGTCTTTGTGTTCCAGTTCTAGGTGGACGCTGAAGCTGCCCGAGGAGCAATCCTGGGCCATTGTGTAGCGACAGTTGCCATGGAAACGGAAGGAGCGCAAATCAAAAGACTGGAAATTGCCCTTGGGGTACACAGTGCAGGATGCCAGGTCTGAAATGTAAATACAATTATTTTACTGAATTGACTTCCTAGAGAGACGCACCACATGCTGAAATATCGTATTTTATCATACAACTGTACTGTAGCTAAATCATTTTCAAAATTTCATCAGTACCATTTTGACCATCGGTGGGTGTTGGGATGACTTTATTCTTGGCCTGGCCTACTGAGCAGACGGGGCAACAATTACCAGGCTCCCTGACGGCTGTCTGTCCCTGCCAAGAGAAAAAAAACACAGAAATGGCGGAATTATGTGGTAAAATTATGCAGTTGCCCTATTAATACTTTTAAATTTGAAGCACATCACATGTTCAAGGATTCAAGCCAGAATCTTACAGTGAAACTATGGGTCTTGTAAAAAACCCGTAAGATTGGAAGTTCACCAACAACTCTGACTGGACAATGCACCACCTGTAACTGGGCCAGCGGAGCTTATCGGGCTATAACTCGCACGCATCCTCAGAGGGTTCCAATGCAGTCACATGGCCATCGCAAAGAGCCAGCGATTGGACTGCCAGGCGTGCTGACTACAATGGGGCCAGCGGTAGCGATCAGGCCAACTCGAAAGCCAGGATTTTTTGTAGTTACAGGCTGGATGTCCAATCACTTTGCAGCGTGCACACTGCATACCCATGTGAAAAGACATAGTGCATAGGTCAGTAAGGACTCATGAAAACTGTTTTGTGACGTTTCTTACGCTTCTTTTTGACTGTTTTGGGCAGTGTTTTTTATGGACTGGCTGAACAAAAGTTGGAGTTTAGCAGAGGTACCAGTGCGGGCATTTGGAGTTACCGGGGTATTCATGTACATTATATCCCATTCTCTTGACGAAAATGAAGTATTACTCCGAGGTAAACAGAGTTTCCAATTATCCGAATTTGAGTTAACGAGAGTTACCATACCTTATCCTTGTCATTTCCACTGACCTTTGGACACACTGGATCAAAGCATATCACTGCAGTGCATGTTGCTTTCCCACCCAAGCACTGGCAATGTGTGCAGGCATCGTCCCACTCTTCACTGGCCTGTAGGTAGGTGGGAAAAACAATTTTTGTTTTATTTTACCAACTTTAAAGATGATCTCCCTTTATCCATGCAATGATTTTGAAGTACGATAACAATCATTTTTTTTTAATGCAAGCAAATGATAACAAAAATTATCCTACCTGTCGGATGATACCATTGTGCCTGCAGTGCCGTGAATCTGTACAAAATATACACACAAAGTTCATGAAGTCGTACTTTACATAACTCTCGAGGACAATGCATTGTTTTTTTCCTTTGTTCCTGTAATATAACACTCTCCAATAGACTAAACACACAAACTCACGATCGAGGACCATTTTCATCAAAGATGAACTCTTAAGGACAACAACGAATCTGATGTTCTCCCTTTGTCTGTCTGTCCTCAGGGTGTATGTAGTACATGTACATATAATTAAAAATGTTCAATGCATAATTTATTTCCACAATAAAAATAAAATAAAATAACTCAAATAAATATACAGATTACATTTACTCGAATGATCACAAGATATTAAGCACGCTTACCAACACATGACTTGCTGTCAGACTGCAGCACAAAACCCACGTTACACTCACAGTGGAAGCTACCCTGAGTGTTTACACATGCATGGTCGCAGCCAGCATTATGGACAGCGCATTCGTTAATATCTGGTGAAAAAACATTTACACAGGAAACTGACTTTAGGTAAAGAAATTAATTTTCAGAGCCAAAGAAGGAATTTTCGCCATAGTGGGATTCGAACCACTGGCATTCATAATAAACCTTACTAGTTCTGCAAGCTTTTCAGAATTAATTTGGTAATTTCAAAATTCTACACCTGAATACAAACTGCTATTTTTTTATTTTTTTTTAAATTCAAAATAAATTTTTGCTCTACACGATATTGCAAACATATTTATTAAAACTAATCTGTAAATGATATTTTCAAATTTTCTTCACATGATTCAAATTCCAAGGTTAACAATTGCTGGGAAAAAAACACTAGATGCCTTATAGGAAGTAGGCGTTCCAACCAGACGTATAACTAGAATCAATAGAATAAGGTTACAATTTTATTATTAACGAAAAAACATCAAAATCAAGTTGAAAATGAAATTAAACTGTTCTCGGAAACAACTCACCGTAGTTGCACACAGGTCCCCTAAAGCCAGCCGAACATCTACAGAAAGGTCTCTTGCCTTCGCCTAGGTCACATGACCCACCGTTCCTACAATGGAGGAGCGCACACGGGTCCGTAGCCTCTTCACACTTTGGCCCTGTTTTGGTTGAAAAAAATGAACTTAATATTTGAAAAATCATGCTCTCTTGAAACAGCCTTCCCACCTCAAAAATTATGACAATAGCTCTGTTAATATTTTAAAAGCGACTTTTAAGGAACATTACAAGATCAGGTTGTTGCAGTCAGTAATAACATTATTATAAGAGAGTCTTACCTGCGTAACCCGGAGTGCATTCGCACACCGGTCCCCTAGGCCCATCGTGGCACCTCCCACCATTCAAACAGGTACCCACCATACAGCTGGCGCTCACTACCTGGCAGGCAAAGCCTTCGAACCCATCAGCGCAGTCACAGGCGTAGCTGTCCACCAGGTCCCGGCAGGTCGCGCCGTTCCGACACGGCAGGGAAACGCAGTCGTCAATTCCTGATTTCAAAATGGGATTGCTGAATTTTATTGACAAATCACAGCTGTGCAACCAGTATGTCCAACAAAAGTCTGGCATGCGATCACGTAAGAGGCTTGTGGCATAAGAGTGGCCAACATTTTGTTGTTCAAATTCCAAGTAGGTGGGGGCATTAAAGGTAATATACAACAGTTGCTTTTGCTGTAATTTTCAGATTAGTAATTTAGGGATTAGTATTTTCTAGCAAATATTGTTACATTGTCCCGTTGAAAGTTTTGTGTTTGTAAATGCTGGAGAAACCAAGAACAAAATGCTGTTCTTGTAATCTGGTTCCTGACCCTACTTCAGACGAAACGGAGCAATTTATAGACATCGGGGAATTGTGTCAGGTCATGGAACTAAACTAGCTGGCTTGCACTCGTTGATGGATGTGTAACTGATTGCAAACAAAATGTGAACTAACTAAATTTGGTAAATTGGGGGCAGTATTTGAGCAAGTCAGGTTTTTTCTCAACGATAGTTGGCTGACCATCGTTGGAAATCGATACAAATAGTGGACTTCTCTTAAAATGACAGCACACAAGGAATCATGGTTTCACATGATTCTTAAGATTTTTGTTACGTTCAGTCAAGTACGGTATTTCATAATAATTTGGTAGTTTTGTTTTTAGATGTTTGCAAATGTTGTACATTGCCTTTAAGGCCAAATCATAAACTGTTCATTAATGATTACAATCAAATTTTATGAACTCTTGTGTACATGTCTCTCGACTACAACACTGCTAAAATATCAGACTGTGACTCACGTCTACAGATCTGCGATGGTTGTCGTCGGTAAATTGTGATCCCGTCTTGCAGGGTCTGTGGCCAGGCCATTGCGTCTCCCATGCCACCACAACTGCCATACAAACTCAGTATCTCCGCGTCGCTCATTGCAAACTGCCAAATGTTCACCTGTGTATATAGACAAAAGTAACGCCAAACTGTCCAAACCAGATGGGAACTGTGCAAATCAAAATGAAAATCAACATGCAAATAAGATGCAAATAAGATGCAAATCAAGAATAAAACTTTCAGCCTATTGGAAGCCACTCAAAGACATTGAAACATTTGAAGGAGTCATACTTTCCAATAACAAAGGTCTAGATTCCTAGCAACGCTGGGCCCCAACAGGTTACACTCACGATGGCTTTCTCGTCGACTGTGTAATAGCTGTGGCTGAATCGGAACCGGAGTGTTACCCTACCTGACTCAGACGACCGACGAAGCTACCCGACGATCCCTCCTGTCCGCGTATCCCATCATGCTCTCTGCCCAGGGTCAGCAGGCCGCCGCCAGGTATGACACCGCCTGTCTGCAGTCCGGTGCCCTGTCTCCGCAGAGCGCCATCAAAGTAGAAACGCCACTCGCCAGACACGGCCTTCCAGGTGAAGGCCACATGGTGCCAATCGACTTCCCTGCATAAAACATGTAAGAGGTGTAAATGAATCATCAAAAGCTGCATGGCATGGGAAAATTCACGGTGTAGGCGTCCTAATGCTTACTTATCCATATCAATAGGCTACTTTCTAACTTTCACTCGGGAGGCAACACACTTAGTATACAGTGTCGGTTAAGGGCAAAGCCCTAATATTGATTTACATCACCCCGACGCAAATTCCATCTTATGAATAGTTTAACTGTGCTACCCACTGCTATATCAGATTCAAACCAGCCAACCGATCCCGCAAGCTCAGTGGTCGAGTGGTAAGACATCTGCACTAGAAAGCAGGAGGTCGTGGGTTCGAGTCCCATCCGAGTGATATTTTCTCATTTTCACTCGGGATGTAACACACTGAGTATTAAGTGTTTATAAGTCGGTGAAGGGCAAAACCTAATATTGATTTACATCACCTGATGGAAACTCCGTCTTAAGAAACTCCAGCATGATTTACCTAACTGGTCTGAAATTTGTTTCGACCGCTTCGCTGTTCATTTGTACAATCATGTTGTCATAGTCGCGTAGACTCAGCGCGACGTTCATGGCTCCATGGTCCAAAGTGGATTGCTGCTCTCGCTCATTGTAGACGATGTACGACAAGATGGGCCCCGTCTGGGTCACGCCCTCGGGTCGTATCCACAGCGACAGGGTCAGTTCACGCAGGTCAGGCTGCATGTGAATCGGGTGGGTGAACGGGAGGCTCGAAGGGCCGAAGATTAAGTCAAAGTCAGAAGACAGCTCTGATGGAGGGAAATAAAGATCGAACTGTTGCCATGACAACAAGGAAACGATGTGGCGGCAATTGCTATCACTCTTTTATTACTGTTAATAAAACTAACTTTCGTGTAACCAGAATTCTCCAAACCAGGAGAAAAGATGATTTTATATGGCATTTTTTTTCAAACTATATGAAAAATTTCGTAAATTTAAAAGACAGTCATATTCTGGTTTGCTATTCGTCAATAACAAAAACGTATTGCGCATTGCCTGGTTTTAACCATTTCAAATAAACATTTGCGTTTGACAAAGATGCTTTTTAAAATAAGTTCTGAACTAATTTTAGGTTTATTTTGGGCTATATATTTGATTTTTACCAGAATTCTTGTCTGGAATTAAAATTGCAGCATATAATGTAACATCGTTGTAAAAAAAGAAGCCATTTGCCTTAAAAAACAAAACTCAGTTAGTCAATAAACTTACTTAGTTGGCAGTTGTCCCCTGAATAGCCCGGTGCACACTGACAGACAAAACCATCCACACGATCCTCGCACACAGCTCCATTCAGGCACTCCTCCATATGCTCCAGACAATCATCGATGTCCTCCTCACAAACAACTCCTTGGTAACCACGGCGACACAGGCACTGGAAGCTTTCGTCATCGTCTGGGATGCACTGTCCCTCGTTGCGACAGGGACTAGCGTCGCAAGGGCTAATCCGTTCCTCACACTGTTCGCCGCGGTAACCGTCTTGGCAATAACAGCTGAAACCCTTACAAGATGATAAGATAATATAACGTTTTGTTAACGTTTTGAGTAACTCACAACCAGAGAAGCTGAGGTCACTGCAAGTCAATCGCAAGTCCGGTCATAAGTTAATCACAAGTCAATTCACATGACTGGTCAAACGTAAAGGTAGAGTAGATCATTTGCAGCTACCTAGAAAGTAACTGACCAAATTATTGTTGAAAAGCATACTTGGTAAAAAGATAGTAATGGCACTAAACTCCCAGTGACAATATTCTTTCGAGCACGCTGTCATTTTGAAGAAAAAAAACAAAGAAGTTTTGGAAATTTCCGTTACTAGTTCTTTTTTAATTCGGCGAAGCCGTGAATGGGTCCGCGCAAGCGTTTACACAAAGCACACGCGCGCCCGGTTGTTATAATTTGTCGCTTCAGTGCGCGACATCGGGTAGCTGCAATCAGCTGAATGAGAACGTGTCCCGGACGCTGATTTCCGGCGCAATTCAAAACATGACTATTGACTTAGCAACTTTTGAATTGAAATCGAGATCCCAGAATATTGTTTTCTCAGAATACACAGCATTCACTGAGCTAAAACTTCATCAGGTTACTTGTTAAGCACCTTTCTTTAGATTTTGAGCACTTTTGTTGCTTCAAACGAACAAAAATGCACAACTGACAAATGAAACACTCTCCCTTTAACAGGGGATGAACGATAACTAGGGAATGCTTTTGGTGTAGTTATCACATGACAGTAGTCCCAAATATATCGTTGACAAATATAGTCAACCCAATTGGGGAGTTTATGTACCCAATTGGGGAGTTTCACTTTTTTCTGGATTTCTTTTTAGATGATGCCTAATAAGTCAGTTTTGTTACCCTTGGTAGGTCCTGGCACTCGGCCCCATTCAGACACGGACTGGAGGCGCAGTCATCATAGTTGACCTCACAGGTCAAGCCAGTGAAGCCCTCGGGGCACTCACACATGTAGGAGTTGACGTCATCGTGGCAGATACCCTCATTCAAACAAGGCGCTAAGAAAAAAAAGACCAACGTGAAAGCTTAGACTTTGCTACCCAATGTCGTTTTTACCAATCGACAAAACACACTTTTTTCTCTTACAATACTGCATTCCCATAGCATCTTCCGAAATGAATAATAATAATAATAATAATATTAACTGTTTTTGCTGCAATAGGGCGACTTTCCCATAGACTTGTGCACAAACCTAAACTTGTGCACCTACCTAACTTTTACTTTACCTTTTCTTTTTTATCTTTTTTTTTTTTTTATTTAGTATGGAATGGAGGAAGAGATCTAGATGGTTTGCAACAGCAAATCTCCTTGTCCTAAGTCGTTCTAAAAGTTACACAGTTATGTGTCGCCTTAATAATTGTCGTGTGGTTGTGGATACGGAGTTAGCAAAAAAAAATAAGCCCTATTATTATAGTTAGTAATATAATAATAATAAATATAATTATTTATTACTTACCTGTCCAAAAAGGAAAGGACACAAAGACAAATGAAAAAGCAAAAACAAAAAACAAAAGGTTGGTTTCATGAGAAAGTTATGAAAAGGTACTGGTGAACAGAAAGGTCTTGAGATCAGACTTGAAGGACTGCAGTGATGGAGATGTTTGAATGTCTCAGCTAATTTTCTCAGCTAATTAATCATTCAATTTAATCTTCACTTATCAGACTTAGATGAACAAATTTCCAACTGGTTTATTTCTATACAAATGCAAATTAAAAAAAACCATTGAAGTCAAAGTTTCACAATAAACTCTGAATTTTCTGAAAGGCTTGCAACGTCTATGAATTTGTGGCGCCAATCTTAGCTATTGAATTTGGAATCAATTACTCATTATGGCATTTAAAATACATCAAGAATTTGACATTTGACCCCATGACCTTTGACATTGACTCACCAGATGCACACTCGTCCACGTTCACCTCGCAGTCTTTACCAGTGAACCCTGGTATGCATTTGCAGGAGTAGTCTTGATCCCCGTCTATGCACCTCCCTCCGTTCTGACATGGCCGACCGAAGCAATCGTCCAGAAGAACCTCACAGTGCCGGCCGGAGAACCCGGGAATGCAGCGGCACTCGTATGTGTCTAGGCCGTCCACGCATCGGCCTCCATTCTCACACGGGTTTGGTCGGCAATCGTTGATGTTCGTCTGGCAATGCACACCCGTGAAGCCCGCAGCACAGGTGCAGGTGTACCTGTGGACAAGGTCCAAGCAACTGCCGCCGTTTTGGCAGGGTTGGGAGACACAGTCGTCTACGTTTACTTGGCAGAGACGTCCGACAAACCCGCGCGGACACAAGCAGTAGAATATGTTGACGCCATCCACGCATCTGCCGCCATTGGTGCACCGATTGGTGGCACAGTCGTCGATATTCACCTGGCACATGTGACCGGAAAATCCTAGTCGACAAACGCAGCTGAAGGAACCGATGGCATCCAAGCATTTGCCGTTATTCTGGCAAGGATTGGAGGCACATTCGTCAATGTTTGTCTCACACAGACTGCCTGAGTATCCATCTAAACAGTCACATCTGAAGCTGTTGATGAGATCCACGCATGATGCGCCGTTCTTGCAAGGCCGTGATGTGCATTCATTGACTTCGTTCTCACATAAAACTCCTTCAAACCCTTGCTTGCAGATACACAAATAACCATCCACTTTGTCCAAACACTGGGCACCATTCTTACAGGGATTGCTGTGGCATTCGTCAACATCAATGCCGCACAAATCGCCAGTGAAACCCTGGAGGCACTCACAAGTGAGGCTAGCCACGCCATCCACGCACCGGGCCCTATTTAGACATGGATTACTCCTGCATTCGTCAACATCAACGCCACACAAGTCACCAGTAAAACCTGGCGGACACTGGCAAGTGAAGCTATCCACTCCATCCACACACTGTGCCCCGTTCAGACAGGGATTGCTCCCGCATTCGTCAACATCAACGCCGCACAAGTCACCAGTGAAACCCTGGAGGCACTCACAAGTGAAGCTATCCACTCCATCCACACACCGCGCCCCATTTAGACAGGGATTGCTCCCGCATTCATCAACATCCATTCCACAAATTTTACCAGCAAAACCTGGCGGGCACTGGCAAGTGAAGCTATCCACTCCATCCACACACCGCGCCCCATTTAGACAGGGATTGCTCCCGCATTCATCAACATCAACGCCGCACAAGTCACCAGTGAAACCCTGGAGGCAATCACAAGTGAAGCTATTCACTGCATCCAAACAACTGGCCCCATTCTGACAGGGACTGCTCCCGCATTCGTCAACATCAATTCCACAAAATTCACCGGCAAAACCTGGCCGACAGTGGCAAGTGACGATATCCACTCCATCCACACACTGTGCCCCATTCAGACAGGGTTTGCTCCAACATTCGTCAACATCAACGCCACAAAATTCACCAGCAAAGCCTGGCGGGCACTGGCAAAAGAAGCTATCCACTCCATCCACACACATTGCCCCATTTTGACAGGGCTCCCCACGGCAATCATCTATGTTAATCTCACACGTGGGACCACTGAAGCCGGGCGCACATTGACAGTTGAACTCATTTACCCCATCTACGCAAGTGCCTCCATTTCCGCACAGCACGCCCTCGCAGTCATCAACATTAACTTCGCACAAAGTCCCAGTGAATCCTGGCAGACACTGGCAGAAAAAATCCTCCACGTAGTCAATACAGCTTCCTCCATTTCCGCACAAAATTCCATGACAGTCGTCAATATTTGTGTCGCATATTTTTCCGTTAAATCCTGCTTTGCACCGACACCGGAAATCGTTAACACCGTCAACACAACTGCCGCCATTTCGACAAGGATTATCCGCACAATCATCGATATTGACTTCGCAATCTTTACCGGTGAAACCATCAAGACACAGACAAGAATAATCGTTAATTCTGTCCACACATGATGCGCCGTTTTCACAGGGGGCGCTCTTGCAGTCATTGTTATTGGTCTGACAGTTGTCACCGATGAAACCTTCAACACATTCACAGCTGTAGCTGTTCACTCCATCATTACAGGACCCGCCGTTCCGACATGGCATATCGATACACTCATCGATATCTACGCTGCATCGCTCACCTGAGTAGCCTGGACCACAGTCACATATGTATCCATTCACTACGTCCTGGCATGTTCCATTGTGCTGACAGGGTCCTGAAAAATAAAAACAAATACAGCATGTTCGTTATTCAATTTATGTTAACTTATAACTCTTTCAACTCTCTACAACAAAGAAATCTACAAGGGTATTAATAAAAAGAAGTCTTTCAAAAACAAACCAAGATCCTGAAAAATAAAAACAAATCCAGCATGTTCATTATTCAGTTTATGTTTTAATTAAAACTCTTTCAACTCTTCACCAAGAAATCTGCAAGGGTTTCAATAAAAAGAACTCTTTCAAAGACAAACCAAATACCTGATTGACACTCGTCAACGTCAACCTCGCAGTTGCGCCCGGCAAAACCAGCCGGACAATCGCACAGATAACCAGCTATCTCGTTGACGCAACTACCGCCATTATGGCACGGTCTACTGACGCAGAAATCCACGAGAGTCTCGCAGTGGGTACCGGTGTATCCGTCGGTGCACAGGCACCGTGCAGGGCCCTCGGGTTGGTCCACGCACGTCCCTCCGTTGGAGCACTTGTGGTTCTCGCACGGGGGGATCAAAGTCTCGCAGTTTTGTCCTCTGAAGTTTTCCGGGCACTTGCAACGGTATCCCTTGGTGTTAATCAATAAAAGAAAACTTAGTTGTTAAGATCAAGGATTTTCAATAAAAATTATTGCCATAAGAATCCATGTCATACAATCATTACATGTTTGATGGAAATAATAAATGATTTTCTGGGACTACCTTCATAGGCCTGCTGAGCATGGATAGCTTTAGCTTAGCAAGATCGGGTTACCAGCAAAATGCAATGGATTTGTACATTGCTAATGACTGGTTCCCGGCATATTTTTATTTGAGCGAATACTTATTAACAAATAGACGTAATGAAACGGTTAACAGCAGTCTCACTTTGTCAAGACTGTAGCACACTCCGTTGTTCACACACGGACGGAAGGCGCAGTAATCTTTCAGCTGACAATACCTGCCGCTGTATCCCTCCACACACTGGCAGGTGTAGGAGTTAGTTCCGTCCACACAAGTGGCTCCATTTAGGCAGGAATCTAGAATCAAGGAATTTGCGACAGTAAACTTTCGATAAAAAGGAGAATCAACAGCGTGAACGTTAAAAGTGAGGGCACACTGCATGCATACATACACTGGCTTGCTTAAAAGTTAAGCCCTATTGCAAGTGGGCTATGCCTGCTACCAACTGTTGACTGAGCGTTCAAAAACCACAACTTACATTTCGAAAAAGAAACATGCATAGGACTGAATAAATAGCCACAGAACTGAAACTGTTGGGATAAAAATATAGCAGTTTTTTTTCAAAATTTCTAACAACTTACTTTTCTCACAGTCGTCAACCTCCAGTTCACAGTTTGTGCCCGTATATCCTCTTCGACAGAAACACTGATAAGCATTGATAGAGTCCTTACACCGCCCTTTGTTCATGCATGGCCTGCTCCAACACTCATCAAAATTAAACTCGCACACCCTTCCAGTGTAACCTGGAATGCACTCGCAGTGAAAAGAGTCAATTTCATCGACACAGCTTCCGCCATTCCTGCACGGTTCCCTGATACAGTTATCGATGTTGGTTTCGCAGCGGGTGCCAGTGAAACCGCGAGCACACGAACACCCGTAACCGTTGACACCGTCGATACACTGCCCGGCGTTCAGGCACGGGCTACCTGCGCAATCGTCGATATCAACATCGCATCGGTCACCGGTGAAACCTTCAGCGCAGACACAATAAAATGCGTCGACCCCATCTAGGCAGGTTCCGCCATTTTCACAGACACCTTCGCGACAATCCTGGATGTTCGTTTCGCAGAGATTCCCGCTGAAACCACTCTGGCAGTCACAATGAAAACCATCCACTTCGTCAACGCAACTCCCGTTGTTAGCGCAGAGAACCCTAGCGCAGTCGTCTACATCAACGTCGCAACGCTCCCCGGTGAACCCCGCGGCACACAAGCACTGAACTTCGTTAATCCCATCCACGCAACGCCCGCCATTTTGACAAGGGTTGCTACGGCAATCGTTAATGTTGATTTCACAGTCACTGCCGGTGAAACCATCCGCACATCTGCACCAGTAACCGCCAACAAGGTCCACGCACGTGCCTCCATTATCGCAGAAAGCTAGTGGACAATCGTCAATATCAACCTCGCAGTCTTTCCCGCTGTAACCCATGATGCACTGACAGCGATAATCGGATACTTCATTAACGCAGACAGCGCCATTTTCACAAGGGTTAGAAGAGCAACGGTCCATGCTTTCTTCACAAGTCAACCCAGTAAACCCTTTGGTGCAGTTACAAGTGAAGGAGTTGATTCCGTCAATACACGTGGCGCCATTCATGCAAGGGTCTGTACAAATACGAAAAAATATAGTGAAACTTGCTTTTCTCCTGCAAACCATCTGCAAACCATCACAACGAAAACCTGGTCAGTATTTGTTGTACAAGCTTTTTAATCAGGCTAAATTGACGTGAAATTAAAGGGGAAGTGTGGCCTAGCAATTAGGGTTCATGAGTCATGATCAGAGGGTCAGGGGTTCGAATACAGCCGCTGGTCATATGTTGTGTCCTTGGACAAGCCACTTCATCCCACTTGCCTCTCTCCACCCAGGAGTATAAATGGGTACCAGTATTAGCTGGGGAGTAACCTGCGATGGACTGGCATCCCATCCGGGGGGGGAATAGAAATATTCTTTCATGCCACTGAAACCGGAGATAAACGCTGGCCTGATGGGCCATATTGGCTCGGGACAGACTTTACTTACTTTTTACTTTTTAAAATTTACATGAAACTGTCAAAAACAAAGATATTGAATCAAATTAGGTTTTGCCCTTCACCGACGTATAAACACTGTATAGATTCCATCTTACGAATAAAGATATTGAAAAAATAGAGACATGCAAGCCTGAACAGCTCATACATCACCTGTGCAGAACTCAAGGGTCTAAGGCTTAAATCACACTTATAAATCAACACTCTTTGTTGAACTAATATTACACAACTATTTGTCAATAACAAAGTCAGTTCTGTGACAAATTTTCTTTTCATTTACACAGAGCGGGTAACACATTTTTGTCAGTAGTCTGGTTCCCCACCTGATTCGCATTCATCAAGATTCACCCCACACAGGGCACCGGCAAATCCCGGCAGGCATGTACAACTGTAAGTTGTCACTTCGTCTACGCAGCTACCACCGTTTAGACACGTCGCCCCTGCGCAATTATCGATGTCCGTATCACAGAATTCGCCGGTGTATCCTGGTGCACAGCCACACCTAGGACCATGCGGAAAGATCAAGCAGGTCCCGCCATTAAGGCAGGAGGTAGCATTACAATGGGGGATTGCAAGCGTCTCACACTGCAGGCCTTTGTAGCTGGGCCCACAGTCACAGTGAAAACCCTGAAAAAAAATAGACATTGGTTCATACTTCACACAAAAGCAAATGTCGAAGCACAGGAACAGTGGAACCCCTGTTATAAGAATTTGAGAAGAAAATATAACGAGACTGTATGCTATGAACAAAATATTTTTAGGGTATCAAAATGTGATCATCAAATTCACCAATTCATTCCAATTTATGTTTTTGTATTGTGCAGTGATAGAGAAATTAAGCATATTTAATAAATTAATTTAACTTTGGGGCTGAATTCAGTCTTTAAAAATTGAGCTTTAAGAAAAAAAATTTAAAATATGTAAAGGTTTCACCATGTTGCCTAAATTGTTTGATATGCATTTTTCAAAGACTTTCTTATCATCCCACTTCAGATTTTCATTGCTGCCATTTCTGGAATCACCAAAAATGTAAAAAAACTTGATCCTATGGGTATTTAATATCAATTGCATTTGTAATCAAAGTTGGCAACAGTAAATATTACACTTACCCCAACCCCATCCTGACAAGTACCACCGTTCTGGCACGGTGCGGAAGCGCACTCATCTATGTCGATCTCACAGTTGGTTCCGTTGTACCCTTCCAGGCACTCACAACGATACGAGTCGATGCCGTCATGGCAAGCAAGGGCATGAACACATGGGCCTAGGGAATGTGAGAGAGAAAATCTGTGATCAAGTTCATCACGAGACAGATGTTTCGTGATGAGGTTTTTGACCATCATTTGACTGGAGGTTTTTCTACATTGCTATTAGTGCGCTGGTGTTAATGACGGTACATTAAGAAATGGTTCAAAAATTATTTCTTACCCGATTGGCACTCATCTATGTCAACCTCACAGTTTGTGCCATTGAATCCCGGTAAGCATTCGCACCGGTAACCGGCCACCTCATCATGACACGTCCCTCCGTTCATACACAGACCTTCCTGGCAGTCGTCGATGTTGGTTTCACATTGGGCACCGGTGAAGCCGTCGACACACTGGCAGAAAGCACTGATGTCAGACCTATTGACGCAGGTGCCGTTGTGTTGACAGGGCGTCACATGGCACACGGCAAGCTCTACGGAAAGAATAACGATGATTTTCTTGATTTTGAGACAATAGCATACCATTATTCCTCTAAATTCTCTTCTTTATCTATTTCCACTAGCTTCTCTTCTCAACATCAATCAAGTGACTGTTTTAACAGTAAGGAATGCTATGCCTACTGCTAGGCCTGACTGGCTGAGACTGTTTGTACATGTAACTGGATGCAGTAAAAAGCTTTTGACTGTAGGAGATTGATAAGCCAGCTGTACCTATCAGCTACCTGCTTTTGTCTGTTGTCTGAATTTGACTAGTCACAGTGCATACCAGAAATTTGATGTGGCTGTTGGTGACTAGTGTAAGTATATAGGCATAGCGTGAGAAGTGGATTGAATTTTTGACTGCGACTGTTCAGACAGCAGCAGGGTTAACATATCCCTTTTTCAGGGAACACATCTGTCCCAGAAATTCTCAAATTCTGAAAACCTGCTGTCCAAAAATCCCCAGCATCAAAGATTCTGTAACACAGTCCAACAGTCAAGGCATAAGCAAGGTTGACTCTCACCGACACACGATGTTACGTCGACGGCTCCCAACTCATCCGACAAGGAGCCGTCGGGGCACGGCAAGCAGGCATGCTGCTTCCTCATTGGTTGATACCAGCCCGGTGCACATGGTATGCATGGCTGGTAACCAGACATGGAGAACGATCCCGCATCACAGGGAACTATGGGAGGAAGTATAATACATAAGACTGTGTCGTAGTGAAGGCAACTATCCATTCCTGAATCTTAAGCGAACAAAAGAACTTCTCTGACAGAGTTAAACAAAATCAAATAATAACAAGTAGGACAATCTCTGAAACCTACACATGCATTCCTCCAAAGATGAGGCCCCTTCGTTTCGGGCCGCTGCATCATCGGGGCACTGTTGGCATGATGTGGCGCCCTCTGTCGACTGAAAAGTTCCAGCAGGGCAGGCTAGACAGGGCTGCTGACCAGTTTTCGAGTACGTTCCCGCAGGACATGCATCTAGAAATGAAATAGTAAATAATTGATGAGGTTCAAATTGAAGCCAGCCACGAAAGCATAACTGGAAGGCCATTTGTCCACACTGTGAGAAAAGCGCAGAATTCTGGCGATCCAAAATGCAGTGCGCAGCCAAGAGTTTGTCACAATTCAGTTTTCCCAGTGCATTGTGGGAGATGGACGACAAATTCACACCCCGGAACATTTGAAATTGTTCATTTTTCCGGTCAGTAGTTTCGTAAGCGTATGATTCAAGTATCTGTTTGCCCTTTTCTTTTCTCTTATCGATATGCTGTTTTTTTGTAATGCGGCGCTATGCCCCAATCTATAACAAATATGCTCAAGTCGTCTACTTACCGTATACACTCATTCAAATGGGCCATGTTGTGTCGACCGTAAACTTGAAAAAGTTCTCTCCCTGGCATGGCAAACTCTTGGTGGCGCATTGCACTATGAATCGCCCGAATTCCTGAAGGGCTTGAAAATCTCTGGCAGCAACAAGTCTCATAAAGCATATACCAAATGACCTGATTCAATTTTGAATCGCTGTTTGTCTCTTTGATTTCCTTTTCGGGGGTGGGGGGGGGGTGGGGTTGGAGGTTGTAAAGTCATCATTAGCATCTGACTTGTACATTTCTTATTTTGTTTAACTTACAGCGACAATGGTTTTCATTCCTTGCCCCAGTGTCTGTTGTGTTGGCGCCCTCTGGGCAAGGCTTGCAGGTGGTTTGGCCGGCTTCATCTTGGAAAGTTCCAAATTCACATCCGACACACTCCTCCGAAGCTAGCGAGTGATAAGTACCAACGGGACACTCCACTGAAAAAAAATAGAGAAAAATCCTATAATGCACCGAATGCATCATGTCCAACACACACACTCGCTCTCTTGATAACCTGGTAAGGGAAGTTTAATATGTTTAGACAATTTTTACTGAGTTGTGAGGACTTTTGACTCTCGCATTATCTACTGTTCCTCCACCTGTCGGAGTCCACAGAAATATGTAGAAAAACATAAAAGTCCTATAGGATCCTACAGAATTCCTGTGTTGAAAGTTAAAGAATTGGTCCCAATAGGGACAAATTCTAGATTCCTTTAACAGGGGCCATATTTGCTCCTATCCCAAATGTCCAATACTCATCCAAATAATTAATAACATCAGATATTTTTTTTAAAGAAACAGGACAAAAGTTACAGGGAAATTAAGTTTACAGGTTTGGAATCATTTATTTGTTGTTGTTGTTGAAAGTTAAAGAATTGGTCCCAATAGGGACAAATTCTAGATTCCTTTAACAGGGGCCATATTTGCTCCTATCCCAAATGTCCAATACTCATCCAAATAATTAATAACATCAGATATTTTTTTAAAGAAACAGGACAAAACCAACAGGGGAATTAAGTTTAGAATCATTTATTTGCCATGGAACAAAAAACACACCAAAAAAACAAAAATCTGCAGTACAGGTTAAAATGAAGTAATTTTAATCACTTGGCAGTGTCTTGCCCACTTCATAAACTCAAAAGAACTGGGTTTCTCCACAAAATTGCTTTTCCACACAAAACAATGCATAGTGCCTGAAATATAAAGCCTTGTCCGAACTACTTGGATACAGCTTGATAATGTATAAGAAGCGGCTGCAGCCAATTACCATAGACTCGGGTGTAATTTCAAGCCGCAGCCAAGTAATTCAGACATGGCTTTACTCTAATAAAGGTCTAATTTAGTCAGGCAACACTCCACTGCAAATCCTGTCTTCTGTGATTGGCATTTAATAACCAGCATCGCATCATTGTAAACTGCCATGTTTGAGCTGTCTGCACGCACAGCTGACATCAGAGCAATAACACGATTAATTCGCCAAAGCCAAAGTCATCATCTCTCCTCAGCCAAAAAGCCATTATCGGCGGGAGAAAGAAATTGTGTGTGTCTGCCTAATCATGTTGTTGATCTTGAGTAGAAACGATGGCCAAGGCGATATTACTTTTTGATTTAAACCCCAAGAAAGTCGTCTCCAGCTTAATGATTGACATTTGAAAGCAAAGACAAATTGCCAGGGAACAATGGTCCCATCAATTGTAGTTACACTGGTCGGGACATCTCCACCAAACACTGTCCAATCACAGACAGGGAGTCTGGGCCAAGTACCATACAATATTCTAACTGGCCAATCAGGACGAACTCCAACGGATATATGCAAATTGTACCCATACAATGCAAATTGCAGCCCCGCCCAGTATAATCTGACTAAGATTTAATGTGAGGCCGATATGCTCACAGCCGCACAAGGGAAGTCCGAGTGTTTTGTGCAAGGCAGCAATCGCAAGACAACTTTTGAAAACATAGTTGGGCGTTGTATCCTCCAAGTTTGATTCACTGATTCAAAATGAACGCCACACAACTTTCTGTTGATCTGGACCTGGGCAATATTAATGCAAGTTCAACAATTGCAACTCCTGGATTTATCACAAACTCTGGATCAATTGTCTTTAACATCGTCAACTGCATTCTTCTGGTGTCGACAACACTTCTTCTTCTGACTTTTAACCCTTTCTGTCTCGTAATTCTTACACATGTCAACGGCATCCAGGAAACGACCAAAATATTTCTGAGGTCCGTTACGGCTGCTGATCTTGGCATTGGAATTTTTATGGCATTACCCACTACTATTGCCGCAATCACAAAAACTCAGAACTTTGACGTAGACGCACTCTGCAGTATACAGGCATTCCTGGCTGTACTTTGTAGCAACAGTACACTGCTATCGCTCCTGTGCTTGACAGTGGACCGGTTTATAGCTGTGGTTTTTGCACTGCGCTATCCTTCTCTTGTGACGACAAAGCGAGCACGGATCGCCGTGTGCTGCATGTGGGGTGTTGCCTTTCTGGCAGTTGTTGAGCACAGCTTTGTGGTAAACTGGAAACCAAAGTACTACGAACACTTTTTGTCGTGTGTTTTTCACCAAACAAAGTCCTCTGTCTTGCACCATATGACTACCGTACGCGCATGCATCTCCATAAGCTGCCTGTTGGTGGTATTTATAACGTACATCAAACTGTTCCTGATCTCATGCAAGCATGCTAAGCGCATTGCAGACGACAATCAAAATGCTCGGGGTGAAGCGAGACCAGCCAACCGGTTCAACACCAAGACCTTGAAGACCGTTCTTATTATCGTGACATCCAGTTTTGTCTTCATGATGCTGCCGCTCCTCTTCACAACTCTACGACTCTTCAAACCATCCAGCTCAGCTCAGCCGGCAATCTTATCCATGTTCATGCTCGTGTTGCCCATTTTGACAAACAGCTGGTTCAATGGGTTCGTCTATTATCTGGGCAACAAGGAGTTTCGACAAGTGGCTAATCGTCTCCTCAAATCTTACTATGAACGTCTGAGACAGCATGCTCCATTCTGAGGAAAACAACCAAGGTTATGACCACAGGGACACAACGTCATGTCAGACCAGCAAAGTCTCTGCTTAGTGACTTTCTGCATGAGTACTCAATAACAGTTATAACAAGATACAGTCAGGCAAGGACTGTAGAATCCACTGCTGCAGTATGACTGATGCCAGCACTTAAATTTTCATTAAAAGTCCATTTCTCTGTGAAAAGAATCTTTAAGAGATGTTTCAAGGACTTTTTCATGGGGCTTATATAGGACTAATCCTGTAAGGGTATTTTCACATTTTTTTAATGACCCTGGCCACTGAGGATTATCAATGGTTATACGTAACGGTACAGTAGGTCTATCTCCATGGGTAAACAAAGGACTTTCTTAAGGGTGTTTTCTACTCCTAATCTGGCTTAATATGCTGAAAAATCCGTGAAAATTTAGTTAACTGTAATTTCAAGGGAAAATGGCTCTTTAACGAATTTCTATGGGATGAAGATGTTCATCGTGACAAAAGACGACACAGATCTGTGCACACTCCGTGCTTGTGATGAGTGATCCTGGAAAAACTCAGTAAAAGTAATGAGCAACTTTGCACCAGAACTATGAAGAAAACACTAGATTAACTTATCCTGAACTAGTCAACTCTTTGGGACTAGATTAGAACTGGATTACACCAGAGTGATATCCCACAACAAGCTCAGTTAAATCCATGACCAGGTTCACACCAGAGATATGGTTAACCAGTTGGATAACTTACATCAAACTTGATTCAATGATCTATTGGACGCTTTTGTACCAGCCTTCAAGATTAGATGAAACTAGATACATTTAAGTACTAAGACTGTCCCGTTTTGCAATTTAATCTACAGAGTGTGCCGGAAAAAAATTCCAACATTCAGAAAACAAATAATTAAAACTGTTTGTTATTTTTTCTTCAATGAATTATAACTAACTATTTCTCAATCCACTCCTTTTTACCCCATTCCTTTTTGGGTCCCTAGATCCAGAAATACCATCAGTTAAGTGAAGGGGTGTGAATTTTACTTGGGCCACTCTCACCTGGACTTGCTGAATCTGGGTTAAGCATTGAACAATTGAATAGGCATTAAAGTTGGTGACATCACAGGTGAGAGTGGCCCAAGTAAAATGTACACCCTATCACTTAATTGACTGTATTTCTGGATCAAGGGACCCAAATGTTTTCCCTCTTTACGTTTGTTCTGACAATCACTCTCAACGTGCTCTATTAATGCTGTCAATCAAGACAAAACTAATTATAGCCGAGAAAAACAACTCTTCGAAAATGACAAGCCATCACTGGTAATGAAGAACTATACGCCAACCTTAGATGGGAAAATTGAAGTCACTTCATTGCTGCGGCACAGGCGAGAAAATGATTAAAAACAAATTGAGTGTTCTGACCAAACATGTTTTGAACGTGTGGACGAAATGAGGACTGGTGATGGACAACTAAAGTTAATATCATGGGGCCTTAATAGTAGTTATACATTGACAGATAGGGACTGTTTTTATTATCACATCAAACTAAATTTACTCATAAAAAATGCTTCAATATAATGGACAATATGTCACAAAAGAGATTCAATGTTCTTGAAAAAGGGTAGTTACCAGTTTTGAAACAACTGTTGTAAATATATTGTAATGTTTTTTCTAGTGCTTATATCTTGCTTCACAAAACACTAACTTTTTAAGGTCACTATATCTTTAGAGCAAAAATGATAATTTTGCTGTTGTTCTAAATGAAAAATGTGTACATTTTTATGGTGTTTTTGGTAATGACAATTGTATACATTTTAATAGTGTTTGTTAGTAATACAGGAACTGTATTGCACACAATTATGTAAATATGCGCACATGGATTTCTAAAGTTTACATTGCAAGAGCAGCTTGAAATTTAAAATTTAGCAAAAATTCAGAAAAAAATATACATCTCAAATCTTGCACTTCTAAACAATATGTAGCATGAGTAATGTGTTTAAATGTAACTAGTGTCTTTATTGTTCTTTTGTAATTAATCAAACCCAGGCATGCAACTGTGAATTTAGAAGAAAAAAACAAGGAAATTCCAAACCATGTAAGACTTTGTACAGGGTTTTTCAATTTGTAATGGCATTCATGAGAAGTAAAAATACGAGGAAATCAGCAGATCCGAGAAAAAGTTCCATGCCTGAAAACAACATTGATTTGAAATCTCTGTACGTTGATCTGTTCCATAAAATGGGCCCAAAACTGATAAACCGTCTCAGGTATTTATGAATGAATATAAATATCGACTCCACGACAAAAACGTTGTCACTTACGGCAAATGTTACCCCGCTGTATGTGCCCGTCCTCACAAGCCAATCCAGGCACAGATGGAACACCAGCGCTGCTCAGCGTCTCAAAGAATGGGGCTAAGGATTCCTTGACGGAGTCGTCCAAGTCATTCAAGAGAACTCCTTGAAGTCTTGATATAAGAGTGTTGGCCGGCAGGCTGGACTTGAGTGAGAAAGCATGGTTCTGTAAAGAAAGAGCAATTAATAGAAAAGGACGCATCGATGTAAATAAAGGCTGTAAGTTTATGGGTAGTCTGGGAACTAGATACAACAAAAATACTGCAAGTAAAACTTGCATGATCCTCCTGGCAGTTTGTATACAGGCAGTTAGTAAGGACAGTTTTCAGTGTACCTAACCAAAATAACCACATATCAAGTTTGGTTGAGATTGCTAAGTGAACTTACAGCTTCACCTCAGGTAATTATCAGCATTCCAGACTCCAACCAGTCTTTAACATAGTGTTTAACACCTCCCAAGCACACATTTATTTAACACACGTTGACAAACAGCCATTTTACACTCTAAATTTAAACTTTTGTTTACAAACTAGCACCTGAGAATGGAAAAAGTGCTTAGTAGTACATTCTCACTACATTAGTGAGAACTACAATTGTAGCTATTTTGACGTTGCAAAGGAGATGAATTTTGGTTTAGTACCCCTATAACCAAAAAACTGTGTTCCCAAGGGCCTCTGGTGACCTGACTGACGTTACAACTTCAGCAGATTCACACCATTTACCTACCTTGTCCAGTAACCCTAGCAACGCATCCTTGTCCACATCTCGTCTCCGTCTGTCTCCTCCTGCGTCTTGCCCCGCATCCACTCCACCATCCTCCATCCCGCAGGACACAAGTACTCCCTCCTCCACACATCCGTCGCTGCAGAACCCCGGCACCACCTTCTCCAGCCGTTTAAAGATACGCTGGTACTTCTTCCTCAGCTTTGACTTGGCATCCTCCGTGCTGCAGGGACCGTCGAAATAGCGGATGGATTTCTTGGACGGCGATCCAGTGTCCCCAACTTTTTCTGTTTGAAATGATGAAAATTTTAAGAAGTAAAACCAATGTAAAACTACAGAGTCCTTGTAGCACGTGTCAAGTCTACTGGCATTGACTTTTTCTCACGATGAACTTCAACAAAACAAGATCGGTACAACCAATGTTGAGGATGGTGGTATTGTTCAAATTGACCTATAGGACAACTTTTTTAAACTCACTGAAGCACTGAGGCCAAGTAGTTCCCAAATTCTGCATGGCTGCCGTGCTCACATCCAGTGCCTGCCATTCACTGGTTCCCACATCCCCCGACGATGGAGAACACACGTAGAGTGCAGCAGGGGGCCGGTGGAAATCGTACCCCTCTTGGCAGGAGACGGCGCAGACAGAGCCCTCGTCCAGCCAGCTCTCGCATAACAGGGCGCCGTGGAGAGGTGGCTCCATGTAGGGACACTCATAGGCTGGAATAAGAAATACCAAGGGCCGGGTACCAGGGAAAAACGAACAGATTTTGAAACACACATGAGATCACCCACATTTACGTTACATGCCTAGTGTGGACATTCTTTTGTTTTCATATAGTTAAGAAAAACCTGTGAAAAAAAATCAGTTTTACTCACACTGTGAAAACTCTTTCAACCCAATTATTTTTCTATGATTCCCTTCAGTGTTTCTTTTCATTTTGCCACTGATAAACCTAACCCCAAAATGCCTCTAAACCTGTTTTCTAGAGACAGGGAAGCATTGTGTGGACGTGGGGAGGTCCACACAACGTCGCTGCTACCTGGTTTATGTGGACATCTTTTGTTCTGAAGTCCACACAGTGAATGTAATGCTTGTACACCTTTTTATATTAGGTAATATAAATGTTATTGTCTTAAACAGTTGTTGCAAATTGAGCAATTGGAAGAAATTTTATAAGCAATGTATTTTACATCAGATTTATTATGCAATAAATGCCTAACGCTTGCCAAATGCCCATGAAAAAAAAAACTGTTCTTGCCTTTCAAAAGAAATTTTATCAAAAAAAAGGAAAACCAACGATCAAAAGCATCCTGTTTTCTCACGTTTCAAGGACACCGTGAAGTTACAATACGCATGGTGCCCAGCTTCATCTTGGGCCTGGTACCACACCTCCTTTGGTGCATCAAGGGTTGCCAAGATGCCATCCGCCTGACTATTGGTTTCCATAGATACAACCTCTGAGTTGTCTTTAAACCTCGGTGTGTCCCATGAGACCTGCAAGGTCTGGGAGCTGGTGATTTCCGTCACGTCTGCGGGGCACGTGAGAATTATTGGCGGCTCCTCATCTAAAATTAGGAAATGGTACAAAAATCATCTAGAGTGCCGTGTGGAGTGCTATGGTCCATAAACACAGGGATGACTACTCACCATAACACACATGGACAAATTGTAAAACGGTAAAAAAACCTGCAAATTTAATGCATTACCCGTAGTTAAGTGCAACCGGCCACTTAAGGGCCCGCCCAATCTTTGTGATTTTAAGGGCCCCGGAAAATTTGCTTTTTGATCTGAGGGTGGTGCAATCTGAGGCAATTAATGGGCACTTCATTCTGATTTTTTGAAGATTTGTTTGAATTTTCCTTATTTGAATTTTTTGTTTTTAATTTTTTGTTTTAATACATTTTTTCTTTTACTCAAAGTTGAGAACTATTTTTCTCTCCTCTTCAACCTTTTTTTCCTTTACGTGATTTTTTTTTTGTTGGGACAACATCTTTTTGTAAGGGCCTCCGAAATTTTGGCTTAAGGAGCATTTTTGATTTTTTTTTTTTGAATTTTTTAGAGCATTTTAGAGGAGATTTTGTAAATTTGTTAAAAATAAAAAACAAAAACTTAAAATAAAACTTAAATAACTTCTGCCTCCGATAAAATGCCTTTCACTAGTAAATTAGTATGTTTTATTTAAAATTAGTAAATTTCTATATTTCATAATTTGTGGTAAATATTTCGATATATTTCATGTATTTTTATTTGATTTATTAATTGCACAATTCTATCATCATTATCAAACAAAAAATTACTCAGCTTCAAAAAAAAAAACCTACAAAAAATTTAAAACATATTAATGTTATCTTTAACTATTTATTCCACAGCAGGTCACGAACCACATTCAGCAAAACCCAGTCTCGCCGCCGCATAACTGGCGCCGCATGCATACACTGGCCGCCCACACGGCCGCCCAGTGTGTCGTATCAGTCCATTAACTGTGGGCCGTAAAACACTGCATGGACACACTAAACACCTGCTCCCAACACAACGACAGGTTTCCACACCACGAGTTTTGTTGCAATACAAGAACAGAAATGGAAATAAGACACAACTGAATTGAAAGAATGAATTCTAATTAATTTTTTTTGATCCTTTTTTCCATCGATGGTTGTTTTCCATTTTTTATGATGATACCATTGGCCGATTGATTCCAAGTAAGTACTTAGAGTAGAGTACTGCTCCGTCATCATATCATATCCTTCATCATAGCATTGATTCTGTAGTACGACACGTACCATGTACCATGCTGCTGCACACCATGCAACACTGACCAGTGCATCCACTTGCATCAGAACACTGACCACATAAACACAACTCTACAACAGAGACCACACCCAGAGCAAGATAATCAATGGCGCATTGGCGCATGGCAGCATGACCTTCATTGGGTGTTCAATATGGTGTAGTGCGCCGTGCATTATACATATATCGAAGTTATAACCGAAGTACTGTAGATTATTATAGCTTCGGAATAATTTCATATCAATTAAATAAATGATTAATTATTTTTTTTTCTATTTTCAACGGATTCACACGATTCACACGTTGGTTGAGGCCCAACCAAAAATGGATAAAACCGGAGAAATCACATCCCTGATAACAGGAGAGTTGTTGTTTGTGTTCTTGGGAAAGACGCTTTACTAAATGTGTTATTGCTTAACCTCTATTGAGTCCTGACCTGTGATACTACTTGCAGACATGCAACTGGGAATTTATTTTTAAAAACGAGGAAATGAGTTTGAACACTAGCTGTTTTTCAATTTGCAAAAGCATTCACGAGAAGTAAAAAAATGAGGAAATCAGCAGATCCGAGGAAAAGTTGCACGTCTGTACTTGTGTGAACAAAATTGATAATAACTTTTCCGTTAAATCAGTCAACATTTATCAAATTGCCGCGTCGGTGCAACAAGGTCGTAAATTGATTCTGCAACAAAGTCGTATCTGGTGCAAATACGCTTCATGCAACAAGGTGGTATCTCGCGTATCTTGATGTCCATTGACTTTTTGTATACATCCGGGTTATTTTAAGCGAGATACGACCTTTTGACATTGAAAACTCACATTTCACCTACATGACGTCACACAAAATTTTGGGAGATACGACCTTGTTGCACGGATACGTCGAAAAACACTACGGTTGGTGGCTCACCTACAACTTCAACACTGAATGAGCACTCAGTGTGTCGTCCCATTTCATCAGTGGCTGTATACCTGACTTGTGTCGTTCCGATTCGTAAGACCACTGGCGGCTCAGCAGTTGAGGCGACAGTCAACTGACCACTAGATTGGGCCTGGGGGACAGTCCACGTGACCGTGGCAGACGGGCGGCGGTGGTCAGTTGGCACGACTGTATTATTGGGACAATTCAGCCAGCGCGGGGGTGGAAGGTCTGAAGAACAAAGTTAAAGAAAAATGGTTATAGTTTCTGAATCATGCCATGATACCTGGGTTCGAATCTTGATGGAGGATAATAATGTTTGTGTTCTTGGGCAAGACACTTTACTACAATTGCCTCTCTCTACCCATGGGAACCTGTGAGTGTGAAGTATGAGGCATTGGTAAAAGTGCTATAGAAGCATCACTTTTTATTATCAAATCTACAAAACATGATGAAGACGTATGAATCTTGGGCACTTTATCATTCTTGTCAAGGTGTTTAAAAAATCCTTAGTTTTTTTAGCAGAAAAGACTTTTTTATCACAACAGACGTACCTTCACAAACTGGTGTATGTCCAATCCACACCACTTCGCCATCCTCTGTTATCTCACAGACAATTGGTCCATCGTTGGACAATACAAAGCCCTTGCTACAGGTAAATGAACACATTGTGCCCACAACGTGATCAGAGTCATCGCAAACCACTTGTCCATCAGCAGGGGAACTGGGAACGGCACAGAACGGCTCAATAACTGGAACAGCTGAAAAACCAACAATTAATTCAAGATCAACACACGGTCCGGCTCAATAAGAATTCACAGATTTTGTGTGGGTGTACAAAAGGCACGAGGGATTAGCGTGTTTAGACGCACCCGGAGGTGAGTCGAGGCAATCTTGACATCTTAACCCGTCAGCCGTGCCTGTGTATAAAAACAACCAGTGCGTGTTATCACGTCCCCCAATTACCTTCACAATCGAGAGTTGGACTGCTCCAAACCAGTTCCCCATCCTCAGTAATCTCGCAGATGATTGGTTCATTGTTAGCCAATTGAAATCCTTCGTTGCAGTTGAACGAACATTCAGTACCAACGCTGTACTCGGAGTCAGCACAAACAACCTGTCCATTCGTGGGGGAATTGGGAGCTTTGCAGAAGTTCTCAGTCTCTGGAATGGCTGACCAACTACCTTCACATTCAGGAGTTGCACCCTTCCACATTGCTTGACCATCCTCTGTAACGTTGCAGCTGATTGGTCCATCGTTGGCCAATTGAAATCCGTCGTTACAGGTGAAAGAACACTCAGTGCCAATGCTGTAATCTTGGTTGCTGCAAACTACCCGTCCGTCAGCAGGGGAACTGGGAACAGCACAGAACTGCTCAGTAACGGGAATGGCTGAAAAAAATTCAAAACAAAATCAACAGATTTTATCATTTGACTTTTTACAGGCAATGGCTAAAAACAAAACTCATTCTCGAAATCTATAACTACCTTCGCATTCAGGTGCTGCACCCCTCCACATTGCTTGACCATCCTCTGTAATCTCGCAGGTGATTGGTCCATCGTTGGCCAATAGAAATCCCTCGTTGCAAACAAAAGAACACGTAACACCAATGCTATATGCAGAGTCATCACAAACCACTTGTCCATTAGTGGGGGAATTGGGAAAACCACAAAACTGCTCAATATCGGGAACGGCTGAAAAATAAAAATGAAATCATCAGATTACTAATTTAAATTGTTTTCAAAACTTGAGAGAATGATGCAAATTTACAGACAGCTCTCAAAATCTTACCTTCGCATCCTGGAGTCAGACCGCTCCAAACTGCTCGGCCCTCCTCCGTAAGCTCACAGGTGATTGGTGCATTGTTGGCCAATACAAAGCCCTCCTTACAGCTGAACGAACATTCGGTGCCAATATTGTACTCAAGGTCATCGCAGACCACTCCTCCGTCGGAGGGAGGGATGGGATTAAGGCAGAACTTCTCGGTGACAGGAACAGCTGCAAACGATAAAATCGAAAGAATTGTGTTGCGCCCTGACTTAATCTTCGGACTTTGAATGTAGGGACCGGTAGTGGGTAACAGATTATCAACATTGCCTCCTAATGTGTGTAAATGTATGGCCTTAAATGGGAACTAGCTACTGGCCCCCATATTATGAGGTGCTATATTAAAACAACTGTGATTGTTCATGCACATTTGCAAAAGTGAGGGCGCTATACCAACATAACAGTGGATCTTGTTCATGTATTTAAAAAAAAATGAAGTCACAACTGCAACAACAGAGGGCGCTATATTAAAACAATGGTGGTTTTTGTTCATTGTTGCTGACCAGTATAAACTGCTACATGTATAAACCCCCAGTGATTAATACGCCCACTTCCGAAGTTCAGGAAAATACTCACAACTCTCAAAGGCATTTGAGACCCCCATCAATTAAAGCTTAATTCATAATCTTTCATTTTTTGTTCAATTTTTGGAGCGTTTAAATGATTAACCCCTTAACTTCCATCTCGCTAAAAAAGATATTTGTGCTCCATTGGCATTGAAATCTAGACCAACTGTACTTTTTGTAGGGCCCAATTTCATCCAAATTTCTCAGAAACAAGAGCTCGCAGTCCTGTGCCTTCTCTTTTTTTGCAAACCCTCAAGTTCATGGCCCGTAAAATGCTCTAATACTACTTACTAACTTGAGGGCATGTAAATCGTGATTTAGCCAGCACTTGCAACAAGAGAGGGCGCTGTATTAAAACAATGGTGGTTCATTTGTTTTTTAAAAATACACACTTTGAACAAGAGAGGGCGGATATAACAAAATAACAGTGGTTCTTGTCTTTAGAAAGTCAAGGTCACCTTTGCAACAACAGAGGGCGCTATATTAAAACAATGGTGGTTCTTTTGTTCTTTGCTTGTATCATAACCATGATAACCATGCATCATGATGGGCTAATATAATAATTTGGCTGCCCCCTGTCACATGAAAATCCGACTCCTATGAAAATCGGACCCCTTTTCCCTTTTATTGGTTAATCCCTCTCACGTGACCGGTCACTTTCCTAATTATCATACTTACGCATGCGCAGTATTACCAATGAGTCCGATTTTCATAGAAACGTAAATTCACGCTACACCGGCCGTATTGTTTAAACAAATTCTATGAGCAATGATGGGGGCTCGAATTTTAAAACAACAGTGGTTATTGTTCATGCATTTTTTTTTTTAAATAGACACACTTGCAACAAGAGAGGGCGCTATATCAAAATAATAGTGGTTCTTGTTCTTATATAAAGTTATAACTAGTTATGCATTATCATGAATATGTAGCAAATTAGTTCAACCATCAACTGCCAAAAATTGCCATCACTCTCATCATGCTTATCAAGGATTACAAATCCATTTCACAGAAAAAAACTCTTAGGCTATTTACCTTTCCTGAATCCCAGCCGCTTCCAAGTTCCTGACTGTGACTATGTGAGCACATTTTACATGCCATGCATGGTTTAAATAATGTGTGCTGTTCTGCTGCCGATCCGACTACCGTTGTTTTGATATAGCGCCCTCTCTTGTCGGAAATGAGTCAATGTATAATACGCACGTTGGTCGGTTTCCGTCCCCAATCGCACCGAATAAACTCGACAAAACGTTTTTATCCCCATGTTTACCCTCGTGCATCTCTTGATGAGCAAGTATTCAGCGAATACTAGCTCCCCCCCAAAAAAAGTTTTGCAGCTGATATAAATGCAAACTTTTTGTGAGCGCATACACCGTTGTTTTGGTGTAGCGCCCTCTCTTGTCGATATTGCGTAAATTGGACAATAAATCAACTGTTAGACTATTTTTCAGTCCCTCCACCGTCGTTCTCAATATTTATAGTGGGATATAATCACATTTTATGGCCAGTCTCCCTAAATAAACTCTTAACCAACCGAGTTAATTCGTTTTCTCACTAGTAACAAACGGTCAACAGGCGCAGTGACTGAATAATGTGCGTGTCCGTCTTCCATTGTTTTAATATAGCGCCCTCACTTGTCGGAAATCACTAGTTAGACTGGCTCTTAGTCCCTCCACTACGCGCTTTCATCATAATGGGGGTCACATGGTAAGTAGTCCCCGGGGCAGTACCCAATCGAATGTTGTGTGATGAGTTTTGACAAACGTAGCTCGTCCTGTTTAGTGACGCCAATTCATTTACTAATTCAATAACATTTATCAAAAAGAGTTGCTGCAAGTGTCGCCCATTGTTTTGATATAGCGCCCTCTCTTGCACGCTAGACTAGTTCCTAGTCCTCTCATTATCGGTCACTCCACTCAAGGGGCAGGGCCTTCATGCTTGTATTATGTGCACGTTTTCATCAATAAAATCTAAACTAATTCACTTCGTCATTCAATACAATCAAATAACGACAGCTGAAGAAAGTTGGTAAATACCCGAGCAGTTCCCGACGCTGCCATCCCCGATGTAGTCTGGCTGACAGACGCACTCAAATCTCCCGCTGTCCGTTTGGCAGCCGCACCGTGCTCTAGCATCGCAACACGGGCCGTTTTCCGCCGCACAGAGGCCGCTGCAACGGTCGGTGTCGACGTACAGGAACGTTGGGCGTGGTGGAGGTATCTCTGAGTCAAAAAAAGTCGGCAGAAACAAACGCTGTTCAGAAACTTAGTGCGTAAGTGAAATATGAACTTTCATGAGATCTCTGGAGTGCACGTCCATCCCCCCCCCAAAAAAAATTCCTCAGATGAACCTCTTTGTTCACGATCTTCAGTTTCTTTCGGAAAAATACGTACTATGAAATTTGCCATCGAGACCTTGTGAACAATGCAAGTGTCATAATATTTAAGTAAAAAGTAAAAAGAGTATTGGACACAAGATCGGGCGGAGGTTTCCCTGTTAAACGTGACGCACTTTATTTCATCCCACATACAAAAAAGTGATAGATTTATGAAAAAAAAAGCTTTTTATTTATTTATTATTATTATTTTTTTTGGGGGGGGGGTATTTTGTTACCGTACCTTCCGTAAGAACAGCCGCCAAAGGCTGCAAATCCTCCCACTTATCTAAACGGAACATACGATCAGCCGTTGCTATGGCAACCAGCTCCTTCTTGTTCGCTCCTTTGCCGATGCCGAAGGCAACGATGTTGGTCCCGTCTGTGCGCATGCGCTGTGCATACTCTGTGGGCGAATCCTCCCCGCGTGACCGGCCGTCCGTTAGAAGGACCACCAATCTTTGACGAAAAAATGTTTGGTTTCTTTTATAAGAAAAAAATGGCCCTTATTACATACAAGGCAATGAGCCTCTTGGGGGTACGGATTTGAGGATTACAGTAAATTAAGGGAGCGTAGGGAAAATGAACAACCACCACGAACCTCATGTCATTGAATACATTATAAAACATTATTAAAAATATATAAAATAATTTAAAAAAAATTAAATAACATTTTAGAAGCTTAATCCTACCTTTCGGATCCAGGTCTTGCAGCCTCTAAAATTTCATAAGCTCTCATCATACCCCCTCCCAAGCACGATCCCGGGCCTCCGATATAGTCAACCGCTTCCAGCGACTCCAAGAAATCACATTTCGAGAAGTCCGAAGATGACGACGCCCCAATAAAGTCGACTCCTGTCTCAACCTTCTGGCAGCTCGCGAAGGCAACGACCGCCGGCCTGGTGAGGTTGGAGGCGAGCGGGAACAGAGACGCGACGTCCCGGGCGAAAGGCTTGACGACCTGCTTGAAACGCTTGGCGCGTACGCTCTGAGTTGCGTCAAGCACGAAGACTAGCTCCGTTGGACGCTCCGTCAGCGGAGAGATCAGCGCTCCCAGCCTGGCTGCTGACTCACGGATCTCCCCGGTGGCGCCTGGTAGGACTTCGTTCTCGGAAGTTTGTCGCGTCACCCTCTCACAATCCGAGGAACAGAACATCAGTGAAAACAACACCAGGCCCACCACGGGTGAAAGAGCCAGTACACGAAACATTTTTTTCTTCTTCTATATAATTGGTGGACAATGTTATTGGTTGCGAGAATGTGTTTATCGTGATCCTAATGTCTCCATCCTTCATTCATCCGATCCCGAACGGTCGGGCAGGAATTACCAGAACGCCAGTGCGCTGTGACAGACCAAAGGAATGCACTTATCAAAAAGTTGTTCTTACTCGTCAATAAGAGCTTTCTGGATCTTGAACTTGGCCAGATTTCCCCAGAGGGCTCGGTAATTGTGTTATTTCTTCCATTTAAGTCAATTACCAAGTGCAATCTTTATGGGAGGAATGTTTAGCTAAACCCCGGGTGAGATCTTGGGTGATATGGATCCGTCAGGACCCCCCTTGTTAAGGTTTGTAGATCGAGCCGGTTTTTCCTCCTCCTCAACACCTTCGGAAAAAATATAGTCAGTGGACAGTAAATCCTAGGAAACCGTTCCCAGGGCCAGGGGACGGAATTCCCAGGGGGAAAAGAAATTCCTTGTGGCGAATACTCGCCTTCGACAATCACCCCTGCACCCGCCTACTACGGCGCTGCATTATCATCAAAATAATGGATATCTATTAAAAAAAAATCAGAGCATGTGTCTTGCTGAGACACAATTTGTACTGAAAGCTGACACTTTAGGACAAATTTACAAGTGCTTTGGAGGGTCAGAGTTCAAATCCCATTTTCTCAACATCAAAACTCACCACGTCCAAAATATTGACCAATAGGCGATGAGAGGCAGAAGAGAATGTGACCAACAAATGCATCGTTTTCACCCGTCAAAAGTTTCTGTTCCCTTTACAGTGCTGCTTGCATCTCCACCACTTTGGGACTATAGAGGAAGCATTGTTCTTGAGTTGCCCGAAAGTTCATTGTGGTTGATGGAAAGTACATGTGCTTCACTTATCAATGCAATCTAAAAGACATCTTGACATGTGACTTGACCATCACCTTGTTTTGCAGCTTTTGGCTATATGCGCACAAGTTTGATTGCAAGGAAATCATTCAAGTAGACGCAATGCGCTCTAAATCATACAAATAATCAGTTGCTCAAGCCATCATCACATCTTTGTTTTGACAGATCACGTACTATTAGTACGTCATCTGTCAAAAAAAGCAAAGCGGATCGAGAAAAGATTGGCTTATCTCTCCCGCTAAAAGCCTTGATGGGTGTTTTTCCCCGCCAAACCCTTTTTTTTTTTGTCTCCTGGGGTAATTCAAGCAGCCACTGCATGCCATTGTACTCTTTTCTCGATTCATGCAAAGTTCGACTGGTCTCAGACTGCTTATAGTCAGCCTTAAGGAGCATTCGTGCGCACGCGCATTTGGTCAGGAAATGACGTCGAACGCTAGACGAGGTATCCGATTGGTCATTTCCGCATGCGTATCGTAACTCCGTCAAACCGTGACTTCAGGCTTGCATATGGTTTGTGTAGATGTGTACTCGAACGCCATCCCATCTTCGCTTCCCACGCGGAATCTATAACTTTGACACCCATCGTGTTAATAGAGACACCTTTGTGGAGAGGGCAATTAAGGTCAAATCCTTGAATCAACACAGCACTCCAGGGTTACGGCCCCTGCATGGTCTCTGAATTCTAAATTTGTCTTTCATGAAAAAAAAACACCACCACTCCAGAAATTGGCGGTTTAAAAGGTTTGGAGTGTGCTATCTGGGCCACCGTTTAATGTAATGGACTTGTTCACCTTTTTCAATCAGATGAACGTGACAGGTCGAAATTCCGTTTTGAAATATTAAGAAAAATGAACTTCAAATAATCATGCGCTTTTCAAACTGTAAAGCGTTTACAAAGGTAAACGATCTTGGTAGTGTCTCTTTCTCAAAACTCCAATCTTCTGTCAACTTTCGGTAGTTCTGCTTTCGAGAAGGGTGGTTTCCTAAAGCACAAATCATTCACGCGTTAATTTGAAGTAAAGTTTGGGATGGGTCAGATATCAATAAGACGTTTTTACAAGGTCCTAGTATCATATGCTTTTTGGGTGTGGCACCATGAAAATAGATTTTGAATTGATAATTTTCTAGCATTACATTAGTTAGGAGCTTTCCAATGAGACATCGCATGAAAAAAAAAAATCGGCCCTTGACAAGTAATCAATTAATTGATTTCAACTTTTAAATTAAGAGAGGGACACTCCTAATTCGTTCTGAATAGTGTGCGCAATTTCTGAACTAGAGCGCGCCATTTAAAACCACCTTGTTAAAACTGTAAGGCCTGCAAAAGCAAACAAGCAACTTTATTTGTTACAGGACATTATGTTCCTTTAAGTTTCGTTCGGACAATTTTGAAGAAGCACGCATATGCCAACTTTAATTACAAAGTACAGCAATTAGAGAAGCCGATTGTTATGGAAGTGAAAAAATAATGTCAACTTTAATGCAATGACTAACAAATGTAATGTAGTGGTTGCAAGTTCGTCAGTAGCACTTGCATTCGTTTGCATAGGAAGAATCGACAATTTTGTGCATTATTTTGTTGGAAACAATCCCACTGATTATGGTGTTCGTGTTCAAGTTCAGCCCTTATGACCCCACCTACATTGAGCAAATTTGGCTGGACACACGCGCACGGACGAAAAAGTGCAGTGCCCACTCGGAGCGGCTACTCCCCGGGCCTGGCCGTTATTTTCCGTCAGCAGCCTTGTTTCCGCCCGGGGTGCTATTAGATGTCGTCGTTAACACTACAGGCGTCAATTAGGTCAAATGTATGTCCAAGGTCAGAGGAGAAAGTCAAATATTGAATTATGACTTGACTGACGAGATCTGAGTGTAGTCACAGACGTTTCTTAAACACTGACTTTGTCTCTGGCTATACGCGATTACATCTCTGGATTAATTGGAAGTCCTCATTCTTTTTAAAAAAATAATTAATGAATTAATTAATATGATAGAACTGTTACAAACTGTCCCCCAAAAACCCAACCGACTTCCTCTCCCATAGCTTTTGTACAGGCTGGTCAGCAACTGCCAGAACCCCTATGGATTAAACCACATAACTGTCAAAACCTGTTGAAGGGGTTTGATATATATATGACGTCATTGATAATGCAACTATTTTTACTGCAATTCCATAGACCTTATGCGCAGCAGCCATTGCCCTCTAATAGAGGGCGGTGCCTTTGTTTTGCTGGGATATGCATAAGTGAACCTTTTTGTGCCTTCATTGTTACTGAATTAAATCAATCATTGCCAGGCACTCGGCAGTACTTGAACGAAGTGTTTCAATACCTTGACATCACTTGTTATCAGTTGTCATCCTGTGCAGAAACCCTATGAGACTGGTCTGAAACCGTAACTGTTTTCTCAGTGAATGCTTCAATATTTTCCCTGCTGAATTTAACTTTTCAGGACATGTTATCACTTTCTGTTGGCTGATACGCCACTGCAGGGGAAAAATAGTGATGGCCAGGTATGGGAATCTTTCCCTTAAACCAACCATATTACTGTCAGTCAAGGCATGGTACCTTTCAGTTGACAAACTTGCCACTGTCAATTGTACTGATTTGAGCCCAATTTAATAAAAAAGGGCTTAAATTGCATTTGAACCACACATTTTGTTTCTCAAAAAGCTCCATATTGCATACAAGGAAAAACGCAGTTTAATATTGCAGGAAATTTGAGAAATTTATTTAACACATTGTTACAAAAATCAGTTAATTTGGCTACCCAACCTACCCCATGATTTGCAGTAGAAAAGACTTAGAAAACACAATGCAATCTTATTTTAACCACTTTAAGGGCCCATGCAATGTAAGATTTTTTTTAATGCAATCCTTGAAAGTGTACCTTTGTATCCCATTTATCCTTATTATCAATTTTTCGTTTTGCCATTTTGAAGGGTGTTTTGATGCCTTCTTGGTTTTTATGCTAATTGAAATTTCATATTCATGAGCAAAACTGTGATGTCATTCCGGGCAGAAACCTCAATGCTACAGTTTCTCAGCACCAAAATGTTGCAAGAAATGTGAATATTTTGCCATTGTAAAGTTTGTTTTCTTTGGTGATTCGTTGTTGTCAGTACATGGCAGTAAGCCAATGAGCACCCATTTCTCACAAACGTTTTCAATGAGCAAATTTTGGCTTCACAATTTGAACAGAAAATCCCTAAACTGAACAGCGTCTTCCTGAAATGACATCACAGCAACAGCACCCTTATTCATGGAAAGTTTAAATGTTTAAATAAGTGAATTTTTCAATAAAATTTATCAAAAAGGGCTATCAAACAGTTTCCATACGTTTAAGAGGAGTAGAAAGTTGCACAAAATGTGTTCCTCGGAAAAATTCATCACATGGCCCCTTTACGATAGCAGAATATGTACATGTACATAACAAGTGGACAGACAATATTCTTATTTTATCAAGTTAAGAACTCTTCAGCACAAATTCGTAGTAAATAAAACTTCCCCTTTGATACACATGTATATAAAAACTGTGCGTCAGGACTTAAGTATTCTGGGAAATGTTACTTTCATTTCCCTAAATTCTTTTTAATTATCATAATTATTGCATGCAAGGAACATTATATATCCAAAAGAAATTCCCCGCACTCATTTCCGGAATCTTGATTTTCGCAACAACTCATTGAGAAGTACTCTTCTCACATGATGACCATAAAAAAAAAGATAAAGTTGGATGGTTCACTTCCAAACATGAGCGTTGGTAAAATTTGCAACCACGCCTCAAAACAAGCACGCATTTTGTGTATAACACTCTGGACTAATGATGTGCATCGGGTCGGGTTGACCACGCCAAACTGACCCGAAACACTAGAGACATAAACCGAATCCGAACCGAACCAAATCTTAACTACCTCAAACCGACCAGACCCAACCCGAAAAAATACGAAAAAACCTGAATACCTTGCTTGGACAAAGTGATCACTTTTTTGTGCCCGCCCTTACCCACGTGGAATGAAATCTTTTGCAAAACCATCGTCTCTCTCTCTCTGTCATACTCAATTGGTTGATCGAGAGTAACTCCGCTATATGGTATCATCACGCGGTATCATAAAAACTGTTACAATGTATCTATTTCACTGTCAGTCCCATCCGACTAAAGAAATTAACAACGTCGGAACCAAAGTCAGTTTCGGGTCGGGTCGGTTTCAGTTTCGGTTTGGGTTTGCACATCATTACTCTGGACCCTTGTGTGACTTAAATATGAGGTTCAAATTCACTACACAACTGAAACCTTTTCCTGAGTGCAACATCAAAAATACTTTGACCAAATCTACATTGAAAGAAAACAAAGTTGAAAATAGTCCAATGGATATTAAAGCACATGTTAAAAAAATATACACCGCAAAAAAAGAGAGAAAAAAGTCCACACTCATTGGAGGGGTCATAATTGAATCTGATCGTTGCATGATGATGTAATCTATAAAGACCTTTGGGGAACGTTGTTAGCTACATTTTGATACCCCGTTTGCTACCAAAGACTGTAAATTGTCCAAGATTGACAACGGTTTATGAAACATGAAGCAGTTTGAAAAGTTGCAAATTTACAGATTATGCGAGGAGAAATTGCTAAGCCCAAACGCACATGCCTGTAATTGGCCCCTATTGACTGCGCATTGCCCAAACAAAATGTGGGTAATTCAACTTCGCGTGCTTCCATGCACACAGGCACTGTGCGATCGATATTCCCTGCCGTTCATTGCGGGCAGAAATGGAAAAACAAATCTCAGCTTTTCAGTCTCCACACAAACAAAAATATACACAAATATCAAAAAATCTAAATTTTTAGCTTGATTCATTTCTAATGGAAAAATCTGAAATGCAATACTTTTTTTTGTGGTGGTGACTGCTCTATGTTCTGACACCCCCATGTTCCGACACCCCTCATTCCGACAACCCGCACATAAGATCGTGTTACTCCCGTTTAGGGTTAGAATTGTGGTTGGAGTTAGGGTTCGGGTAATGGATAGGAATATGTGCGGTCGGAACATAGGGGTGTTGGAACATAGGTGTGTAAGAACTTCGGTGTGTAACCATATTTTGCAGAACAAGTCATGCATATTTTCCTACTGTGTGAAAGGTGTCAAGTGTGGATCTCAAGCGTGGTTGTTTTTTTTGTCTTCGTTGTTGGTCATCATGTGAACAGGGTGAAGAGTTGACTTCTAGTCGTTTATCTGGAGTTTGAATTCCAGGAAAGCGCAGCCCAGTTCCTTGGTCCCATAGAACATGGTGATGTTGGCTTGATATTCACCGTCAGCGAGGAACTCTGGAACTTGAATATTGGGGATGTTGAACACGGAAGGCGGCAGTGAGTATTTACCCTGAAAAAAATGACAAAAGTAAAAATCCATTAACCTGACTCCCTAGGCATTTTTGCTAGGATGCAACCTCAGCCCTGCAAAATCCCTCAACTGCCTCTATGTAAAAATTGCATACAGCCTCAATACTTCAAAATCCTCCGTTATTTCTTGAATGTGGTCCTTGGAGGGGTGACCACTGCCTCAATCCTGCAAAATCCTCCAGCAATCACTGTCAAGAGCCAGTGACATCCTGGAGGAGTGTGGAGGATTTCAAGTATAATTCAGTCTTTGCACGCTTCCGCCATATGCATGCAGAGCCTTGATCTGGCAACTTTACACAAATCGCTGAACCGGCTATATTTACTGTGTTAAGTTGCCAGATTGAGGCTCTGCATGCTTATGGCTGAACGTGCAAAGAGCGAATACAGGCCTAAATTTGTGCACGGCTGAGCATAAACAACACAAGGTCCGGCCTAATACCTTGACACAGTGCATCCTTCGAAATCAGCCACATATTTTGCCATGTAGCCTTAATCCTGCATAATCCTCTGTTTTGCAAGGAGGATTTTGGAGGATTTGAGGAGGTTGGGGTTAAGTTCAACACAATGTGAGTTCCAATCCAAGGCCATAGGCCGTGTTTTGAGCAAGCAAGGGTAGTGTCATGACAACATCTTAGGCGTACAAACATGTATGAATCCGAAGTTACTGACAAAAGTTCTCATACATGCACTGCTACTTTTCAAATATCACCTTGCTTTTGACAAACCTCAAAATTTAGATTGAAGTGCACTTGCTTAACTGCTTGAAAAATCACATTTTTTTTCTTTACCCAAAAGAGAGTCATCATTGCAGCACCTCCAATCACTCAACTACTGCTGTAATTTGGAATGGATTGACTTCCTAAAACAATGGTCTAATGGACTTGATTAAAACAATGGTCTATGAGCTACTGTATCTCACCGCTTTGACGGGGCAACGGCAGGGTATACCCTTGGCCTTCAGCGGGGGCGGGCATCCAGCGGGCGGAACAGGGGGGAGTTTACTGCAGAAATCATCGTAGGTGCAGGACCCCAATCCATCAATGCAAGGCAATGTCAACCAGATCAACTCCTGGGTGGAAAAACACACCAATAACTCATATTTTAGTTTCTTCTACTGTAACAAAAGAAGGCGCATTTTTACCTCTTTTGAGAGCTCCGTGGACGGGACACACAGCGTGTGCACACTGTACTGTACTGGTTACGAAGACACGCGACTTCCTGAATGTGCAAAAGCTATAGCCACCGCGTCTTCGCGTGAGCGTCGTCGGCGCGCAAATACGTTCGAATTCAACTTGCGATGGTCTCCAAGACTAATGCCCGCCTCCAATAACTTTGGATACATTCAAAATACGCAGTGGATAGATTAGGAACCAGTCTAGGTCACCCCCAACTCTCCTTTTCTGGCCGTTGATGGGGTACTTGATGGGGGCACGGAACCCATGACACAAATGTGAGGCGATCTGGCAAAATGAGACAGAACTAGGCACATGTGTAGAGGAGAAAATGAAGGAAAACCTTAATGCGGGTGACTTTTTTCCGGTAAAAAATAATCCCGGTGCAAACTGGTTAAAAAATGACTTCAAATCATATATTTTTTTCTGTATTTGATAAGTAAATTGCCGTGTACATCCACTCTTGGAGAAAGAGTACATTACAGGATGCATCCAGAATTTACACACTCATAACAAGTCAAATGTAACAGGGGTAGGGAAAAAAGTGGACCCAAATTGATACAATGACCATCTTGTAAGTCTGCCGTACCTACAGTTCATGCACAGAGTACAATAGGCTCACCTTTTTCTTGAGGACAATGACTGTCTTCAGGGGCGACTTGAGGTCCACACCAAAGTCGGCATCGAAGGAGACTGTAAGATCCCCTGGAAGGACGATGGGATTGTTGGGAGAGACGCTGACGCTGCCATGCAGGACGGCTGAGGGTCCACCACAGTCCTGGAAACTGAAGCCGTACAGGCCTAGCTTACCCTAACGAGACCAGAAGAGATTACATTACCATTTAACCCTAACTCTCTAGCATGATTTCCTAGGAACCATACCAATCCTGGCAATATGGGAAACTGCACACACGTATTTTGGACTTTGGTTCTGGAGGTGTTAAAACCCAATGTAAAAAACTGTCAGTATCGTACCCATCCTGGCAGATTCCAACAAAACATGGGGTTTGATGGATTGAGTTCTGCTATGGTTTATAACCCTACTTCGCTCAAAATCCCGTAAAACCAACCACTGGGAAAGATTTGTAAGGATTTGCAGGTTTAATAAACCTCATCACTCTTACTAGACATTTGGCTTTATATCCATTGAAAGTTCACCAAAGAAAAAGGACACGCATGCGATGGACATCGGGAGATTCTGTTGGTTCCTAGCAATGGGAGTTAACGTTGAAATAAAAACTAGGACCAAATTTAAGAAATGTTTCCAATTTTGTTTGGAAAATAAGTTAAACAAAGACACATTATTCTTTCCCGGAACTTTTCCAAACTCAGGGCCCCGACTTGCGTTTTGATCCAAAACAAACACGATCACAACAACTCCTGTGAACATTGTGCTCAACTTTTGATGACACGTACCTTTCCTGTTTTGGATTGAACAACAATTTTCTCACTTCCATACGACACACCCCAAGCGAGGGACAGCAATGCCGCAGCAACGACCAGCAAGAACGCACGGACATCCATCTTCAACAGAGGACAAAAGCTTTTTGTAAACCGACACTCAGTGCTGCAATAATAAACAGAAAAATGTGGACAATTGATAACAACAGCAGATATTGTGTAATTATTTCTGTATGGTTCCCTGTCCTTGTAGCTATTATTATGTAGGAAATCACGAGTGTATACTTGGCACCGTACCAAGTATGCACGTGATGACAACCAGTATGTTTATCTTTTGAGTGGTACCACCAAATTTATCTTTAGAATGGTACCACCAAAGTTATCTTTTGAGTGGCACCACCATCAAGCTATACAAAGAAACCGAGTTATAAAAAGGACATGTGAATCGGTATGTCAACACTTTAGTACGACCAACTGCCTGCGAGTGTCTTATCAGTTGTACGATTGTCAAAACGAGTTCATAGTTCGTAACAATCAGGCAAACTTCCACACATGTATGAGACATTCACAGTATTTCTCCCTCAAGGCTCAACGTGGAAATATTAAGCATGATATTGAACTGTTTAAATTAAAAGGCCAGTGTTGTAGCTAGAAATAAGGCCGGTTCCTTGATTTTTCCCAAGAGATTTACAAAGAGTGTACCTTTTTAAAAATGTATCCAAACATAAGAAAAGAATTTCTGAGAACAACTTGGTAAGTGGATGCGGATCATGCCGACCCTCAATACTGTGAATTGTGATATAAAAATTTTCAAAACATTTTTAAGAATAAATTTTAGTCAGGCCTCAACTTCTGAAAACTGTTCTCAGTCTCACTCAGACTCAGTCCAGAAACGTGGCTTACAGTGTGAGTGCCTTCTCCTCAAAATTCTACCAAGTTCACTTCCATGACAGTGGGTAGTCCGAGTAACTTGGACCCAACTTGTTAAAAAAAGGCGATAAGTTGGGTCCAAGTTACTCGGACTAGACAGTGGGGTGCTGTGGTCCAGTGGTTACGGCTCATGTGCGACCGTTGAACTTGTTGACGCCAGTTGACGCTTGTTGACGCATTTTATAGTGGGACCGTTATTATTATAAATACATGTAGGACCCTATTTAGTGCATTTTCAAAGTATTTCCTAAGTAACAGCAGAAACACATTACACAATTGGAAATATTTCTCAGTCTCAGATTTATTTTCCACATTTTTGGGAAAGAATGTTGCAACTTGATGCCACTTTTTTCATATATCATCTTAATGAAGGTCATTGCAGAATGATGGTAAGACTGCGAGTGAGTCATGAATCTTGGACTGAGAAACATTTCCAATTTTTAGGAAATAAAAATGTGTCTTGACTAGTCTCCATAGACTTTGTACACAACCGCTGAAGTAGCGTCAAGTAGCAATATTCTTTCCAATATCCTTCTTTATTTTAGGAAATAATTGTTAGATAAGATTCAGACAAATAAGCTTTTGCCAAATGGACCCTACCTTTGCTTGTAGAAAACTTTCTTTCACCTTCAACTATTTTGTGTGGGCGCAATATTGGCCGCTCCCATCCAATTCACATGCACAACCACAACACACATCACATGCACACCGTTGAGAAAGAATAGCTCCCTCTGTTGATTCTACGACTCTCGCTTATGAGTGACGTCTCGGAACCGGACTTTTGGAAGCGCTATGTTTTATATCATGCATTTCATGTTGCGCAAGTGAACTCAGATTTTTTCGTAATGAAAAAATTACTCAAACAAATAGGTTTTATTAATTTGTATAACTGAACGTGTTTATGTGACATCGATGGAAAATATCACTCAAAACCTAATAATACGGTCAATATATTGAACGCAAGTGTTGCACCAACTATTAGTTTAAAGGGCTTCCCATGACCAAATACAATAAGCTACGCAGTGCATTTCAGATGGGGGTACCCGACGAAACGCTAAAGTTTGATTCAGTATATCGCAAATAAATACAGTACGCTATGTGAAGCCGGTATCTAGCTTGTGTTTACTACAAATCTACGCCAAAGTAAACCCGTAAAATGACCAACCCACAATCTCAAATGTAGTCGTACAAGGCACATAGACTTCTAAGGATCTTTGATCTAACGATCCAGAAATGTCATTTAGTTTATGACTCATCTTGTCCGGGCGATCGTCGTGAGTGCCACGATCGGGGCGGCGAGTCGGACCCATGGCCCAGTTCACAGACGGAGGGAACGACCCCGTGTTCAACGGCGGCACATCGGATGACTCACCGCGGTATCAGCTGGGTGGGATTAGGGTGAACGGCGACCAGAGTAACGGTCATCAGACGGAGTCCCGAGTACCGCAGCAGAAGGAGCCAGTGTACGTCAATAGTCACAGTTTTATGAACGGCAGTGCTTCAGAGAGTGAACTTCTCCAACATCTTAGTGAAACCATTAACAACTTCAGTCTAAGTCCAAGACCACCATTTGGTGCCCAACCTGACAGTGCTCCAACCAACAACAGTAACGCTGCCTCTTCTCCGACAAATCTACCCGCGGTAGCTCCTAAGGCGAAACCGTCCAAGACCAAAACGCAGCATCCAAACCACCGAGATCACAGCAATTCCTCCGGCCAGATGGGGTACCAATTTCATGTCAGTGAAAACGATCCGAAACCGGGAAGTCCCCACAACGGGGGCGGGGACTCCACATCGGAGAATAGAACTCTGAGATTTGTGGGGAAACGAGGCCTTTCTGTGGGCGGAGATGATATCACAAGTGCAAAGGGAACCGTGAGGGGCGTGACAAACAGGGTTAAGGCGGGTATTATGAACTTTACGTACAAGCCGCTGAACCATAAAAAGGTGAGTATATTTAACATTCAATTAAAAAAGTGGGTTGCATGTAAATGTGAAATAATATTCATATATGTAAATTCAGTTATTTTAGCATAAATTGTTGCAGTTATTGTTCATGCAAAGTTAGATAAGAGTATTTCTTTGGTCAAATATATGGTTATCTATTTTATAATAATAATAATAATAATAATTATCATAACTTTTATGTTATTGACACACATGGTTGATTGTGTGCTTGCTCAATTAAATTTTGCGTTCTGGTGACCGGCCAGAAATGTGGCAAGAAAATTCTGTTTCTTATATTTCAATTACAGTGGCCTTTAATTTTTCATGCATAAGAAACCATATTATGTTAATTTTGTGTAAAGAAAATTGTAAAAGCGTTTTTATTGGAAAAGGCATAGCATTTTATCAAAATATTCACAAATAGTTTTTTTTGCATTTACTTGTTTTTTTTTTATTACTTATTAAACAGAGTAAAATTTCTCCAATTTTAGATTTACAGTGTAACTCGCTCAACTATCATCTTTAATTATTTCCCAACGCCAACGGACTTTAAACATAAAGGCAAAAATCATCGCACCCTACAGAAAAAAAAACATGTTTCTGTGTACACAAGATACGTCTGGATTAATGACATCACTTATCTGTTGGAATTTTTGTTCCCCTTTGTGTTCCATAACAACCTCTCAGTTGTTAATCTTTCGTAACCGACTTTTTATTTTATAAGGGCAGTAGACCTATGGCCTGGAGTAGCAGTTCAGTGTGCTTTTTGACAACTTGAAATTATCAGTATCTTTGTTGCAAGCGAACAATCGTGTCCCAGTTGATACTAATACAGTGCGTAATACAGATATAACATGAAAGCCTGGTTTACCTAAACCATGCCCGATCTTTAAAAATCCATCTGGAGTTGGGAGAAGGTAGATTTTGGCTGTTTTGTCGGATAGACGTGTATTTGGTGCCTATAGTGCCAACATTCTGTTTGTAAATTTAACAAAATGGTTACAGTAATGTCTTTTTTTAATTACATTTTTAGGTCCACGACCAACATTTTATAAGGTCCACCCTTTTCTTGTCATCGGCTGGTTTTGATGAGTTGTCTGTTCAAACAGTGGGTGTGTACCATTGATAAGTCCCCCCCCCCCAATCAATGTTTACCATCAGGCTATCGAAATATAGAGAATCAGATAAGAAGTTGTAAATCTTGTTGATTTTGTCATGGTTGGAATTCCCCACAAAAACCCAACTCCTGAGACTGACAGGTCATATTTTTATGTCGTGATATCATCAGTTGTTGATAAATGGGGATGAAAATGCAAACATTTAGTTGAAGCAGATTTATTTTTGAACCTTTCTGCTGTCTGATCAGTCACAGACAGTAAAAAAAATCAATCCACTTCCCCTGCCATGCCTTGTACACTGGATCATATTTAGAGGAAGCACTTGGACTAATCAAATTCAGTCAACCAACAAAAGCAAGCAACTGGTAGGCACAGCTGTCTTACCAATGGCCTACACTCAAAACAAAACTGTATCAAGTTTATACATAAACAGTCACAGCCAGTCAATCCTGCTTTATAAATGTAGGCAAGGAGGCATGTTAAAACAGTCACTCGATTGATTTTGACTGAAAGGACAACTTTTGCACAGAATGCATGTTTGCATATAGGGTTAATTTAATATGATGCAGTTTTCTTGCTTGTGCTTGAAAACAAAAATGTAATTAAATACTCATGCATACATGTACATTATTTATGTAAATTATGAATTATCGGTGTGGGTGCATAAAAAAACTTAAGGGTAAAAGCTTACCATATGTTGTTTGTCCATGAGTATTGCATCCATCATAATATTTCAGTTTTATGTTGCCTGATAATTTCATTCATTTATTCATGGGAAGCCAACATAAAAAATGGCAATCCTTGAGTACCAAAATGTACTAAGTCTAATTTTGTAAAAAACACACAGTATTTTACACCTTAATCAAAGTTATCAGAAAAACAAATTGGATATTTTAAAGGGTACCCCATTTTTGTAACATGTATGTTAAGAACAGAAAGAAACTAAATTGCAAAGCTGCACAGTTTTGCCAGTAGGCAGCCATTTCAGTGCTCTTGGCCATAATCAACCTCTCACAGTCACCGACACTGCCCTCACAGGTACCCATCTACTCCTGGGTGGAGAGAAGCAATGAGTGACAAAGTGCCTTGCTCAAGGGCACACGCACCATAACCCCAGGCTGGACTCGAACCCATAACCTGCAGAATTACCTGCAGACCACAAATTCAATGCTCCTTCTTGTTTATTAACCACAGAAAGCAGTCAACAACGACGACGAACGAGACAAGATCATCATGTACACCACCAGCATGCGCATCGTGCGGCAGACGTTTGAGGACTGCCAGTTTGTGCGCAAGCTGTTCCAGAACCACAGGGTCAAGTACGAGGAGCGGGACCTGTTCATGAACTCCCAGCACCAGCAGGAGCTGGGGGACAGGCTGGAGGGGGAGACGCAGCAGGCTACCCTGCCGATTGTCTTCATCGATGGGGAACTTGTGGGGGTGAGATTTAAGTTCCACAATAACAACCGATCCATCGTTTTGACCCATCACAGCTAACAAAGGTCTGATAAACATGCGATTGTGCGTGACGCACTGGTGATACGCATGCATTGTTGCCCACATATGGGCAGTGGGTCAAGCCAAATGGAAAGGTCCACTGAATTGAAAATGGAAATCAGTGACAAAATACCGGTACACACATGTGACAGAGCAATAGTTGTTGACCGTCAAAGTTAGACGGTGCTTTACTGGAGTATGAGGCTATTTTTCTTCTCTTTTCAATCATTTGACATCACTGTTTCAAGCTCATCAGTTGTCATTCCCAACCTCTTTTAAGTTTTGTTTTTTTGTAGTCTCTCTGTGAAATTGATAGTTTCTTGAGATCACCTGTCACAACTTGGACATTGCAGCACTCACAGCTATGCACACATAGTGAAATCACAGGGAAAATCACATTCTTTTTTAGACCTGTCCTGTGACTTTTTTAATGGGTCATTGAATACAGAACAGGAATAAACAGTTTTTCATTGTACTGGGCCGTGACTCAGTGTGTTTGTCTGGAATGATTGGGGCAGTCCCCAAACACAATCAAACCATTAAAACATTTCCCTGAGTCGTGTCACGACGCAAGTATGCATTGACAAACTTTTGGAACTACATGTACATCCAAAAATAGCACAACAGGAAATAGGTAAACAACTTCTGAGATTAATACGTTAAAAAGGGATTATATATTACAATGTGCTCTTTAGAAACTCCATTTTTGTGTTACATTTACAGCTATATTTTATGTTACATTTACAGCTATATGTACAATGAAAGCGCCTTGAGCGTCTTTTTTAGACGGATTTTGGCGCTAAATAAATATTCACTATTATTATTATTATTATATGAAATAGCCAGAAGGCGTACAGAGCTTGTGCTTCCCTAAAGCACTCAGAACAAGAAGATAGACCAAAATGGCTTTGAAATGACTTGTAAAAAATGTATAGGAATACATGCTCTTGAAATTTGAACTGACAATTTTCAATAATTTGATATCAACTCTGTGAACTGGTACATGTCCCCAAAAACTGTAATTGCAGAAGATGTTATGGGGCACGTTTAAATAGCAATTGAATGCATGACTGCAAATTGTATGTCAATGGCTTTGAGTGATCTTCTACAAAAGTTCTACACCTATCTTTTTATTCTAAATGTAAAGAGCATGCAGAAAGACAATAATACCAGCCATCATTAGATACAAGGCAGTTATGTACTCTGCTTGACATGTATGCCTGTATTATAGTGGAGGCACGCTCACAATCTAACAAATTGAACTAAAGTGTCCCGTATTAAAAGAAAATGTATGTAAATTAACTGAACAAGGGCGTACAAAATCCCTCTTTTCATTTTCTCTGAAACTCATTAATCTCTTCACTGGAATTGATGAAACCCATCACATCACATGTAGTGCTGTAATTGATGAAACCCATCACATGTAGTGCTGTAATTGATGAAACCCATCACGTAGCAGACATAGAGTCTGCTTGTAAATGTAGGCTTCATTGCGTACCTTATCGGACCAACTTTCCACTTTCCTTTACACGATCAAAGCAAATGCTCACGCACAGTTTGCCATGGTAACCAATTTCCTAGGCATTACCCAGTTATTCAGATGTAGAGTACTGGATCACACAGTGGGATCAATGAAGCTGTTCAGAAAATGTGTAGCATAATAAGTTACATGTAAATTTTGTCGCTAAATGTCCCGCCCATGGGACGTCGTTGCTAGGTAAAAGGGCGCCCTCTTTCGTTGGCACACAGAGCCCATACTATGTACATACATATGTACCACTTGCTCTATCCAAAGTCTATCATTCCCACAATTGTATCAGGAATGCATTGTGTGGTTTTTGTCCTTTTGGGATGGACCAATACAGGTGGCAGATCGTATACTATACATACATGGTGTCCAAGGTTTTAATCAATTGATAAACCGTATCTGTCCTGTGACTCTCAATAATGCCACTTTCACCAGCCTGACAATTAAGGTTTGTCCTTTTGGATGGGATTCCTCTCTCAACAAAAGCGTCCTTCCAAACAGGCAATGCCACATGTACAATATACATGTAGGGTATATCATGGAGCCATTAAACACATCACCAAACAAAATTGTGAGGCTTCGGAAGGTGTCTGCTATTATATCACAGAGAGTTTGGCCACAACATTTTCAAGTTAACAGAGTTTTAAAAAGTGTGCAAATCCTATAGGTTGAACTCAGTCAAATGTAATACATCTTTGTGCCCTTTTTTTTGGGGGGGGGGAGGGGGGCTATTTGAATTGTTTTCTATTTATATCTCTGAAAAGCAGTCTGTTTCTGTTTCTGTTCCAAGACGTGTATGACAAAACTCAAAACATCAGAATGGCCGAAGACTAAATAATCAGTGCGTCACATCCAAAATCCACGAAAAAAAATCATGGAAGAAAAGTTAAACAGTGCAAAATGCTTGGCTCAGCCGAAGCTTGAAGTAGTTAAAAATCAATTCAGGAACAACAGAATATTAGATGGCAAACGAAAATTGTATAAAAATTGGGTTAAAAAAGACAGCTTGGAGCTACAAATGTATCTAAGAAACGCTCAGCACAACGGTGACACCTTGCGTCTTCTGAGCCAGATGATGTGACTTTTACATGTCAATGATGTTAAAAATGAGATTAAAGAATAAAGGTGCAATTGAGTTTCATTATAATAGGGGAGATTTGAGACAAAGTAGAGGATATAGATACTGCATGAATTGGCAAATGAAAGCTCTTAAAATATCTCCTCATCACAACCCCCCCCCCCCCCCCATCAGAAGTGGCGTGTTGAGACTGCAAAAACAAATTTTGAATGCATGCTTGAAATGCCGAAGTGGTGTGATTGTGAACAAATATTTTGCACAAAAATATAGGAGTTTCCATGCACCCTGACAATTCAAAGTACATAATGAAGTTTCCAGAAGCCATTCAAACATAGTTTCGGGGCACAACTGGAGCAAATTGTTAGCCAGATTTGTAAAGCTTTCGGGGCAGAAGCACAGTGGGAGTTTTCAGGTTTGAAAACAGTCGTGGCATGAATGATTGCCAACAATAGGCAAAAAGTTCAATGCAAGTTCAATAGAGTAGCCTACTCTGATTTCAATGTGTCGCTGGTTGCTGAAACTTGAATCTACAAGGGGAATAACTTTTTTTTTAAAGTCTGTAAAATTTTTACCAAATGTGTGAGATTATTATTTTTCTTGTCTTATATTCTCCTTGTTATGCAGGACATTGAGAAATTGGAGGAGCTAAATGAGACAGGACAGCTGAGAAAGATCCTTGAGAGATTCGAGGTATGACTGTCAAAACTTTCACAGTGTGTTCATGTTTTAGTCAAATTTGTATCCTTGTGGAGACATCGCTTTGTTCTCTTGTACAAAATCGTGAGAGGGTCGGAAAGCTATTTTCAAAATGCTCCTATTTTCACCAGAATTTCTTTCCTTGGTTAAAATTCTGACCAAATATTCTTTACACAAAATACTTTGATTTGCAACCCATAAGTTTGGAAATTCCTAGTTTTTGAGTAAAATTCCTGTATCTGTTTTGTGAAATCCTTGTGGAGACCTGTTCACCTTTAGAAATAGCCTTGTGGAAACCTTTACAATCTTTTGTTCCGTATTATACCTGGGCATCATTTTTTCGAAACAAGGCACTTGTGAAAATGTACACAGAAATTTAAGACTTTTTCTTATAAGGAACAACAAATACTTTGCAACAAAAGGACAACAATAATTTGGAAATATATCCCATGCCCAGATGCACACACATCCTCTTGTCAAATTTCTTCTGGTCAATGGTGTATGGATTTCAATATTTCAAAAACTGTTCCCCAGCTTTTATGGGAAATACACACACATCCGGATCATCTGTCAAATGGACTAATATATGGTATTCATCAGAATGCATCTTTTATTTTCAGTTCACAATACGGCCCCAAGTCTGGACCCCACGCTGTGCCTTTGTGCGACACACTGTGGCTATTTTGGCGATGTCACACTAAATTCACACAACTTCCGCAAATTTCCTTGGGGAAGCCAATAAAACAAGCATTAGAAGACATTGTATACCTTGAAGCGCACTTGGTTTTCACCTAATTGTGTGTTGACGTTGTATGGAGGTAGTTTTCCTGAGAATTTTCATCACTTGGGAATACGACCTTGATACTAATCCATGATTAGATTTCGTGCCGCAGTTCCTATTTCTATTAGGCAGAGGACATGAATTATGTTCGACACCTCGAGTGTCAGTCATGCAATATTGATTTATCTTGTCCCTCCAGTGCAATATTGAGTTAGGATTCATGGCTTATCAAGACCGAGAAATCTTAGATGATGTTGAGGCTGGCATATTGGATGCTAGATAACATTACCATCTAACAAATCATCATGATGTACAGTCCATGCCTTATTACATGTATGTTGGCTTGCTGGCAAGTGGGACATAATCAAATTACATGGTGTGTGGTAGCGTCACAAAAAACCTGTGTCCCACATATGCACATGAATGCATATTTCATGACAATTCCTTTTTTGTTGGTGTTTGATTTCCGGAAAACGCTTTGATCACTCCATTTCAATCGTTTCATAAGAGTTCCCCTGAAAATATAAATGATATATAGGTAGTGGTTTTTGTGGGGAAAAAAAGTGGCATTCAGAATTTGTGTGTGGCTTTTTTCTTCTCATGTTTTTTTGCAGTGAGTGATGGTGAGACTGGAGAATACATTTTCTCAACGAAGTTCCTTCAGAAAAAAAAAAAAAGAAAAAAAAAAAAATGAAATAAAGAAAGAACCAGACAATAATACATGTATCTCACAAGTAACAAAAATCCCAAACATGCAGTGACAATTGACCTATCGCCGTTAGCAAGTAAGCCACGCGCATGCCCCTTAGACAACCCTATGGAGTTTTTGTACACTAAATTTTGTTTGTCTCAGATTTTGCGTGTTACGCGTCCATTTGTATATCATGTAATTGGACAATTTTTCACAAGATGTGTTGACGCGATCCTCACGCGGTTCTACCGCGATAGGTCAATAATATACGTGCAACTGCATTTAATGTGTAACCATGTAGTTGTGAGTGTATTTACAAAAAAAGATGAAATAGGCCTGTGCGTGCTTTTCATACATTGTCAATTTCTGCATCTGAATTCACTTTCCATTCAGCACGCACTCTGTTATATTGACTGGAAATCAATTAAGGTCCACACAGGAAATCCTGCCTCTCGTTTTCCGCTGGATATTGAAATTTGATTAGAAACCTGCTGTGAGAGTCTATCCCAACCATTACAAGCCCAGCCAGAGTTGGGACAAATGAAAAAGAAAAAGCAGGCAGCGTGCATGCTCCAACCCTTTCATATGTTTAACAAATGTGAAACTAAAGTAGAGCTACATTGAGTATCACATCAACATTTTTTGTGACAGACATGACAGATATCTCGCAACTTGCTTGATAAACAAAATGGCTGTACGTATTCCTTTCTCAAATCTTCAAAATAAAATATGCCGTAATATTTTTAGATATACCACAACAACTCCTCTTCTCTTCTCTGCCGCAGAAAAACATTCCGACCTCGGACTGCTCGGAGTGCGGCGGGTTCCGCTACATGCCCTGCCAGGTCTGCAGCGGCAGCAAGAGGTCGCTGCACCGCAACAACTTCACGGATCAGTTCCAGGCCCTGCGCTGCTCCAACTGCGACGAGAACGGCCTGCAGCGGTGCACGCTGTGTAACAAATGAGACAGGTACATGTATCAAGACACTGATGCTGACAAGATTTTGACTCTTCAAACTGCACTTTCCCAAACCAACATTAACAGTTAATGCAACCCCAGCGATATATTTATTCACCCCACAGTAAATAAGATGTGATTTACACTAAACAGATTTCCTAACAGTGAATATGTATTCTTCAATATTAGTATTGAATTTTAATATGAACACGTACAATTGACTAATTCCTTGTTCCTGACAAAAATTTGCATTATTTTTTACGTGTGTAAAATTTGTAGTTGTAATAGTTATGCGTGCATTTTTGATACACCCATCTAAGCATATTTATGGACACATTTGTGATAAGGGTACCAGTATACATGTACAAACATGTTGAAAACCACATAATTTTTATTGTAAAATGGAGTTTCCCGTTTTCAACTTGGTCAGACAATTTTGGTGGACATCGGCTAAAAATTAAAAATAGTTAAATGTGTTGTACAGTAGGTTTCATAATTGCAAATAAAGCACATTTTAGTCGGGCACTTTTATCAGCCCTACATACAAGACATTGTACATGTATGTGTACATGCTCTTTAAATAGATGCATGTAATGCATTGTAAGTACATGTACTTGTACATACAATGTATACTACGCATACATCTGTACATGTACATGTTTTTCTATTATGAGGATGAAATTATCTCCAAGAACAATGTCCCCGGACTAATGGGTTTCTGCACATTGAGGTCATTAGATCAATAACGTAATGGACTTTTGATGTACACGTACTAATGGACAATTTGTCCCATAAGTTTTCAATCCTGTTGGGCGGAAGGAAATACGCAGAAAAAGTGCGTCGAGGTCTTAGTAATTTACATGTACCAGCAAATTGAAGTATAACTATGTGCAGATATTGCTCCTGAACAGAAAGGTAATTTCTTTTTTTTTCCAATTTATGCATTTTTTTTATTGGTTTAAGTTGTAATAGAAATATCCCACGATATGTTCAGATTTGTATTTTTTGTAAGGCCACACAAGGTGCTGGTGACTACATTTGTTCACTCGTTTATCATCAAGGGTCTATAATAAAAACTAGAAAAGCACAGTAATTCATTGACAAATTTCAGGAGAGTTAATAAAAGAAGAAAAATTACATATTTAAAGGTAGGGTATATCAGTTGTGCGTTTTTTTTGCTTGAAGCAACAAAACTGCTCAAAATCTAGAGATGCGTGTTTAATAACTAACCTGATGAAGTTTCAGCTCTGCGAATGCTGTGTATTCCGAGAAAAACAATATTCTAGGATCTCATTTTCAAGTCTTGTTTTGAATTTCGAGTCTTGTTTTGAATTGCGCCCGAAATCAGCGTCCAGGACACAATTCTCATTCAGCTGATTGCAAATACGCGGTGTCATGCACTGAACTGACAAATAATAGCAACGGTGCACACGTGTGTATGTTGTCAATGCTTGCACGTACCCATTCACAGATGCCCGCAAATTTTTTAACAACAACTACTAATGGACATTTTCAACGATGCGTCACTTGACGGTTCGTTGAAAATGGCATTCTTTCGTTGTTTTCTTCAAAATGACAGCATGCCAGAAAGAATCATTTCACAGGGAGTTACACAATACTAGTGCCGTTGCTATCTTTAAACCAAGTAAGCTCTTCAAAGTTCAACAGTAATTTTGCCAGTTACGTTTTGGATAGCTGCAAATATAATCCTCTACCTTTAAAGATTTGCCATGAGTGTTGTCAAAAAAAAAAACAGAGCCGGAAAACGTATTTAATTTGGTGATAACACATTGTAGCAACAGTGGTCACTGAAGCTGTTAGTGGTGCATTGAATAATCTAAGCTATTGATGTTTGAATTTGTAAATTAATTTTGTTTGGTTATGTGTTGAGTGCTTTTTAATGATATTCATGTGAGGAATAACATTGGTTGTATTTGTCTTGCCCGTGCTCATTGTTAAATTATCAAACACTGTCTGATAGCTGTCAGTTTTTGTTGTTTTCACAACTTTCTGACAAGAAGAATGTTGAATCAAATGAAGGAGACAGTGCTAAGGTTTGAAGATGGATCAACCCCTGCGAAAGAAAAAAAATCTGTTTATTTTATGTATGCATGCTGATCAGTGCCCATATTTCCATAATACTGGTACATGACATGACAAATGCATTTATAAAGGTCACTGAGGTACACAAGCAAAATTTACCTTGAAAAATCAATTGAAATAGAATTCATTGTTTTGGTTGGATGGCCTTTATGTGAGATAAAATAAATAAGAAAAAAGTGATTAATAGTTGTGTCTTTCCGATGAAATAACAAAACAATTTCCATTAACCTACAATCTATTCTTACTGGCAAACAGAAACGCACCAAAACGTGTATTTTCTCAGTGTGTATCAGTTTTGTAATTTGTATAACCTAAGGGAAAAAAACCAACAACTTACATGTTTTTACTGCAGTATTTCAGCTGTATCAGTACTTTCCAGATTTTAATCAATAAAAATGAACAGAAGAAAGAACAATCACCCACTATTTAATGTTGAAATATTCACAAATGTTCTTGAAGAATTGCCTTAGAAAAATATACTTTGAAAGTAAAGGGTAAAAAACAATTTTTAAGAGTATGTATATTTTGGCTGTAATTTATTAACCTGGTATGCAATATATACCTTTGATTACAATATGTGTACAATAGGTCTTGTCTATTGAATGTTGGTTGTATTATTAAATTCTGTAACTGCCTGCACAGTGTTCTGCATGTATAATTCGTTGTGTAAACAGTTGCGAGATGAACAGTAATGTAATAACAAAGTCTGGAGTGCTGTAATTGACTCAATTGTGACGTCAACTACATGGTCAATATTACTAACGATTGCACAATAGATACTTGTCTCTCTTGTAATAATATTGCAACTACATCATGTTTGCATTTCTACTTGTGATAAAAGGACGTGCAGTTGGTACACTAATGTAGGAAGCTTTCAGGGGTCTTTTATCCTTTCTAGATTGGAGCTTCATCAAATGAAAAACAATCTGAAAACAAAAACCTATCGACAAAAATTTGCATTTTTCGTCTTTTATCTTTTACATATCTGTACAGAATTTGTAAGATCCATGCTCAGTAAGACAAAGTTAGAACTGGAAATTAGGGTTTTTGTTTGCAAAATTCTGTTCAGATGAAAATATACGGTACAATTCGTTTGAATTGTAATACATTGCACTTTGGACATGACCAGCGTGTACATATGTTCAGTATATTAAAGGTAGATGAAGTTTAGCTGGGCAACTTTTTTCTATGAACAATACATGATAGTCTTTCAATATTGTGTTGTATACACACAATTTCAACTTCTATTATCAGAAAGCATATATACTGTAGAGGCTAATTACAAATCTTTAAATTGTTGAAACTGAGATTTATATTTATAATAAAAAAATAACTTATAATAAGGGTTGTACCAGTGTCTACACAAAAGGGTAAAACAATGCATTCATAGTCATACATAAAATTATTATCTTTTTTTTTTTTTACAAAATTCTGTTGCTGGTACATGAAGCTAGTGATAATATTAAAGGGTATTTGTCAAATACTGTTTTATTCTTTAACCATTTTAAAATTCTTATACTCAAGATTTTTAAGTGTAAATTTTGTGTTTCTGATGCAAGAAATAATCGTTTTGTAACAAGCTTATGTTTTTAATGTTATATTGCACTCCCCAGAATATTTGTTGTACATGATATATACCTCATTATATTATTTTCTGTGATTACTGTTTTGAAACCACATTGTTTGGATTCTTTTGCAGTTGAGATTTCGACATTGTATTTAATTTGTTTTTAAATAACACATTGACTGACATAATGAAGCTGATTTTTATTTGTTGTGTAAACAGTTGCTGACATTTTCAAGACATTATTTTTTTTTTAGATGCATTTGCATTTACAATAAATAAGTGCTACATTTTACCCTTTGGATTTTTTAGAGCAGTTTTGGTTTGAATGAACAAACACTAGAACCATTAAAAAAAAAATTAAGGTAATTTGATTAAACCCCAGACCTCCAACTCTCAACATTGAGCGTGAGACTCATGCATTTTAGGTTATTTTCACGCAAAAAAAAATTCTACTCTAAACTCGAAAATGATGTTTATAAAAGGATGATCTTTTACTCGTAAAGAAATTGGTAAAAGTGCTCAGAAATTGGCTCAGATCGTGCCACAGAGCGTCTAGAATCTGTTGGGGCTTCGCGCTTCACGCTTGCATTAGTTCTGATCAAGCTCCATCGCCAAATTCTCACCCTCAGCTCTTACTCAAAGTTGGCAGCCCTGAAACCCTTACTTGTCTAACTAAGTAATTTATACATGTACCGAGATGTTTGAAAAGGAACCGTCACAAGAGATAAAATATATTGTAATGCTTATATAGCGCTTTCCATCGTATCAACAATCTCAAAGCGCTTTACAATTATTCCCCCGTTCATCAGTTATTCCCCCAATATCAGCGCACCTTCGGTCCTCTACCCTCACCCATTCATATACTCATGGATGGAGAGAGGCAATTGTAGTAAAGTGTCTTGCCCAAGGGCACAAATACCGTGTGATAAAGTTCAGCAGTATTAACATTCTTTACACAATACTTTTTTCACTATCAGATTTCTAATTTCAGATATACATGTAGTCTATAACTTTGAGCAACCTTGTAGTTTTGCATTTAAGTGTACTACTTCACAAGGGTGGCTTGAGTAGAGTGTTTGATGATGCCTTTATTAAGATATAACTTTAATACTAATTTCTGACTTAGTACTGAAGTGATTGCACTACCATAATAGTAATAGAATGAATAACTTGGTAGTACTATAATATCTGTCAGTGTGGAATTTTGTATTCTTCAATTTAAAATCAACGTGAATTATTCCAGTCACGTTTTTTGAAAATGTGGTATTCTCACAGAGTTTTTGAATCTGAAACATTCAAGATTATTTTGTAAGTATAAAGTACTTCAGAGTACTCCATTCTCATTCCGAGTCTTTCACACATTCCAATTTTAGAGTACTAATTGTATTCAGATTTGGTGTTTGTGTATATATGTTGCTGATTAAAAAAAGAGGTATTCAGATTTTGAAAATGTGTATATAAGGATGCACTGAATCACGGATAAACGATGTTGTGTAAAAGTTGATATTTGTGCACTGAGGTGAAGTTGTGTGTAAACATTGAAGGAGATCATTGAGGTTTAGCTTGGTCTGAAAGAAACTTTGGACAATGTGGCAAAAGTTAAGACAAAAAAGAAACAAGTTATAGTACACACTTTTGCCCCGTGTAATGTTATATCATCATTTGCCAAGTGTTGAACTCCAGTGGGACGTGAACCCACGATGATCTGTTTTACAAGTCCTCAAATGTCCCAAGTCATCTGAAGTCCCCTACCCAGATTGTTGTCACCAAGTTTGGTCGAGAGTGAAGTCTGACTTTTCATATGACAGCACTTAAACAGTTAACCTAACCAAAATGGAACCCACAAACACCCTAACACACAGGTAACACTATTGCAAGATCTGGCTTAAAAGCCAGGGGTTTTAACTTCAAGGCTTGAAGTTTCAAATAATTTATGTATGCAAAAGATAAGCGAAGATATAAGATGCAATTCTGACATGAACACTGTTATTACATGTGATGCAATATCCATAGTGCACAGTTTCTGTATGTTTATTGTAAATCTCTCACAAGGTTGTAATTTGTTATTCATATAGTAGAGGAGTGATTATTTTTTAGAATGATATAAAAGCCGACTGGAATGTTGTGCCTTTTTGGTGACTATATGTATATACTATGGAATGTGATTAAACTATTTTGTGGCAAGTACAAATGCAAGACGTGTGTTTGGTTGTTCAATTGTGATACCGGTACTTCCTTACTGCACCAGGAAAGCATTCCTAAATATTTAGCTGCGGACAGCAGCTCAACAAATTATCGTGTCTCGGTTAGTTAGTGACAAACGTTTCAGTGCAGCCTTGCAAGGGTATCAACTCTTCCCTCATTTCCACTAACCGCCTACCAATCAAAACACTGCTCCTTCCAGAAACTACATGGCGCAATCGCATCACTCACGCATGTACATGAATTCGTTGGCCCGCAGCTTCCGAGATTATTTCGAGCTTGTTATTTGTACACAAACTCATGACACTAGGGGGCGCTGTTCATGATACAGATGTACATGTACATCTTATGTACACTTACACCCCTGAATCTTAAATCAAAACAGCGCATTTAAAGCTTTCGTACTTAGTTTCCCTTTTTCAATACTATTAAATACATTTTGCTTGTTAATAAGTTCGAAAATGACCTCAAAATCCGCCTTTTTTGGTTTCTCAACACAAAGTGTGGGGGATGATCCAATGGCCCATCCCCGGTCAAAAGTGTGGGGGGATATATACCCCCATCTACCCCGGGATTTATGGCCCTGGAAGGCATAATGAAAGTTTGAAACAACTATACTCCTCAGGGCTGTAGTTATGGTATTTATTACATTTATTCGGAAATTCGCTGTACAACGAAAATTTGCATACAATTGGGATACTTTCAGGTTTTGTACACACCAACATTATGGAGAGTTTTAACTGCTTTGGAAAATACTTCGGGTGAACAAAACTTGTCAGATATGCACAAAAACTGATTGAAAAGAACTAACACCTTTCATTTTTTTGCTACTATTAAATTTGTTCAACTGAAGATCATGAGAATGTAAGAGGGGGCATGGAATGATTATGTGCTTACATTTATGTCGTGTTACAAATCCATGTAAGTAAACTGTTGACAGTTATTGAAGCATACAGTCTTAAAAAATAAATGAAGACGTTCCTGTCTGAACCAACCAATTAGAACGGCTCTGCAGCAATTGATGAATTCTGGAATGACAAATCAAATAGTAGAGTCTAAACAATTCAAGCAATTCCAGCTGCCTGATTGGTCCTTTAGAATCTGTGACCTGCTGGATTCATGGATTTCTTTGATTCTTAAAAAAAATAATTACAACTGGCCACCAATTAAATATATAACACAAATAAAATATATAAATGCTACTGTCAAATGTTCTACTAGAAAAATAAATTAGTAATATCAATCCTATTAGTGGAACACCAGGCATGTTGTTAACACATAATCAAATTCACACTGTAAGAAATTATAGTTTACTAGCACTAGCCTTGCAAATAAGATTGAATATTCAGATCAAATGAAATCAGATTTTTACTTGAATACAGATAATTAAGCTGCCTACTGAATCCTACCACCAGAAATTTAAGCAATACATTCAAGTGCACCAATTAATTCTTGGGCGCTGATTTTTGTTAACCAGTTTGCGCCGGAGGCCGTGTATACACGCAAATGTTTTGCTGTATTTGTAACGGATGACAGATAAACACGCAGGGAGCGAGGCCAGAAATATCTGTCAGCGACCTGTTCCCAGCAAGCGAGGCCGGAAATATGAGTGTACTGCCCGAGGGCGATGGCTTCAACCCGCCTGGCTTGAGGTCGAGTGAAAAATAATCCCGCGCCTCCTTCCGTTCTTGTCAAAATAATCCCGGTGTGAACTTTAACAATGAAAATTCTCTATTTGAATTTGGTCCCCTTAAGAATGGATAGTATGCTTCAAATTTGAAATACAAAAAAGCAAAAATACTTCCATCTTAAAAAGGGAGAATGTTTTGGCTGATGTACCGTTTATCATAACGTTGTCTCAAAAGGTCACAACATGGAGTTGTTATATTTTGTGCTCAAGATTTGCAGATGCCTCGTCCTCAACATCTCATTATGGTACATCACAAAAATAATACAAATTTGCAGGAATGTTTTCTACAGAAGTTTCATAACGATATGACGAGAGCCACATTGAATGGAGGTCACATACATGTATCATTAGCATTGCCACACGGGACCTATTTAAACCCTTCAGAATGTATCAGACAATCTGAACCGTTTTGAACATTTGTTGAATGACATGCCTTTTCTGCCCATCTCCCACTGGATAAAAAAAAATCCACAAAAACAGGAAGCGACAGTCCCTCAAGCATGTTATTCACATCACTAAGCTGCAAAAGCAAAGAGGAAAAAAGATTATACATAAAATAGTCGCCAAAAGATGACAATACACACAAAAGCCTGTCATATCGAAAACAGCTGGAAAACATTATAGATAAAGTATAGACTACATTTGTCGCTACAATAAAATGACTACAGCCCAAATCTGCCGTTAAACCTATACAACAAGAAAACATACATCACCAGATCAAGATCATATAAAAATGATACAAATTATATCAAGATAAGATTGCCACTGATAGAAAACAACTTCAAACAACCAACAGAATATTTATTTTTACATAAGATTATTAAACATTTCTTCCCTGCAAGTTCAGAGACATGTAGGTTGACCAGAGTTTAATACAATTTTTTTTCAAATAGACATGCTTCAATCAGGTATTTGCCCTTAAAAAAATTCAACCTTTAAAATCAAATGTTTAAAAGAAAATCATATAAAAATAAATTCTCCAAATCATCCAGACTCAAAAACTTTTCATGAATCTTTTTCTCCGTTAAAAAAAAAATCTAAATTCTAGTGAAAAAAAAAGGTTTCCTCACCTTGGGGTAAAATAAAAACTACTCCATTTTTGTTTTGTTTTATAAAGTCTACAATTATTTATGATTACATGTATACACAGAGTTCAAGCCCACTTCAACTTCTCTTATTGCATTGTGGGTGAAATATGCAGAAGCACAACAAATATAGCAAAACATCTTCGCACAGAATCGCCACAGTGAGGCTGTGTTAGCAAAAACAAAGCTCTCTCTTTTCTCAAAGTATGGACGTTGCCAAGTCATCATACAGCCTCTCTTTGAACTCAGCTGGGAGAGAGAGAAGACCAGCGACACAGAAAGAGCACACAGTCGTGAATTTCTATATGCCCGAGGACAATGCTTTGTGTTTCCCTTTGTCCCTGTTATATAACACTCTCCCATAGGCTAAGCACATAACCGTACGATCGAGGACCGTTTTCAACAAAGACCCAACGCTCGAGGACTGAAAGGATCTTTTGTTCTCCCTTTGTGTGTCTGTCCTCTATCGTAAAGCCATACATGTACACATTTGTTTGCTGGTCACTTGATACACACAGATTTTTGGTGTGATTTTACAATTAATATGTACAATAATTACAAAAATGAAAACACTTCATGTAAAGGTTGAAAAAAGGAATGGTTCGCAAGAAATGTGTCGAAGCAATTTTGTAAAAAAGTGTGATTATACAAAGGCCCAGTATGTCAAAACCATAGAGTTTGATACGTAATAATCAAACGCTGTGGTGGAAAACGAAATACAATATTGTTTATTAACCAATATGTACCAAAACCTATATTACTTTTAAAGAATATAAACACAAGTAAATGCATAAAAAGCTAAATATCTGGTCACTGGAATGAAAACGGAGGTATTTTTTTGACATTTGAATGTTTATTTTTTTTTAATATGGAAGAATGATCAAAATAACTGATGGGAACAAATGGGCCATCAATGCAATGTGATTGCAATGTTTACTCATAAAATTTGAAGAGAATAAAATTTTGTTAAATTTGTTAACATTGGAATATCTTCTTGCCACATGTAGTCAATACATGCCTTCGTATTTGTTTTACGAAAAATATACATCAATATATATATATACATATATTGGTGTTATGATGCACATTTTGCAAAGCATATGGAAAAAATTTTTAATCTAAACTTCCCCAAAACTCTCTAGGCATTTTTGCTGGGATGCAACCTCAATCCTGCACAATCCTCCAGCTGCCTCCATGTAAATATCCTGAATAGCCACACTTTTAGCATTTTTAGTTAACCTCACGCAATATCATATACGAAGTGTCGCATCAACTAAGCTCATTATTTTTATACTCAAACAAAAATTCCTTGATCTAACAATTTGAAGTAAAGAATTTGAAGCTAGCAAACTATCTCTGAAGTTGAAGCAAGCAAATTTCAGCATGAGAATTACACATTTCCTAGGTAGCAATAAAATAGAACACATAAAAGCCATTTTGTAAATACAAAGAATACAAAGCCTTTTATTTTTGCCTGCTCTCAAACTTTTTTCCCCTGCAATTCTAGGAAGTAAACTATATAACTGCAAAACATACTGCATCTGCTTTTTTACTCAAATTGAATGAAAATGAATAAATGAGTTGCTGAATACAATTCTTTATATTTTTTCTCTTTGGGACAACTTTTGCTAAGAAATCAAATGCTGCTTCTTCAATGGCACAAAAGACAAGTTTACTTTAAAACTGAATTTATTTGTTTTTAATTTTGCATTCTTACAAAGTGACCCAGTCTCAATGTGCAACACAAAACTTGTTCCCTTACAGCACTACATGTACTATATACAAACTCTTTTTTTAATATTTACCATCACAAAAAAAGCCGTATTATAAACCAAAAAGATTAGAGATTCCCAATTGCATAAATTTTACACATCTGGCCACAGTATCAAATGACCCTGTTATCAAATTTCCTTAATAAACTGTACAAACGCGTTTGGAGAGCCAGTAATGTAGTCGGGTCCATGACAAGTCCTCGCAAGACCCCAAAGTCTATCAAAAGTCATCCAGTCCCTAGTCAAGTCACAAGCTATCCGCATGAACCATGGCAAAGGCATTCCTTTGCTGACATTCATCAGGATTCAACCTTAACTTTTTTTGTCAATAGCCAGCCGGGCTACTGAAACAGACTCTTAACTAGCCCGCATGTTTTTCTTTTATAGAGTGTCTCATAAACAACACTGTGCATACGTGTACCCTGAGGCAATCTTGTCAGTGTTTTTAATCAACAGATCTAATAATTTAACCCTAAACAGTTAATACAATTAGACACAAATTGATACAGGTTTGCTTTCTGAATTTAATGATTTTTTCATCCTGTCCTTTCATCTTTGCCATAGCCTAACAATTTTGACTCGCCAGCCGGGCTACTTAAGGAATGGTTTGACTAGCCTGCCGCTGTTTTGACTAGCATTTGGCTAGCAGGCTACTGCTAAAGTCGAACCCTGATTCATTCCCCGTTACATGTGAAAGGACTTGTGATTTACTTGTGACTAGACTAATGGATCTACGGCACTTGTGATTGGACTTGTGATTGACTTGTGATTGACTTGACTACAACAAAACCAAGCGTGCAATTTCTTTTTTCCGTCTACTCGATCACTCAATTTCTAGTCGCAGCTTAAGCAGTTTGTTCTTCATTTGTGTGCCGTGCAGCTTGCAATAAATACTGCCGTCCACCAGCAGCAGATTACCGATCATCAGCGTCCGGTTGCACTCGCTGCACTTCTGACAGCCCTTGTGGAAGGTCTTGCCCTCGGCTTTGGCCATCTCCGTCAGGTAGACCGGCCGCTGGCAGGCGATGCAGTGCTCCACTTTGGGCACGAAGCCTCGCTTCTTTGGGGAGGGCTTGGGGGCCGGGGATGCCTGAGTTGGGGAGCTGGTGGTGGTTGTTGAAGTTGGGGTAGGAGTTGGCTTGTCTTCGTCTATGGTTGTATCTAGATTTTCCTGTGGAAGGAATAAAGTCAAGTTGTTGAACTTGTTGTACACGTTTGCAGCTTTGTACATGTAACTCTGGCTTTTCGCTCATTTTGGATTCTTGTGACTAACACTTTTAAAGTGAATCACTGAACTTATGGGCAATTATGGCCAGGACAGTCCAAAAAAGCAAGATTTTGACGTCATAACTGAACACTTCCTGTAGAATAATAATCTGCAAACTGGAAGAAACTACAACACTTTAACGAAAACTAAAAAGGCTAGACCTAAAAGAACTAAAAATGCTAGACCTGACTGATTGACTGAGTCATGGAGTATGAATAATGTCCTAAACTAAGACTCTCTGGTCCAGCTCAACTAAGCAAGCCAGGTTTTGTTTAACAGCTGATATTCCGGCCTGTTTTTTTTAAACCATATCATGCATATGATCCACATGTCCATTCGTTGTCAGCAACGGATATAATTACCACTACTCTACCTTTATGGCTGTAGTGTCATCGTCAGGCATGCTCTCGTTGCTAGACATGGATTGGCTGATGCTGTCCTTTCTGTCCGGATTGGAATTTTCGCATGATTGATTTGAAGGAGTTTTCTAGGAAAAAAAATTGTTCAGAACAAAAAATACGGTGATTGACCACAAGAGGATATTTTATAAACACTGATGATCAACAGAATGAAGGTGACTTGTCAGACAATTGTAATGTAGTAAGCGTGTCTGATGGCCATGCAACCAAGCAATAACATGCAGTACCTAACAAGCTGAATGAGAGGAGATTGATGAAAGTGATTTAAAAAGAACATGCCATTCCCGTCTTTAAGGTTGGTATCCACACAAAATCATCAAATCCACTAAAATTATAAACGTTTTCATTGTCAGTGTGGTGTACCAAGAGCGTCAATTCTTTTGTCATTGATTACTGTAAATTTGTAGGAGTGTTATAGGAGGCGTTTAGTCTGATACCCAAATTTTCAGTGCTTGAAACAGTGCAGGAGTAAGGTGGAGTACTAGCGAGCTTCTGAAAGTTTGGTCATGTGGAGTGTTTTCTAAAAGTAAAATGGCTAGCTGAATGTTTTGATGAAAGGGTTTGATAAAAAAAATGCTGACTGACAAGAAAAGTACAGACGGTAAAATGACAGGTACAATAAACACGAAATGACATGAATAAGCATGAAGTGAGACATGATCACTAAACAACGAACCACAAATGAGTGAAAACTGAGAATAGGTGATAACAGAAACGTAGCATGAAAATGGAACATATAAGCTAACAAAGGAATCAAAGAACAAGTAGGAATTTATCTGCAAGACTGGTGTGGAGTGTAGAAAATTATTTTGAAACCAAACAAAGTTTTAAAGAACTGGTGGGCCTGGCTGGTGACAAAATAATTATTTTTGGAACTAAAACCTTTCCCAATCCCACCAATTGTGACTTTTTATTTTCAGAGTTTAATATAATTTTTGGCTGGGTCCATTACTTCATCAGACTTTTGTAACTTTTGCGGAACGACTTGCCAAATTTGAAAATTAATTTTCCATCCCTGTTCAAAAACAAAAAACAAAACTTTAAGCTTTGCAAAAAAAAACCGGTGCAGTGTGAAACAATGCAAGGAAACAGATGGTGAAAATGAGCGACAGTGCAGATGTTGGCATCAATAATAAATCGACGACTACAAACAACACCAACATAAACAGAGACAAGAGAATCAAACAGCCATAGTAGATAAGAACACTGGGGGAGTACGAAGAGCAGTACTGCAGGGGTCTGGACCAAGAAATTTAGCTTAAGCGCAAGACTACTATAGGGTCTTACTTCTCAGGGAATGCAAAAGATCCCATCAAAATGACATTTTCTTCAATGTTATTTACCATGTTTACAGCTAATCTGGCATCCTCCCTTACAAATGTGGCATATTTCGTGCTTCTAGAGTTCTAAAACAAATTGTCAACAGAACTATCTCCTGCATTTGGGTTGCCCATTCCCACCACAGGTCACATCATGCTGCGACTCAAGGTACGAGAATCAAATTTAACTATAATGCTACATGCCTAGAAAATAAAACACACATGTACTCTGATATTACTCAAGAGTACCAGTACAATCTCATTTAATATCCCCGACACATGCCTTCCTTTTAGTGGGTTCAGGCGACAAGACAAAATTAAACGTCCAAGTAACACTACCAGAAAGGACAGAAATGCTGCTTTTTGTATTTCAGTATTGCATGTAACCACTCCCATGTATAAGTTTAACCTCTAGCAAACTGTAAACTTTTTATGCAAGAAACAGACACCCTAAACCGGTTTATACAATTAATGCCCGATTTAAATCCTTAAATATTTGGGCAAATTTGTCACAGCAAACGCCAAGCTGCCTACCTTGTGGTTTGATACAAACCACTACTGGGTCATACCATGGCTGGTTGATTCTCCTGGTCTCTGTAACATAGGAACTGGCATCTACCTCACGAGTGTGAAACTGTTTACAAGATTCCATATCCAAAGAATCACCAAATTTTGAAACAACTTTTTCAGAGTCTGAGACAGACGCCAGTCCATGTTTGCGTGTAGTTGGGTAGGCAGGGCATTTTCGTACCTTAATCATGCTGCCACCATTTCAGTCATATTCCCTGTATCCAATAACAGTACTAAATGATGTTTTTTTTGTGCAAAAAGGAACCAGACTATTTTGCTTTCCAGCCTCGCTTTGGTTACATTCATTTGAATGGGAAAAATCAAAATGGCCGCAAGATGATAACAGTCTACTGTGCAATGGTATAGCAATTCCTCCATGCTTATATTTAAACTTGGACTTTGACAAGATAAAAGGTATAATTTTCAATTGATGCCTGAAAATGCTGCTCAAATTTGGCAGCGACATCACATAGCATTCTCATAGGGCGTTTACCATTCCAGTGCCACAGTGCCCTGCCTTGCCCAACAAACACACCTCACAGACCACAGAGACACAGAGAGATTCAGAGTTTTAAAATACCTTCGTCCTCTTCCTTTCCTACAACCTCTACCTCATTTGACTTCTCCCCCTGACTAGCGTCATCTGCAGGAGACTCCTTCTGGCTATCATCTTCTGCCTGCTTACTGGGTGTGGACTCTGACTTGCTGGGTGTGGACTCTGACTTGCTGTCTGCTACATGAATGATGACCTGAAAACAAGTTCCAATTTGCACAGTTTCTAACAAATTCAAAGGCTTACAAGAATATGACTCATGAGTTGGTATAGACATCTACATGTACTATACAGATAATAAACCCTGGCTATTTCTATTTACGCGCAGAGATACTTTGAAGCCGTCCTGGGTGCAGACATTTTGAATTCATGTGCGTGTTTCTAGAGCATAATGAAATTAGATGGAGTGAATTTTGAAAGTGTACTCTAAATGCATCGCGCAAGTACAACATACTCAAACAACTTAAGCGCGTAATGATGGTTGAAAAACCTCACGGCAAAAATCATCTGCTGCGGATACGCGCACGCGTTTGTGTTGTTTGCGCAGAGCAAAATGAAACACCTCATTTACTGATCAAACGTTTCGTTTTTGGCCGTATTGGATTCGATAACGCACCTGTATAGAATACAAACACAGATATGCCAACAGCCGTACAAAAGCCGTACACAATTTTGAGTTTTCCATAGGTTTGTGCACAAACATGAATGCGCCCATCAGGCATTACTTTGTACATCAAGTCAGCGCTCTAGTAATTTAATATAGCTGTATAATTGGCTGCCAAAGTTTATTTTGGCAAAGACAGCAATGTTGCAAACTCCAAAAGATTTCATAATCTATTAAGAATAACATTAGTTTAACTACTTACTTGTTTTTCTGGTGCTGTCTCTTGGTTAGCCTCATTTTGTTTGTTAGAGTCTTCCCTCTTGCTGTTGGAGCGTGGCTTCCAGGGTAGCGGGGCCTTCGCGACATTACTTCCAGATTGGAACTTGGACATTCGGTCCTTCAAGCTCATTGGCTTGACCTCAGGCTCCTCTTCACTTTGGGAGTCCGGCTTGTCCTGGATGGTGGTGTTAGCTGGGACCTTTTTCTGTTTAGGAGGGGACACTGGTTTCTTCCCGCTTGGCCTCTTGGTTTCACGGTTCTGGGCAACTGAGTTGATGGCCTTTTCTTCAGGCTTGGCTGGAGCCGGGGCTGGGGAGTTCTCTTCGAAGGATGGCCGCTGGCTGCCAACCAGAGACCAACGCTTCATGGCTCGGGGAGCGCTGCTGCTGTCGCTTACTGCCGGCTTCGCAGGGGTGACCGACTTGGGCTCAAAGAGAGCCATATTTTGTTTCACATTACCCCGTCTGGGTCCTGCGGGCTTTTCTGCCTTAGCCTTCACCATCACACTCGGCTTTCCTGATTGTTCAGCCTCAGCAGGCTTCTGCTGTGCAGGTGAGGGCACACTTTCCTCTTTTTCAGTTTCAGATGCAACAACTTTCTCCTCCTTCTTTAAGTCTGTTGGCAAAGACACCACATGTTCTGGAAATGGAACCTCTGAAGCAGGCGCTTCTTTTGAGTCCTGATCCTTCTCTGAAGGGAATAATTCTTTCACCACTGGCTCTTCATTGGGAGAACCGATTTCCTTTGGTGAACCAATCTCCTTTGGGGATAATACCTCCTTAGGTGATGATGCCGCCTTCGGGGTAGATGCTGCCTCCTGAGGTGTAGATGCCACATCGGGGAATACTACCTCCTTTGGAGCAGCCGCTCCTTTTGGAGATTCTACTTCCTTGGGAGATCCGACTGACACTGGTGGAGGTTCCTCAACTGTTGGGGACTTGGACCTGGTTGGAGAGGCAACAGCTTTTGGGGAAGATACCTGTTTTGGAAATGCAACCTCGTTGGTGGATGTTGGACTTGATACCTCCTTCGGGGATGATACCTCGATGGGGGAAACTGCCTCTTTTGGGAGTTCTGGCTCCTTGGTTGGTGAGACAGCCTCTTTCTTAGTGTCAGCTTCTTTCTCTTTGGGCTTTGCCTCATCCTTCTTAGTATACATGAACCTCTGCTTGGGCTCTTTGCTGTCTGTCCTGGTAACCGGTTTAGCCTTCAGAGAGCTTGGCGAGATGGGCGACAGGGGAGATGTGGGTGATTTCTTCCCCTTCATGGCTTCTGTTAGTCAACAACAAAACACTAATTACTGGCAAAGAAATTATCATATACTGCACATAGTGTCAAATTTCAACAGATTTTAGCAGACAGACAACCGAGCAGTACTAAAAATTAATGAGGTCTAATGAATCATGTCCCGTGGTTAAGAATCAGATGAATAACAGTTACCTGATGAAAAATTATTGTTAGTATGTCTTGAATGTGACAATGCTATACATACAGGAGAAAGCCTGTGCCACTTTCACCTCAACGTACGTGAATCATAAAATCTCCAAACCCCAAGGTGCACTATTTACTCAAGAAAGGCAATCATTTTTTTCAGTGCGTGAAGTTTAATGTTTTCAGCCACCAGCAACTCAAACAAAAAATGTTTCTATTGAGGATAAAATTTTTCTCAAAAAAAGTGAAGTATTTAATCAAAATGACACGACTTATGTGTCCCAGTTGCCTTTATATCAACCATCTGAATTGCAAGCATTTTACTGCTGTAAATTTGATGACCAACTTTCCACTATTTTAGAGGGTACTGACTTTAGAGAACATATGACTGAAAAATATTGACTACATTTGCTGGCACTCTAAAAATGTATTCTAAATGTGCTGTTAGTATTCGACAGCAAGTACATCTGCATAATTATGTACATGACGTATTAGTAAGCAGAGCAATAAGTCAGTTCGGTATCTCGGTGAAGTAGTCCATGTCAAAGGTCATTTCGGATATTGCTGACGCGATGTTACGCGAACGCCCATTCTGCTTGTACTTAACACGCAAGCGTCATGCACCCGTCTCTCTGCGCATTCATGTGCCTTCTATGAGCGTTCCATTATCCCGAATGACCCGTGACCCATATCATTGTGAGCATGCGCAGTTGAAATACCGAACTGGCTTATTGATATGGTCTAAAGTCTAGATTCACTATTGTCAGGATTGACTCTAGAAAAGATGACTGAAACATGACAGAAACATCAGATGAAATGTGGCATGCAGCTGCAGTAGAACAACAGTGCAAGTACCTGAATTGTCAAACAAATTCACACCGTGCATAGTAGTGGCACGAGGTTTAACATGCAGTGCAGTGTTAGCATCACCATCACTCTGAGCAGGGCCCAACAGACCAGCAAGACTGCTCGACCGCTGTTTCGGAGTCTCAACAGCTGTGGCAGCGATTTGGCCACTGGTGCCAGTTAGTGCAGGGTTAGTCTCATTCCCAGCCACTTTTTGAGCCCCCGGGTCATTGTCATGAGTGGTTAGTAGGGGTTTTGTGTCGGTGGGATTCGCAATTGGAGGTAACGCTATGAGATGGGAAGCAAAGGGGCGTTGGCCTGTTGAGGCAGATCTCTGCTTCTTAAGACGTGGTGGGGGAGTGGGATCACAGGTTGTTTGGTGCTGATTATGCCGAGGGGGTTTTATGGGTGCATTTTCATAAATTGGCGTAATATTCTGTGGATTTGTTTGCTTCGCTTTAGAAAGATCATGATCATGCTTGGCCCCTGTGTCACTCAAGTCTTTGTTCAGGCTACCAGTTGGTTTCAGATGGACCCCAAAATCCACTAGCTCGTCTTTGACTTTCGCATCAAGTTTCTGTGATCTGGGTGGCGGTTTGGGAGGGGGATCAATGGGTTTCAAATGGACCCCCAAATTGGCAAACTTGTCACCATCTGCTTCTTTTGGAGAAGCCTGGTTATCCACCAATCGGTTGCCTTCCCCTTTTTTCATTAAGCGTGCTAAATCTCCAGTGTAGTGCAAATGCATGTCGGGTTGGGATAGGGGTCGGGGCGACTGGGCATGCATCCCACCCAGGGTGTGAGATCTCCTTTTCGCAACTTCCACGCACTCATGCTTATCAACTTTTGGTTCTAGAGCTGCAGCCTGATCAGTTGTCATTGGACTGTGGGGCTTGGCTGTTTCAGACGAGGCCAAGTCGATGATGTTACAGTAGTCAGAGGGAGATGGCATGCTGCGTGATTCGTAAGAACTCGGGCGGGATCCCATGGTCTTGGACCGCCCGGTTCGCTTGAGGACATTGCTAAGCTCGGACATAAAGGGCGACTCTGGCTTCCTCGCCGAGGAAGTCAACAAGGACTCTGGCTTCCTTGCCGAGGAAGTCGACAAGGACCCTTCTTTTTGCTCAGAACTCTCTGAATCAGTTCCCCAACTGATCAGGTCCGTGCTGGGGTCAGGGGTCACTGGGTCAGCGCTACCCGACGGAGATGGCCCAGTCTCTATGGAGGATTTGACTGCAGTGGGTGTTTCCTTATGGTCAGGGCTTGTGGACAGGGAGTGTGGGACTGCCAATGAGTGTGGTAAGTTGGGGACAGTGTTTGGCTGTGCAGGGGTTAGCATATCACTTGTAAATAGGCTATCTGTTAGAAGAAAAAAAAAACAAGCAAGAAAGGAAAAAGAAAAGGCAATCAACAAACATTGGCAACAAACATTGGCAGCATAAATTGGACTGATTCCTACCAAATGAGTCTCATTTCACAAAAAGGGTCACATGCAGCAACATAAAACAGGAGATACTGAACAGTTTTTTGGTAATTGCAGTTGAAGGAACTTTTTTAATTAATTACTTTTTCTTCTTAAGCTGTCCCATTTCGTTGGAAAGTATGACAATATTTTCTAAGTGTCATTTTAACGAGACAACACGCTTGGTTTATCAATTGTCTCTTATTAGAATTTTTTTGACAGTTATTTTACATTTCATACCATGTCACCATCCCAAGATTTTGGGATATATGATTAATGTCCAGTATCTTTCCGAGTTTTTCAGTGAGAAATTTGGCAAGACATCAGCAAATTACTGTGGAAATCTCCACGATTTCAAACAAGAAACTCTTGTATAAGATAGTTTCAAAATTCAACAAGTCAGTTAGTAAAACCACCAAAAAATGTTGGAAAAACCATTTCCTGAAAATCCTTGTCATTTTATTACAATTAACCAACAGTTAGATAGGAAAGATTTTAAGTAATAATATAACTTTCATGCAAGGGCAGTTTAGGGTGAACGGGGATGGTAACATTATAGGAATGTCACGGTGCTGGGTTTGATCTGGGCTTGGCGGGGTTGGGGCAGAGGTCGGGGTTGCGGTGGAGTTTTGAGGGCTGGGGGCAGGGGTACCAAGACACAAGGCAGAGAGAATATGGTAAAACGTTGGGCTTGAGAGACTTTCCAAGCATCTCGGTTTAGGATCAGGAATTTGGTCACAATACAATCACAAAAATAACGGTTTGTGTTTAAAAGCATGCTAATGCTAAATTTTCCCAACTCTAAAATGTAACATGTGTGCCAATCTAAATTATGGCAAATCAAAACTTTCAAAAAACAAATGCTCAAACTGAGAACAAATATTGTGCAATTTTTTTTTTTGATCTAAAATGAAAAAAAATAAAAGGGTTTACCTTTGGATCATGCATCTGTTTTTTTTTTGCACCATGCATCACAAGACTCGTAGGAAAATCAATTTCTGGTTTTTTGTTACCTGTTTCATCAAAACTTTTCGTCAAATCGGGGATCTTGGATTCATTGTCACTGCCGTTGTGTTCGGGTGATAAGGAGTCTCCGCTCGGCGTCTCACCAAGGGACTTGGAGCGGGGCGGGGTGGGCCGTAGCCTCTGACTGGACTTGATAGGCGGAAGGACCATGGGACCAAGGGAGGGAGGGCGGGGCAGTTTGATCGGCGGGGGCCGTTTGGTCTTTGGGATGGCGTTAGCCCGGGGGATAGTGGAGGACTTGTCGTCATCAGTCCGAGCGGAGTGAGAGTCAATCCTTGGCGCGGACGCTCGCTTTGAGGGGATGGGGGTTGTGGGTAGGGGTGGTGGGGTAGTGGGTAGGGTCGTTGAGGTGGTGGGTATGGGTGGCGGGGCAGTGGATGGCTTGGTATATGGGATGGCGGGTATGGGGGTAGACTTAGGCCTTTTGGGGGCCGGGTCTGGGAGGACCAACTCACTGGGCGTGTCGGCTGGCTTGGGGAGGATTTCGTGTGTTGTGACTGGCCGTTTGGAAGGTCTCTGTATAAAAGACAAACAGTTCAGTTGTTATCAACAAATTGGCACATGCATGTCATGCAAGAACATGAAATTTTGGTTGTGCTACTCCTCAAAGGGTCAATACCACATTGACCTGTGACAGTCTAAGAAACGAAAGTATGACCAAATTGCTTCTCTGGAAATTGCCTTGTTGGGGGTTAATTGCATTAAGAGTGTCAAAAGATGTTTGGTATCATTACTTTTTTCAAAATGAATATTTTTTCCAAAAGATGTTGACAGTATTAGTGAATAATGGCTTTAAAAGATTGTGCCATTTTTGCATGTACATGTAAAAATGGTGATTGAGATAAGATATGAAGATTAATCACTTAATATGTCAAGTAAATATTTCATGAATACATTTCTGATGTGCCATGTGCATTGCAGAGATTAAGGCAAATAGCCCTCAGAATATAATCCCTATGGCAAATACTGGCCATGTTTGCCCGTAATCCTTGATAAGAAAACTGATTTGGGAAATTCCATGATTTATTTCTGATGTCTCAAATCTACATGTACATGTAAGGCAAACGTCCCACATATGTAGAAAGTTCTAAAACATGTATGTGGTATTGACCCTTTGAGGAGTAGCACAACCAAGATTACGGGCAAACATGGCCAGTATTTGCCATAGGGATTATATTCTGAGTGCTGTGGCCTCGTGGTTAAGGGCACTGGATCCGTGGCCTATGGGTAAAGCTGCGGGTTGTGGGTTCAAGTCCGGCCGGGGTCATGGTGCGTGTGCCCTTGAGCAAGGCACTTTGTCACTCATTACTTCTCTCCACCCAGGAGTGAATGGGTACCTGTGAGGGCAGAGATGGTTATTGTGATTGAATAAGCTTGCTTGCGCCTAACAGGCAGCATCAAGCTGTATACTCCCCAGGGAGCTGAGATGGTATTTGGAATGTTTAATTGGCCCAGTGATCAGGGGTAATAATAATACTGTAAGCGCTGTGATTTAGTTTACTAATAAGAGCGTTCTTAAATGCCGATTATAATTATTATTGCAATATCCGCTTTTCCCCTTTTTCCTCGCAGACTGTGGGCACCCATATGTATGTCAGGAGATAACATTTGACTTTTCCACTTCTGCGATTACATATTTCAGCAGGTTCACATTTGACATTACAGAAAACAAGTTAAAGGCTAACACGTACGTGTCCAGGTCTGGTTGTTGCCCTTCTTGCCCTGGGGGCAACTGAGATGCGATGCCGTGCAGCTGTGTTCTCAAGTAGACTGGTGCTGCCCAAGTCAAAAATGTCGATCGGTTCAGTGATCTCTGAAATAAATTTGAGACAAATTTGGAAGCAACAAAATAAGTATCATTTGAATTCAGAAACACTGAAAGAAATCACAAAATTGTCAAAGACCACTATTGATCATGATGTGGGGATGTCCACGAAGTCACAAAAAGTTCATGGGAAAAAAACTTATCAGAAACAAAAAAAAACCCTGCTGTGTGAATTCACTCGAATCATGGCATGAATGCCGTTCACAATGTTTTGGGGATGTTAAAGTAATGAAAAAGATATTTATAACCATCTCCTCTGAATTAACATGATCCATCTGCCATGTCTTGTGTCACATTATGAAGACAACCTAAACGCAAAATGACTTTGAGTAATTTATGCGTAGGGTTTGCTTCATCAGCAGTTTCAAAGATGAAATTATTTTCACTGATGAATGTTGTCTCGAGATATAAGGGCATCAAATAAAAGACATTGTTATATCATGTGCTTGGATACTGTAATTTCATTGGTCTAGGATGGCCACATGTCTGGACAATAAAAACGCATGTCACACACTGAGGGTGATATCGCACTGCATTTATTGCGCGCGTTGGGCACACGTGTGGAACCAGCCGGCATGCTAGCTTTGCGTAATGAGAACTGCAACGCCAAACGCTCAGTCTCATGTCCGGCAGGACATCAAAACCTTTAGTTATTTAAGGTAACATCGCAGTGATCTAATTTCTAAGACAGTTTCTAAGATCTAATTTCTCAGACAGGAAGTTACAACCATTTGTCTTTTTTGAGTTATTGGCACGATATAACAAAACAATCGTTGACTGCTGTGATGTGGGTTCGCCTCGGGTGCAATGCGCCCCTTGGGTGTTAAAAACATCATATCCCACATCACAGAAGTCAACAATTGTTAATTCTCAGCTTTTTACTGAAAGAATCTTCCCATTTACCTGGCGGTGTTATTCGAATCTTGCTCTCCTCTTGTTGTTTCCTTTCCTCGTGAGTCGCCGCCGTGAAGCTCTTCTGCATGGGACACGGAAAAGGGCAAGAGAGAGGGCACATAAATTCCTGACATTCCTCCTCCGGTTCCTTGAAAATGTCTTCCTCAAAATACCAAATGGAATCGACGTCTGGCAAGTGCCCGTTCATCATTTCAGACTGTTGAGAGTTGATTTTTTTTCTTTCACAGGCAACGAGGGACTTTAGATTCGGGTCAAAACTTGTTCCCTGAATGGAGACGGAAGGTCTTGAGCAGTTGTCGGTGTCAGGTCTTCACCACTAAAGCGTACTTTTTGAATTTGTCAGTGCCAGTCAGGACTGAAGAATTTGAATTATAAAACAGAGAGAAGGCCTAGCGCGTAGCATCAGGTTGCACGGTGTTCTATATGCCACGTTTTATACCTTTTCCGTTTCTACTGCCCCTCAAAAAAGTTTGGGGTGACTCACAGCCATGTCTGCCTGAGACTGTTTCCTGCCAATTAGGGCCGTGAAACGTATTTGACGTAAAAAAAAAAAAAAATACTGGCAAGTCTGAAACAACATTTCCCATTGCCTGAAATCACCTTTGACCGTTCCAAAAAATAAATAAACCACTGGACGTATGAGCTGAATCCCGCGCAGGAATTCATGTTGTTGATGAGAAGAAGGGATCTTTTTTATTCACGACATCTTCAAGACAATTTTATAATATATATTTAATTTTAGATTGGAGTTCACATTTCCAATTTTAGTCAATGATATGGATTTAATCACAATTGCTTCACAAAAGCTTTATTGTATTTTCAAACAGCGGCAACTTTTCTTTGTACATGTGTGTAAGCCTTCATTTTGTGCAATCTCTCACATGTATACCCAGTGGGGCATAAACCCTAACCCCCTAGTAGTTCCTCAGGACTACCCTGCTTAATCCAGTTGTCTGCTGGATCAAACGGAGTCCAACTTGGCATTATAATGCAGTTCAGTTGCCTGCTGAATCCAACATTTTACATCAGGAATGTACACAAGGAGTTTACTGCTCAATCCAACAGGCTCCATTGGGTATATAGTTGAATCCTGTTGGGTTCAGCAGGGTTAGGGTTAATTTCACAACTACCGTTAACAGGCCCCTTCATCACCACACGGAACACAAGTTGAAGTATGGTATAGTCAACACCTGGGCTACTAATGTTTACAACAGATTACATACATATTCCCGCATGACGACGTATTAAGCAGCTGTTGCTTGGGGAAAATGAAACTGTTTCGCAAATTAACAAATAGCATCGTTGTTTACATTTAGCTACAAAGTCATGATATGCATGACACTTGGGAGTAACTAATAACGAAAGCAAAAGTGCATTTCGGAGGAACTCGAGAATTGTGAGCTTGGACCTTGTTTCTGACAATTCTTCTTTCAATATTGTTTCTCATTATGCTGAGAGCTACAAGAAAGTTTATGATGTTTATGACGATCAAGCAAGATTAATTCATCAACTAAATATAGCAGTTTGGCAACCTTGGCGTACACTATAAAGAGTATTTATGGGGATCAATCTGACAGATATGCATGACAAGTGCGTACTGAACAAATGTGTGATGCTGGGTATCGATACTGAAACTCTCCGAAAGCTTTTTTTTTCCTAGTCACGCAGATAAGTCACATGCTGCTCCAATGGCAGCTGGTCCCAAGAGGACTCTGTACAAGGAAATGTCAAGTTTGAGGGCCCATATGTTAAAAAATCAATGTATGATCGTCTGTACAATTTATGGCTCTTAACAATTAAGAGGCCTATAAAGATGTATACTGCTAACAGAACACAATGGGTACCGAAAACAAGACCACAAATAAATGGCCATACATGCCCAATTAACAAACAAGTTCACTTTTGTGCTGTAGCAATTTAAAGGTCAATTAAGGAAACATAGAATAAAAATCTTGTGCAGGCTTTAGTTGACATATCAAGAGGAGAAAAATAAGAAAAGAAAAAGAAAAAAAAAGAAAAATAATGGCTTAATGGCAAACGTGCAAACAGCAAACCAAAAGACTGACAAACAAACCCTCAGTGACAAAAAAAACAAAGGACAGAAGGACAGAAGAAATCTAAAAAATGGATCAAATACTTGAATTGAAAGAAACCCAGTCAAAGTGTATTAGTATACACTACAAAGCCAGACTTAGGACCTAAAACACTGACCATTTCACTACTAATAATGTGCAATGCCTTGGCACATATTGCCTCCAAAATACCAAGATACAGAATTATAACACCAAAAAACCTTCACTGCTATTCGATAATCAGTGGAAGCAGAACTAAGGATGGAGAAAAAAAAGTTCAGCCAACTTTATTTTTAGCGAAAAGAATTCAGTCAAAAGGAAAGTTGTAAGAGAGATTGTACTGCAATCTTAAAAGAAATCTGAGACTGCAATCTTAAAAGTATGTGTGTGACTGCCCTGAATATCAGCAAAAAAACTAGCTTGGTAAGAAGATTGTAGAGATTAGTAGAAGCCCGTAATTGTGAGTTTTTCCCCATAACCAAAACCGGGTGGAAACATTTGCAATTACCCATCGCCTGGCTTTTGTGGCCGGAGGTTGCCGCTGTTGACGAGTGGAGAACTAAGAATAACATGCAAGACATCAAATAAATGAAACCACAAAACAAAAGATGTGGAAACAAAATTCTGTCATCACAATACAAACAGCCACTGGCTGCTTACGAAAAAATACACATGCTACCACTGGTGCGTGTGAAGGATGGCATGTAAATACATTTATATGTATTCAGTATTCAAATATGAAAACTGAATAAAAAAATCGCCCTGGGATCAATTTTTTTGGTCGTATTGCCATGTCAAGAAGCATTGCTTTGACAGAACATACTGCACTTAGCTAAAGCATCTGAAACAGTAAGTACGGACAGAAACTTTACTTGTTTGGCTATTTAACATGTGCAAGCAATTCTTCAAATGCCATACGAACCTCGTCATCCATGGTGATAGTGATAGTAGCACTCTTTCTTTTCTCGCTGGTCCTGGGTGCGGGTTTTGGCGGCGTTGGTTTGTGCTCTGGGGTCTTGTTTGTGACATCCTCCGAGCCTGAGCGTCTCTTCAGCTTGGCTTCGAGCTCACTCTGCACAGACACAGCAAAAATGAGAAAGTTACTTCAGACATATCTGAGAAGACATTACCACTTAACGTGGTGTTATCGGCAAACCTCATTTCATCAATTTAACGTGACAAGCTTCTAGTGTGATCTCACAACTTCCAACATTTCTTTTATTCACTTGTCAGTACAATTTGTTCGTAAGAAGAAAAAAAAATGAAGAGGAAGCAAGACAGGCTGTGACCTAAAAATGTGCTTTTGGGGTGCAAAGAAAACAACGTACCGCAAACGGGCTTGGCATATTCATCTCTGCTGACGTGCGGACTTCTTCCTTGGTGGGAGCTGGTTTTTCTTGACTGAAGACACTGTCTTCAGACTTGCTGAAGCCCTTGGCTAGGCTGGGGGAAAGCAGGCCAGGAGATGTAGTCTCATCCCTACAAACAAAAATAAAAATTACTTTTTGCTTGCAACATGACTGACACTATGGTGTTTCTTTCAAACAAAAAATGGCCTCATCAACAGACTTGCCCAACAATATAACATACAAACACTGTAGAATCTTGTGCACAATTAACAGTACAAGTAGAACAACCCCAAACGAAATACAGTAAAATATACCCAACCTTCAAGTTAATGCACAGCATAACACATTTTGTCGCGACAGTGCAACAAGGTTGTAACTCCATTCCGCAACAAAGTCGTATCTCGCGCGAATACGCTCCGTGCAACAAGGTCGTATCTTGACATCCATTGACTTTGTGTGTACATCCAGGTTATTTTAAGTGAGATACAACCTTTTGACATTCTGAAACTTGTGTTTCACGTACGGCCCATTTTAGGTGAAATACAACCTTGTTGCAGGGACATGACAAGTTTAGTCCTCCATGCACAAATATAGTTACAGTAGATTCCCAGTTGAGAGTAAAGTTAATTACCCAATACCAAGGCATCTACAACTGCATGAGTACGCACATAGCATAAGTGCACGAGTGGTATAATGTAAATACTACCTATACACAGCAGGGATGTCATCTGTTATTTAACTCAAATAGCATTTTTCAATAGATAATCTAGAATAGACAACAGTATCCGTCGTTCCTGAATTATTACATCAGTTGCAAATAGTAGCTACGGTCAGTGGTTAAGTAGGCTCTTCACAAGCCATAACCCACATTTTCAAAATAGCTTCAAGTGGAGTTCACGTTTACAAAAGAAAAGTGGGTTAACATGTTTACATGCTTAGGCTAAAATATATAATTTTTACTATCTCAAAACCACTTACCTCGGTACAATAAACGACCTGGAAAATTATCCAACGTACGTGTGAAAAAAGCAAACTGCAGTATACACTTTACCATTTAGACAGGGTGAGTAAAAAAAAATGAAACTCAAATGCCGGAACCATTGTTTTAGTGAAGTTCTGCATGTAGCACTTTCAAAATCTAGGATATGAAAGCCCAATTCATAAGCTTTCTTTTAGTACAAGAATCATTCAAATCACTCATCTACTTTTCAAGTTACAAAATTTTAAACCAACCACCATTTCAAAGTTCTGTCACAAAAAAGGTGTGCGTTCTTTGAGCACAACAAAAACCATTCACACACATCCCTATGTGATTTGTTTTCGTTTTGCTGAAAGAACACTTACTTTTTTGTGATCCATGGACAGAACTCTAAAACGAAGATTGCCTTTAATATTCCGTAACTTGCAAAGTACATGAGTGATTTGAATGATTCTTGTACTAAAAGAAAGCTTCTGAATTGGGCTTTCATATCTGAGATTTTGAAATTGCTACATGCAGAACTTCACTAAAACAATGGTCCCCACACTTGGGTTTCGTGTTTTTTGACTCACCCTGTACAGTGTATTGTACATGAGATGGCATAAAAAACAGTAAACAGGGCTCCTTCACCGTGTTGCTAAATGCTAAATTTGTTACTGTACCAAAACATCTGTTCGTGTTTTGCCTTTTAGTTCGCCACATCTACATGTACATGTATATGGAACAAAGTCCATTGCTAGGCAGATGCTTTGTTCATTTTTTCCATGAATAGTAAACAGGGTTTTTCCGTTCTGACTTACCAAGACTGATATCTCATCACAGGACGATTTGGAGAATAATACAAAAGAGTTAAATCCTAATCCCAAATTCTGGCAGACTAAACAAATAAGTACACAACACGGACGCCCACACAATTTCGCGAAAAACATTTGCGTCAGAATGCTTCCAATATTTCTTTGGACAGGTTGAGCAAGTAGAACAGGATGTTTTCTTAATAAAGTGGCATGCAAAAGCATGGACATGGACACTATCCTCACACAATGTACCATCCTTTTTTTATTTCAAATCTCAATTTAACTGTTCCGCTAACAGAACACAATGGGTACCAAAAGCAACACCACAAAGAAATGCCGATACAAGACCGATTCACACAATGTACGGTACCATCCTTTTTTTTAATTTCAAATCTCAATTTAACAGTGACTTGATTACGAAGTATCTCTGCTGACAATTGCACCCAACTCTATGCAGGAAACAGTATCCATTGGTTCTATCATATAATCATCTCGATTTGTCCCAGAATTAAAAGCGGTCCAAGAATGAGCAACACCCTCTTATCTCCATATCAAGGGGAGTCAGGTTGGCGCAGTGGTTACTTTCCTCGCCTTCTACCGCTGTGGCCTGGGTTCGATTCCTGCCCAGACCACATGTGGATTGGGTTTTCAGTCCCTACTTGATTCCATGGGTTTTCCCCAGAATATTCTTCTGGGGTTTTCCTCCCACCTCTAAAACTGTAATTTCTTCTCATTGTCTTCTCTCTACAGGTTTCTTGAGGCTTGCGAGCTACAGTGCCTAGGGTGCTTTTTAGAAATCCCCTGTTTCATTACCAGAAAGAAATAAAACAAAATAAAGCTCTACCCAGAGGCTCAATATAAATACATGTAGTTTTGATAGAACAATTCAGGTATACTTCTTACCCTTCAGTTCCGTCCTCGTCACTGATTGGCCAGTTCAGCTCCCCCGTGGACTTGGATTTGACCCCTAGGCTCTCGTCCAATCCTTCCCCGTCCTCCTTGCCTGGCCGCTTCTTCTTGAAGAAGTTGCGGATGGACTTCCAGGGCTTGAACTTCTTCTTCTTGGCACTGGCGGAGTCGTCTAGTATGTTATCTTGAATTAGAACAAAGAAGATGTAAAAGGAGACGACAACTTCAAAAATATGTCTCTAAACACTACAAATGGGAAGGGTAGTGACAGAATAATAAGCTCAATTTTTGTCAGTTTGGTACAAATGTTTTAATAGGTCAGGGTAGAATGTTGCAGAAAGTTGAACCACTTTTTGTCTACGTTTTAAGGTCAAAGTTATAGCTCCATCCCAGAGAGCTCGTAATGATTTACCGGCAGCAGCACTAAAAAAAAAACGAACTGACAATATGTCACACTTGTTTAAGTTAACTCTCGCTGTGCAAAAGCCAAACTGACTGAATGATACAAACGTTTTTGCCCATGACATGACATTACTACTCACAGGTGATTGGTCTTAACCACCGAGACTCGGGAAATAGGCCTTAAACCCTCACCAGCCTTAATACTTTTAATGCAAGCCTTCAACTAGTCATCTTGACTCAAATGGAAAAATGAGCCACTTCCCAACCCCATTCTCTCCCAATTTGTCAAGCAGTATTGCCTGGACATGTACCGTACCCATGCACACATGAACATGTGTTCCTGTGCCAGTGTTAGCATAGGTTCCTTGCTCTATGGTATTAGTAATTGAGTATGCTCAGCTTAGCACACAAATATTATGCATGTTATATTTTATAATGCATGTTTTAATGAGCAGAGTTATGTATACGTGTACGTGCACCACTGTCCATGTACAGTACGACTGATAGACAATTTGCATTATGTAAATCAGTAGATGACGCTGAATATAAAGTGCATACATACATGTGTACATGTCCAATCTTACCAAATTTAATATTTCTCACCCATACATGTGCAATCTTACTCATTTACACAAAAAAATATGCTGTCTACTTTTTTTACACAAGAAAATGTGCCACGTTACACATACATTTATTAGATTCTTGACTTGTTGTTGACAAATACCGCAAATACATGTAAGATATTAAAGACGAAGACTTCACAGGTTGTTTCCCCAGAGTATATGGCCAATGTTGACTAGCCTTAATAGAGCACTGTTGTACAAACACAATAAAATGCTGTGCCACTGCCGTGCCCAGGTGTATGGTGCATGTACACATGCAAAGGAAACGACAAAGTAAAACCAACAATACAGGTTGTTTGCGCGCTGTCTAGCTACCATTATCAATGGAGGAACGGCCACAAACAATATTCTTCAGGGTCGGTGAGTACAGCATAGGTAGACTAGTGCACGTACAGTCTTGAATTGGTGGAGTGTGACCATTATAAATGCACTATAGATAAGCTTGCATAATGTGTCATCATATCTGCTCGTCTGATCTTTTGATTAATTACTAGCAGAAAAAAAGGCAATAGCTCACATTTACTAAAGAAAATACGCCAAAATTCCTCACTTACCGAGATCAATCAAAACACCATAGCAAACACGTACAAATCAACCTGTTCACTTATTTTTGACAACCCCTAGATGCAAAATCAAATACTGTACAATATGACTGACTTGAACTCCAACTCTACCCGAATGTCACGGAATGTGTACTTTGCACAGATGTGACCATGGTGACTACTTAACTCGGGTCAAAAGCTGCCTTAAATTCCTCCCCCCATGATCTGACTGAATGGTCATAAATTTTAAGTACCCATCTGTAGATGTACATGTATACAGTTAATGTTATATCTTCACCACTCTTAAAGAGGTTGTGGAATGCTCGAAGACATTTCCGTCATTTTTCGGGTATAGTAGATATATAGTAGATATATAGCCTAAGGTGTGATGAAATAAAAACGAATATTGTGTCCGTCATGAAATGAGTACAAAAGGTACTTTTGAGAGCTGTTTTTCAGGTCCTGTTTTGACCCGAACGTGCAATTTGTGTAAAAGTCGTTGTTGGGGCAGCAAACAAAACATAGTAAATTGTGACGTAATAAACAGGACTCCCAATGCAGCGTAGTATAAACAAGTCCTGTTTATTACGTCACGATTTTTCTCATTTTACGAAAAACTTGACGACTGTTGATTTCAATTATGCGCTCGCCGACCAACAAATTACTCGATGAATTTCAGTTTTATAAACATATAAACGCACATTACAAAAGAATGGGACTTTGTCATTATGATATATATGGGTCTACTCTACAATAAAAAAAATATAAAAAACAAAACGACTTTCAGCATTCCACAACCTCTTTAAGCTAATGCTGCACTTCTGCATTGTAAATTGACTAGTACAATGTGTTGCTCACAGTCAAAATGAAACGGACAGATGTACTTTGAGCAGACACGTGTCATGAGCTTCTTCCGCTGACGTAATAAAATGAAAATCATCATCTATGTACATCAACAAAATGAATCACATCATAACCATATATGAAGTGCATTATACAAAATTCAAATTATTGCATTCATTATGCATGACTACAACAACAACAAAATATACACGCTGATTGCGTATGTAAATACCTGCTTGCTATGGTTTCCTATGATAGAGAAGCTCTCTTCCAACAACCTGTTGATCACTCAACTATGCACATGATGTCTTCATATGTACAAATATCTTGCATGTGAGTCTATAACACGCTGGCGGTTTTTACTACAACGAACACCCTTCACAAATGCACAACTCCAGTAGCAACAATCCACGTACAATGTACATGACCATCGACGCAGGCAGATGTGAATTACTCAAGTGTCATCACCATTGTCTGCCGAGTGCATTAAAACGTTGGGTCCTCACTGGGCAAGGATAATTGGTCGCTCCACGCAAACAAATGGGTGTCGCCCCCTGGTCTGGTCCCGCAGTCGGTCCCCTCACCAAAGCAGGAAACCAGCTCTATTGCCAAGTCTCTGTCTTTCTTCACTGGCTGTGTAATCGCATTATTTACATGCACCTGAGATTAGGGACCTTGCTTGCTGAAAGGATGATGACGATGATGAAGCTAAGCCATTGTTGTTAAGGCACAGTAAAGAATTGTAGTTGGCTGGACGTGTATTACATATGAGTATGCAGGCAAGTGTAAGCTGCTTATCAGGCGTGTTGTGTTTGCATTGTTACATACGTGCATGCCTTGCTCTTCCCAACTTTAAGGACAAGTATAGTCCAACTCTCCTTTCCAAATGTGAACAATGATACCAATTGAAATCACTGCAGTGCCATAACTTACACGGGGAAAAAACACACTGGTAATCTTTGAAAGCAATCAATAACTGCTCCCTTGGCACGGGGAAAATCAACAGAACACCAGTCACTGCCAGTCGTGCCCTTTAAATGATTGTCCTTTGATAATAAAGGTTAGGGGTCATCCTGTATTAAACCGAGTGCCATTGATCACCAGGGGAGGTCTGACGCCTGCCCGACACCAGCATTGTCATTATGTAAATGATCTCGTGTCATATAGATTTTCGCAAACATAATCCATCAAATAAATAAAAAAGTCTGGCTGCATGGCACAGCACTGTGCATGACATCTAGACTGTAGACCCAATTATTCTGTGGTCTTTCATATGACAGTGGCAATCAGGCATGAGGCTGGGTGGCATATTGAGGTAAGTCAATTAATTGAATAATTTGGACACCAAAAGCAATGTATGAATGGTAACAGACAGAACGGCTAGATTTTCTACTGGATTACACATATTTTTATCAATCTGGGAAAGTTGTGTGCGGTAACCTTGGAGGTAACTTTCTGTAGGGAAAAAAAATCTGCCAGCATTTGCGCATTGTACTTGGAAAAAAATGACTGCTGCATGGACTACTGTAGTCTGCCAATTGCCATGTGACTGAAGCTGTGTAGTTATTACTGCACATACCGGGGTATGTTGTGAACGTACATCCATCGTACACATCTCTGTGTGTCCGATTATTTTGACCTAGGCCTACAATTCACATGAGTAGTCTAGACTTTCTGGACTGGGCCCAATTTTTTGAGCTGTTAAGCACAGAAGTCTACTGTGTGCAACAGCACCCCCCCCACGTGATGCCACACAAATACCAAATAATCCTTGGATTATAAGGCAACACCATAGCATGAAATTGTGAGATAATGGTAATTGGTTTAGATGAGTCTCCTAGTTCTACAAGCTGCAAGTGTGACATTAGAAATTAGAATTTTAAGTAAGAAAAAGGTCATCATTCATATACCTTGATCAAGTTCATCTTCTTCGCTCTCCCTCAAACCCTCGGTTGTGTGCTCCTCCCCATCCTGTTGATCGGCGCCCTCTACAGGCAGCTCCTCCTCAACCTCCATCGGCTGTTCGATCTCGGCTGCGGCCATGTTGTACAGCAGCTCCCAAGAGCCAGAAATGTTAAACCTCTTTGAGCTGGCCTTGGAACTCCGATTGTGGTCGTAATCGCGGTCGCGGTCGCGGTCCCGCAACTTGACAAACTCTGGGTAGTCGGATGCGCAGGCTAGATCATCGGCGTCCAGAATCGTCCATTCCGGTTCGATACCCTGCTCCGATTCTTCGTCCGTGCCAGGGTCTACTCTCTGGGTAGGGTTGTTCTGTTTGTCTACCTCTGAAGCATCCTGTTCCTGGGTGGGGTCGCTGCCTGATGGGACTGCTGTTTGTCGCTGTTCCTGTCCTGAGTCGGGTGCCGACTGTTCAGCCTCACTGTCTCTGATTGGCTGAGGGGCTGGAGTACCGTTCTCCAACTGACACCCACCTGATGTTATGGTCTCCTCAGCCTTTGCGGGGACCTGTTGATCAGCGACGGCGTCAGGATTCACTTGGATATACACCTCTTCTCTCTGATGCGAATCATCAAATTGGGGTAACTCTGCAAGGATAACAAAACAAAATTTAACACTCTTGTTATTTTCCGCCGCACTTTTGACGTGGAGTAAAACAATGAGGAAAAGTCCAAGTAATGAGTAACTGACACATTATATGACTTCCTGCGGTGACACATGTCCATTCCGGGGAGTTGTCAAATCTGGTTTAAGTCGGAATTAAGTCCTTAACAGTTGATGAAAAATTGGCACCCGTCAGTTATACGTGGCTAATGAAGAGCACAAATTTGACATTTAGACTCAACATGGATAAAACATCACTGCTATCATCAATCTTGTTTTTATTTAGTTCGGAAACTTCATCTTAGTTTACTTTGACAAGGACACATGAAGGAAGACTTTAATTATTTAGCAACATTGTGCAGTGCATACATTCCCACAGCATGTCTACATGTTTGTTCTTTACACTTACAGCTTCGGCAGTTTAATTGATTTTGTGGCTTCCGTCTGTATTTAAAATTCACCTAACTTTGACCTTCCGGTAGATCCGGGAAGTAAAGTGACTTCACGTACACGACTAAAAATGTTTATTAATTAATGGTCTATCTGATTATAAAATACAAACATCCTTGATTATTCTGTTAAAGAGTAATAAGTGAATATAAAGTTGGTCATTTAAAAAAAAAAAATCGCATTGTAATCTGATACCTGATGACGTCATCATGTCAGAGTAATATACACACCTTGGGATCAGGTTTGATTGTGTTCAAAAGTTTGAAGTTAATACCCGTAACAGTTTTGAAGAAAACTCGCGGAGATCAAATTATTGTCCGGGAAAAAAAAGAAAACAAAAGACAGAAAAGAAAAGTTAGAAATGAAGAAGATATATTCTAACAATTCTAAAAGGTTGATCGGGTTGTACCCGATTACCCCAAAAAGCTTTTTATACTGACAAGTACTGACAAGTGTCAAGATATTATGCCAAATAAAAAAAAAACATGTTTAGCTTCCTGCCTTTGTGAAAAAAAGCAAGGAGAAGGCCCTTTGTTTCCTCTCTTCCCCCCCCCCCAAAAAAAACGACCGGCCAGGCTATTTTTCAAGATGGCCGCCAGCTTTTTTTTTAATGGCCGCCACTTGGACTCAGGAAATGACATACCAGCTTTATATGGACTAGATGCAATGGACAAAGAGGCCAAAATGATGTCACTGTTTAAACTTTATCATTTTTTCATTTTTTTTTCAACCCTCCCCCCCAAAAAAAGGAGGCGGCCTCCAAAAAGGAGGCTAAACACGTTTTTTTTTTTATTTGGCCTTAGTAAGGGAAGACACAACAAGGTTTTGTCTGTAACTTTCCTCAAGTAACTTCTAGCACAAAATGCATACCCCCGCTTATAAACAATGCACAGTTTAGATCTTTACATGTGATCACATTAAGAATACGAATTGATGACTAGGTTGTGGCTTCCTGCTGGCAAAGCCCCACAGCTGACAATAGTCTGGGAGGGGGCAAGGAGGGGGATACAATGAGTAACGGGGGCTGACGGGTCAAATCCTCATCAGTGCTAGGAGGAGAACTTACCGCTGAACCTGTGAAGTGGATAGAATCTGACTGAATTAGCAAAGGTACATTTGCTATTGCTGTAATGTTCAGAAATGGATGGATTTTGCAGTTAGTGTTTTATAGCACATATTGTTACATTTAAATTGTTCATAGAATGCTTGAGAAACCAAGATACAAATGCTGTTCTTGTAGTCTGGCTCATATAAAACGGAGCACTTTATAGACGTTGGCGAATTGTTGGGTCAGGGAGCCAGACTAGCTGGCTTGCACCTGTTCAACGGATGTGTAACCCATCACAAACAAAATGTGGACTAACTAAATTTGGTAAATCAGGGCAGCATTTGAAAAAAAAATCAGTTTTTTGCAACGATGGCTGGCTGATCATTGTTGGAAATTGATACAAAAATTCCACTTTTCTTGAAAATGACAGCACACCAGGTGCCATGATTTCACAGGATGCGTGAGACTATTACTCACTTGCAGTCAAGTACGTGGTATTTCGTAATAATTTGGTAGTTTTTGTTTTTCGATGTTTGCAAATGTTGTATTTTACCTTTAAAATCAACATGTTGCACCTCTGAGCATACTGACAAGTGATACACCAAATTTTCCAATCAAAGTGTAGCCTCACATACAGTTCTCAAAAAATTAAAGTTCCATTTGAGAAAAAAAAGCTACTCCTGGTGAGTAAATTCTACTTACAAATTTATCAATTGACTGATTGAAATTTGTTTTTGTAGACTAAAACATTTTATGTGCCAATATCTGTACACCAGTACGTCAGGCCCACGAAGATTATAAAGCTCATAATTTTACAAACCTAAAATTCCCTATAAAATAGAAAGTTAGGTTGAAAAGATTCGGGGTGGATCAGGAACAAACCAGTCAGCTAACCCACTAGACAAACTTAACCAATGCTGGTTATCGAGATCATACCACACCATTATTTGCCAATCTTAAATTATTGCAATTTAATGATCTTTATTGTCTCAATCTCGGTAAATTCATACACAAATAATATAATAATAATTTTTGTTTGTGTTTTAGCTCATGTTTTACTTTAACTTTGTTCATTGTTTGTATAAAACCAGAGAGTGAAGAAAGAAAAATCTCTATGTCTTCACACAACAAAACACAAAAAAAAAAAAAATGGAATAATTCAATGTTCTGGAGTTTCTGGAGTAGTCTAAGTATCTCTTAGGTCTTTAACTCTATATCTACATACCAAAAAAAAAAAAAACACACTCTTACATTTTATTCGTCTGTCTGTTGATTCTGTTTGTAACAACAATACAATAATGATATGATACTTTTTGTTTGTTTGTGTGTGTGTGTGTCTTAGTTGATTACTTATTTAATTGTCCTCGTCAGTCTGTACGTGTCCAACGTCCAAAAAGCGATAAAGCCACCCTATCCCCGTGTTGTTATGTGGATTATGTATATATTTTCATTATGTTAATAACGGTGCTGTGTAAAATTACTTCGTATTATATTTTGTATGCTTAAATGTTAACATAACGATTTAATATTTCTAGTGACATAACAACGTTGAAATAAATGTTCAGCAATCATTTTAGAGTATAAGTAGTCCCGCACAAACAAGCTTGTAGATCTTTTCTCACTAAGCTTTCGAACTGAGCACCCAAGTAGACCTATACATTGCTCATACCTGTACATGTTGTGCTAGTGAAAGACAAAACTGATTCACCGATATCTTTTGGCATCCAGGCATCCTAGAATTCAGTCAATTCAACAATCTCTTACCTTTATTCTTCTCTTTCTGAGCTCGGAAACACGACGACAGCCTTCTTCGCATCATTTTGAAATTGGACACTACTCACTTTTTTTCAGGACGAAGTTTTCAAAACAAATACCGCGTTGCTCAAAGCATGACAAAGTACACGGGCACACTAAAAAATACCACATAGGAAGTCGTGGTCGTTTGCAATACTGCTGTTTTGGTTTGTGCAAATCAAATGGTAACGCTGAACCTGAACCGAATCGAAGGCTCACACGAAGGTGTCGATTTAATGGGATTTCGCAGCATGACAGCTGAGCTACGACACACTAGTATAGGCTCATGGTATACGTATCCAGCATAGGATTGCGGTTGGAAAAAAACTATGGCTAAGCCAGCCGAGAGTCAGCCATGATGATAGCAGCATGCCACCCGGCACCTTGTACAGGAAGCCGCGTGATGACTAAGACGTCAAATTTTAGGCCTGTTCAGGGGGGCAGCACTAAACTGGAGTTGACTTTTGACAGTCCAGCTGCATGTATACAGGATCTATTTTGTTAGTAAACTTTAATATAAAAAGATTCAGAGATCTCTCGAGGGTCAGTTGGTGAACCATGAACTAATTGATAAAATACTTTTTGATGGAACGCTTCCAACATCTGCAATGCAGCTGTCTGTGTGTCCTTGAGATTTTATATCTCAATTACTTGTATACATTTGTATATCTTCATTTTTCAAGGCATTTGAGGGCATTTCAAGTCATCATGTATTGTATTGTGAGGAACACAGTGATGCCATCTCAGGCCAAAGCAGCACCTTCGCCAGCTCCGGTCATTAGAAGGGGCCACAGTACCAGCTAGGGGAGCACACCTCAAGAAAAAACACAATTGTAGTTAACTTTTAATTACACTTATGGTGTTTGCTGATGGGGCTGGGGGGGGGGGCAGTTGGTTCAGAAGATTCAATGTGAAAGAAGCTGGTTAAAAGGTTTGACACCAAGTGGGTGAAGAAATTATTTTATTTCACTTTCAATGTTCCTCTGATGGAACTTTTGATGCATGCTGCATGGGCCACAGTATACCCTTTAATGCAAATCCACTCTGATATTGAGATACCTGGATTTCAAGGACCCCAGTGCAATTTGACCACACAGACTGTCACAAGAGGGCGCTGTTGATAAACTCCAGTCATTCAGCTCAGATGTGGAAATTGCATGTACAGTGTACAGTACATGTATTGCAAGGACCAGCCTGTCGCTAAGCCTAAGGCGGGGCCAATAGGGAATGCCCTCCCTCCCCCTTCAGCAAAAACCATTTAAGCGTAATAATTATGTACAGTTGTGTCTTTTTCTGGTGGTGTGCCCCCCTAGATGGCACTCCGGTCACCGTCGCCAGTGATGGCTAGGACACTGTTCGAAGTACAGGCCTTGAAAAGACAAATGCATTCATCTGGAACAATCTCAATAGAATGCATTGCAATTTTTTTTAAATTTTTTTTTATACTTTCAACCATAATCAGACCATGTTGTCTGTATCAGGAAAACAATCTACTTTCAACTTGTCTACAGTATTCCTTCCCTGTAATAGTTTTAAATGTGCCCAAACTTGAAAAAAGGGAGTGCAATGGATTCTTGTCAATTCATGTTAACATTTTTTTTTAATGAGAATGCTATTTTTATATTATTTTTGGTGAATTTCATCATCAACCTGTCAATCAATTTTTGATATGTTGTAAACCGTAAGCTTTTTTTTCACACACGTACGGTAGTTAAGTCAATTTGATAAACTTTTTAAAAAGAAAGGCACACATTGGATATATATAAGTGGTGCCCAGTTGTTTTGCACTATATAGGTTTTCCCTTTTGCATTTGTACCTGTTTAAAGTATCTTCTATTTAAGTAAGCCTATAACTCTTTTCAACGAGCATACCGGTATTCTTCCTGATATCTATCTTTGTTTTGCCACATACGCTGTGTACACTCTGACTCAGATGGTACAAACACTCACGAATCTCTAGGTGCATAGAGCACAACAGTTCAGCAGAGCGGGGTCATATTTACTCTATTGCATTGTCATAAAATCAATTAATATATAGACACCTTTCTGTGATCACATGTTTCTCAGTGGCAAATTTTGAAAAGAAGACGACGACAAAAGATATATATAGGAGGCCTAGATGATGGGCATTTATACATTTTCCGGAATTTACATATCATGCAACATATACTTGCAACATTACTTGCAACATTAAAAATACTTGTTTGTAAATCTAGCAGTCTGAAGACCATTTTTCATTTCTTGTTATAATGTGAATCATCATTATAACTGTGCACAGTTGCAAAAGAATGTACTCTATTCTAACTTTTTAGACACTTTACAGTTTTGGCTTGGCACAGCCACCTCAAATTTGTTTGATTTCCGCTAAATATTAGCATACCTGTTTTCCTGAGCTCTGTACTAGTGTTGTGCAAAAACCCGACCTGAAACCGAAACTGATCCGAACAGAAACCGACTTCGGGTGGGGCCTGCTTGTCCATCATTTCAAACTCAAATTTGTATGATTTCATCCAAATATCAGCAACTGTGTAGCAAATAATTTTATTAGCACCTGCATGCCACCGGTATGAGGGGGTACAAAGGGTGGACCCAACATTTCCCCAAAATTTCCAGGCCACCACAAGGGCTTCAAATTAGAAAATTCAGATTTTCAGGGTTTTTCAGGTCAGTTCGGTTTCGGGTCAGTTTTCTTGAGTTTTGTCGGGTCTGGTCATTTAAGCGAGTTCAGATCGGTTTCATGTTGGATTCGGTTTATATCTATAATGTTTCGGGTCGGTTTGGCCTGGTCAACTGGACCCGATTCACAACATTATATTCTGTACCTACCGGTAATTCATTTCAAACTAGTCCAGACCATTGCAATGACATTCATCATCGTTATTGGTGGGATTTAAAATCAGGATTTTTTTAACATTATTTTAGGTTTGAATTTCATTTGGTTTTATTTTAGAAACCAGATATTCGAAATCGACCTTGAAACAAAATGAAGTCAACCATTTTTTGTGACACAAGCTAAAGAAAACAAGTGGAACATTCCCCAATTTACTCTATGGTCTCTGACTGTAAAGTTCTGCATTCACTTGCTAGTAGTCTCCTTGGTACACGTATAGCTAGTCCGAAAATTTGGGACTCTCAATACTGTGTACATATAGCCTGCCTATTCGACTTATCAGAGAGTTCCCAGCAGCATTACAGCTCTGGAGTGTTTTTGTCAAGGCCCAGTGGTCATTGGGAGGGCATTTCATGTGGCACCTCACTGGCCACTTTTTGTTGGGCATGACTTCCCGTGAAACAATTTTTGTGTGAAACCAGTTTTGCTTCTGAAATTTTTTTAAGATAACCGGATTTAAAAATCTCCGATTTCTCCAACCACTTATCGTACGCAGTCATAATCATCATATGCCCATGTTTTACAATTTGACATGTGTCATGTGATGACCAAAACTATTTAAAAAATAGCCAGTCTTGACGAACTACAGTCATTTGGCCACGCCTTTTGTACGGATAGCTGTCCCTGTGCTCATTAATGCAGCTCACCAGTTGTGTAAGTACGGAGGAGCGGGGCCCACATGCCCTCCCCCTCCCCAACGGAGTTCCGTGCCACAAAAGTATATTGCTATTTTTTTGCTTTCAATAAAAAATCCTCCAGAGCCATGAATCAGGTAGAAAAATTTAAATCTATTTCAATAAAAGTAGGTACCTGATTTCAAACAATGACAGTAAGAAAATATATTTGAGAAACTAAAAACTAAAAATATTTTATAGGCCTATATAAAAATAATGACGGCACCAGCACTTTGGCACATATTTAATAATTAATAAATTGACAGGATTGAGCTACTGAGTGCCGAAGTGCAAATGCTTTGGAAATTTAAAACCTCATACAGATATACATTCACAATGTTAATTGTTATGACACAGTATATGAAATAATACAGCTTCTGTAAAAAAAAAAATCACTAAATATTATTAATGAAAAAAATAAAAACATTCCACTGACCTCAGTCTGCTCACATTGAAGGTTTCTTTTCCTTTTTCCCCATAAATAATTATAACCTAGTTTGGATGAAGAATGCTCTTATTCTTAATAATATTAAATCAGCAATGACCAGATGTAGGTGTCCGGAAAATGGGCAACTTCACATAGGCTCGTCTATTTTACATTGCGAAAGGACGCCGAAAGTGAAACATAAAAACTGGCTGCCTACCTTAAACAAATGCACAGGAGAATGCACAGTTAATCCAAAATTCTCATGAAGCCTTCTTTGATATCCTGATCTAACGAGCAATTCGTCGGATTCCTGAGAGACATCCACCATCGAAAATCGGTTCCGCCTTTTTCGCCTACCAATTTCCGTACACACTATAGTACCGGTACGCTGCCATCTTTGATCGAAGATCCACCTGTTATTGTTCAATGTGACTCTACCATTATTCCACAGGGGGCGGCCGTAACGCAACTTCTATTTTGCCACAAAACGTACCACTCGATGCGTCCAAAAATGCAAAAAATGCGGGGGCTGTGGATTATTTTCAATTTTCATGGACCTCGTGGAGTGATGCTGAAGTATTATGCAGTGAAAAATATTAAAAGTTCCTCAACTGTGCCGCAATTGGTATATCTGTTTCACCTTCTCTTAATGGTTTGTTCTTTTCATGCATGCCTGGAATGTATCATTGACACACATTGATACAGGTACAACTTGTCAGGTGGTTAGAAGATTGTTTGCTACAGCATATCAGTACATAGCAGATGGCGCAATAAGTAGGATTGGTACACCATGGGTACACCATAACACAATGGAGCTATAATGCGTGTCTGGAATTGCATGATCTTGCAGATGATCTTTTGTTTTTTGAGGCAGATATTAAAACTTGAATACAGTTGTTTTTGACTTTTGAGGATCTGATTTGAAATGTTGTGAGGAATTTATTTGTTGTGGGCTGAGGGGTGGGCGTGGCCAGGGGGTTCTGTGACTGAGATGAGGGGGACCCTCAATGTTGCCTTATAAGTATGGAGCGCCCGGCAATTTGTGTTTTCAAAGTTTTTTAATTCTAATTGCAGAGATAATGGAGTCCAGCACTCAAAGTCCCACCCAGAGCTTTTCCATAACCCACCAATGGGACGGCTCGTCCATTGACCACGCACCAATCAAAGTGTCTCTCTTACGCGATCCCCAAGATGCATCCTGTCTGTTGCTTGAAACAGAGGCTCCCTTCTTCAACAACCCAGGAAGGCCACAAGGGGAACCTGGCCTACCCTATGATGGTCTATGGGACTATGAAGGTACATGGAAAGGCACCCTAGCCATCGCTCTTTAAAGTAAAGGATAAGACCCCTTGGCTCTACGAACAAGAAGCTAAGACTTAAGTGGCCCCTCCAATGTTTTTAAGATTTGAAAAAGATTTAGTGACATAACTGTATATTTGGGAGGACATTTACATGAACTTGAACTGTTGGATGGTTGTTCATTTACCCATTGGTTGTTCGTTGGTCCCAAGAAGTAGAAATTATACAAGTATCTCTGATCACTTGGAAAGGCCTGAGGAAATGATAAATTGGTTAGAAATTTTCAAGGATGTAATTAATTATGGGCGGGTCTGATCAATGTACCAGAAAAAGAGGAAGGGACCATGGTCATATAATGAAGAGGGAGGTGCAAACATTCATAATGTTATTAGGAATGCTACTGGATAAGACGGCTGCCAGACATCTCTGCATGTGCATACTAACAAACTTAATCGCCGCGTCACTTCAAATAAAAACAAACAAGTCAAAAGATATCCTAATTACATTACAATCTATCTTCCTTTCTTTTTTTTTCGCAGTTGTAGAGGCTTTCTTTCTAGGAGATGGTGAGAAATATCTTGAAGTGGAACTCTGTCCGTGAGTATTCATATATCAGGATGTTCATAAATGCTGTCAAACTATTTTCAGAGTAAACAGATTGTGATGTATGCTCTTATTAATTCCCCTACCCTCTTCACTTAAATCCAGTTATTGCATGTGTGTGTGCACCGCATTACTCTTTGAACAATCCTCACAAGTTTCAGTAAGGTTAATATTTTTTTCCACTTGTATAGGCATGGTCAGCACTTAGTTCTGCTGCTGAACGGAGTCAGGAAGTTTTACAAGGTATGTCACATTGGTAATGAAGAAACGGATGTGCATCACGTTCTTGCCAATTTATTCTGGTTGACAGTGAAATCTTGAAGTCAAACCTCAAAGGAACAGGTTCAAAATTTGACTTAAGCAGAGTTTTGAGTAAAACAGGGTTGTATATCATTGTTATACTACTGAAGGCAATGGATTCTTTGTTTGACTTAACAGTTGTTTTGAGTTATCAGAGTTTGACTAATCGTGATTTCGTTGTGCATACAAAGTCTGCCTTATAAAATGTTTGCTTGAAAGGTACTAACATTTCTGATCCCTGGAAAACTATGATTTCTATGAATCCTGTGAAAAGTATCAGTCCTATTGTCAGGTTGGCGTAGCGGTACTTTCCTCGCCTTTCCTCCGCTCCGACCGGGGTTCCATCGAATCTGGGCCAATATGGCCAATTGGGTTGTCCTGTCCTGCCCTGTCCTTCCTTTTTTGGTTTTTTATATTCTTCTCTTCTGGGCTTTTCCTCTAAAAAACTGTAACTTCTTCATTGTCTTCTCTTTCAGGTTTTTCTTTCAGCTTGCGAGCTACAGTGCCTAAGGCGCTTTTGAGGAATCCTTGGTTTCATTACCAGAAATGATTAATAATAATAATAAAAAAAAGTTCAATCATACATTTTGGACAACCATTTTCTGTTGAATCATCAGTATTTTGATAATTTTTTTTCCCTTAATGCAGACAAAACTCGCCCTTGATTTTCAAGCCACTATCAACACTGACGAAGGCACTTGGAAAGGCCGGGCCAGAATACCACTGGAGTACTTGCCACCTGGTGTGAAGAAATTTAACGCTTATGCAATCCACGGATCGGAAGATGATCGCACGTACGAGGCTCTGTATCATGTACCCAAGGGACAGTATGCAAATCCGGATTTGTAAGTACGAGGGGTTCTATGTAGATGAATCCAGGCATATGGCCCCTTTCAATGGCGAAAGCATTGTGCAAGCCATTGTAAAAAGCTAGTGCTCCATGATAGATTATCTGAACAACAGCTACTAGCACATGAGCACAACGCTTTCGCCATTGAAGGGGGCCTTTGTGACAGAATTGATAGATTCTGATAATTGACAGAATTGATTACTCAAGATTAATCAAGTTTGACTCAAGTCCGAGTCTGCGCTGTGAACTGATGCAGGTCTAAAAATCCAATTAACCCCAACTCCCTAGGCATTTTTGCCAGGAAGCATTCTCAATCCTGCAAAATCCTCCAACTGCCGCCAGGTAAAAATTGCATACAGCCTCAATCCTGCAGAATCCTCCATTATTTCTTGAATGTGGTCCTTGGATGGGTGTCCACTGCCTCAACCCTGCAAAATCCTCCAGCAATCACTGTCGATCTGTTGAGGCACAGCCAGTGACATCCTGAAGCAGTGTGGAGGATTTCCAGTATAATCTAGGCCTAAATTTATGCACTGCTGAGCATAAACAACACAAGGTCTGGCCCAAGACCTTGACACAATGCATCCTCTGAAATCAGCCGCACATTTTTGCCATATAGCCTCAATCCTGCAAAATCCCTCATTTTGCAAAGAGGATTTTGGAGGAATTGGGAAGGTCAGGGTTATTAACACAGTGAACAAACATATCATGAGTATCTATTTCTTCTTGTTTTTATTCACAGCCACCGTTTGGAGTATTTCCGTGACATTGACTTCACAGGCCTTGTTCCTTCAAACATAGCGTCTAAATTGTGGGATAGTGCGATATAACCTAGCCACTTGTCAACATGTAAGAGATCATTCAAAGTTACAAGCAGTTTATTCTATTGACACACTGTAGTTTCTTTTGAGACAATTGTGCTGCATGATCCATGCATTTTTTGTTCTCTGTGTGTGCCCTGTTTACTTTGAGGACTGATCACATTTCAATAAATGCCAAACTATCCAGAACCATTCAAAAAGAGGTTTGGTAAATTACCCATGTTTGATGACAACTGAAATAATTACATGAAATTAAACTAAAAATATAGGGCGAGTATTATTTTAATACACAGCATACGTAGGTACACATATTATCAATGTTTCTGGAATATCCTTTGAAATGGAAGAAAACACAAGTCTTTACATTGCATAAAAGTTCAGTTTATCAGGTGAAGACAGGTATCTTCAGTGTGGGGTGCTGTGGTCCAATGGCTACGGTGTTCAACAATTGATCTTTGCATTATTTTGATAACAAGCATTTCAATAAGTACATGTACTTTTTCATCTTCGTTACTTGCATAAAGTAAGCATTAGAGTTTTAAGTCTTTTTTACTGTACTTCTTTAACATGCCTCATAATTTACAAGTGATGTGTGTAAAAGCAAACAATAAAGAATTATATAAAATAAAACAAAGAAAACAAATCAGTTTGTAGTAATTTTCAAAAAGTGTTTGAACTACGTGAATTGATCGAAAAGTATAGAAATTTTTAAAAAATCGCATTGTACAAAATAAACATTTTCAGAAAATGAAGTCGTTGAAGCAGCTGTAAGATTTTTGTAAAAAGTGGAAGTATAATGTTTTATAAATCGATCGGAAGAAATATTTCCATTAAAAAATTATTGTTTTTTTTTCAAAATGTTTCAAATATTATGTTGATATACAGTGTAAAAGTAAAGAAACTTCTACGTTTCTTATAAAAAAATGCAGTATTTATTTAACTTGACATCCAATTGTCGAACAGAAATGTTGGAGGAGCCTATTCTCATTTTGAAAGAAGCTGTTAATATACAAAACCTCTAGTTGGCTTGTGTACTTGTCGTGCAACCCAATTTATTTGCAAGGTTCCCATTCCATTGTTTTTTACCCTACGTCCAGCCTTTTGTCAGTTTCCTCCAGGAATTCGCCCTCCAGGGCCCGGTTAGTTCTCAGGATGAACTCCTGGGGCCCAGTTGAGGGCAGATCCCCCAGGGAGGCTAGGCAGACATCGTGGTCCTGGAGGTTATAGGGGAGGATAGAGCGTCGGCCCTCCAGACGAGTGGATCGACGGACTGGCGTCACAAGCTTCAGGCCAGGGGTTGTTGGGGCTGGGGGTTGATGGCCAATGGCTGCCCTGATTCTAAACCAAGAGATTGAAACAGAAAGTTGATAGGAGTGACTCACAACAGGGTCCAATACATTTGAGCTTCTAAGCAGAGAATATATTGCTTAAGTAAAACTTGGAGCTTAGTAACTAGCATCACTTGCTTTAGCCCGGGTGTTGGGAACAGACTCTGTGGTGCTTTGAAATAGCATGTTGTCCATCACAAAGCAACTTGATCTGTTTCATCCGTGAAAGCAGCTATTTTTATTATTGTCAAATTTGCAATTTCTTATTGGAGTTCCTGGGTAGCTTTTAATTGAGGTTTTCCTGTCCTGTTTTTTTTTATTTTACCAAAATTGATTCGGAACAGAATCATGACACCTGAGCGGAATCAGAACCTATTTAATACAAAAAATGTTGGAATATCCTGAATCTGTCGATTGTCTTAATACTCTAAGTCGACTAACCTGTCAAAATAAGGTGTAGATTCTGTCAAGCAATATCTCAGCACGGAGGACTGGAGCAGTTGATCCACAGCCGCAGGGTACCGGCTACCCCTGGGTGTCTCGGTTTCCGGTGCTGGGTCTGTCACAGTATGTGCATCCGGGGAGGTGATGGGCGCGGCTTGAGCTGATGGTTGTTTGTTTATCAGTGCGGTCACGTACTGCTGGAGAGAGTCCTTTACTTCTTGAATTGGCTGTTAAAAAAAAAGCAGTTAAAAATATTTGGCAAAATTAGTGGTTGATATTTTGACTATGGACAGCTAGCGTGGCTAGTGTTGCATCGACTGACAGAATATAAGCATCTCATGGTTACCTGTGCACATTCTCGTACCGCCTCCTCATAAATATGGATGATCTCGTTTGCATCTCGTCCTTCCTCCTGCGCGATGGAGACTCTGCAGAGCCAGTACTTAGCACACTGACGCATCGCTGGAACTTTGTCAACCAAATTGTCCAGCCATTCGGACACATGTTCTGTTGGACAACCCTGCCAAAAAAAATTAATATTGTTTAACATTTTTCACCAATATTTCTATTTTCACTCAAGATGCATGTCTGCTGGGAGTGAGTTCTTCTACTCCTTAACATTGGGAGTAACCAATTGTGAATTTCGGGAGGCTATATATTTAATGAATTGAATAGCATTTTTATTATTTATTAATTTAGCATTATTAATGTGCATAAGCATCTTATGAATATGCATATGGAATAACACAAAATACCGCCCAGTTTCCTTACCGACTGAAGCAGCAAGAAGCACTCATCCATTGTACTATTCAAAGCCGACCTCAATTCTTCCTCCTCCTGACTAGTGCTGCTATCAAGGGAACTGGATGGCTCCGAGTCGAGGTGCCAGACCAGGGGCGGGACTTTGGTAGGCTTGGCATGCCGGGAGGTCATTACGCTACGTCTGATGCGATCAGCAGGTGTCTTTTTGAAGTTGAGAAGGTTGCTGTATCTGGATGGAGTCTTGCCCTTGCTAGCTAGCCATTGCTCAAGGCGCTGCCTAAATTGATAAAATACTATTGTTACATCTTGTATAATGCAGTGGACCAGTCTTCATACATTTGTGTGGTAGTGATGATGGGTCTGATTTCCATGTGCTGTAGTCCATTACAATAATGAGTATAAAAAGCAATAATTAATAACTTACTGCATATCTAATTTCTTGTCCTGCCATGGCTGTTTGGGTGTGGCTGGTGCATCAGGCTGACCGCACCCTACCAATCCTGTTGATTCCTTGTTCTTCTGCAAGCGTGGGCTGCATCTCACGGGCGTCGCTGTGCTGAGGAAAGTCACGGCCTTTCGCTTTCTGGGCGGCTCATCTAGAGTAGGGCTGCTCCTTGTGATGTGCAGACGGTTCTCGTTTATGTCTGTGGGATGTGGTTTTGTGACAAGGGAGTGATTTTTGCTCCCGCCTTCTTCACTGATGCCTGCCGTCGACTGATGCCTGCTTGAGATGGCAGACTGGAGGGGTTTACCCTTGACGGATGTTGGAGTTTTGAAGAGGTGTTTCTTGGGTGTATCACCCACTCTTGTTTCTTCTCCGTCTGTGAGCCCTTTGCAGCCGGGGGTCCAAGGGGGTAGTGGTATCTTTGCTGAGGGTGTGACGTGGGCCAGGTGTCTAGTTGAGCCTTCTTTCTTCATTGATGAATGCGAGGTCTGCGATGGAGTCTTCTCGTTTTTCTGCTGCTTCTGTGCCTTCCACAATTCAAGCTTTTCCCTGCAGAGAAAAAGACAGAGCTTGTTCTGATGTAATGTTGGTTTAAAAAAAATCTGAGGCAAATAAGGAATATTTTTGGCTATTTCAGGAAATGTCTGTGGCGATCTTTGCTTTTACCTCATTGTCATTTCTTTTACTAGTAATTTCTCTGTCGAGTTAGAATGACATCTTTCATCCTTCTTGCTCTTCATTCTTCCACTGCTGGATTTGGAACTAGTGGTTTGTAAACTTGACCTAGAAATATAAAAAAAAATGCAGAAATAAAGAGAAATGTGATTGAATGCAATGACTTTTGCTCTTGCATAACGTGCTTTAATCTACTGGATATATGCAGAGTAAGAGAGAGGTTTAACTTTGAAGATGTCTGCATTTATCCAACCTGTGATGTTACTAGCTTCACTGTCAAATGTCAATCGTGCAATGGCAAAAAAAAGGAAAAGGTGATGCAACAAAATACCTGATATGAATGTGATCTTACCTTTTGTTTGAAGACGTCTTCTCTGCTTTGGCAGTGCGTATGTGGTTGACCGCCCTTGGTTCCTTCAGTGGCCGTCTTGTCATGGATTTCGTGCCACACTGGGACATCTTCCCATTGTCGGCGTTTTGCTTCTTTCGAGCCTTCTCTACTTTCCATCGGGCGAGTTTCTCCAGCATGAAGTCTGCATCAACAAAAAATTGAAAAAAAAAACATGTTTAACTTAAAGTAAATTTGATTATTGATTTTAATAAGGTAGTGGATATTTTGCCGGAGGTAACACCGGCAAACTAACGTTTACTAAAGGTTTGCCGGCGGCAATCAATATCAACAGAGGGCGCTGTACTTAATAAGATAGGGCTGAATTATAACATGTATTAAATTCCCACCAAAGTTGTGTAGCACAGTCGGTGCAGTGGTTAAGCATGGCTCTAGTGAGTGGGATGTTCGAGTCGAATCCTGATCCCTGCCACAATTTTAAGGGTTTTTTCCCCATCCCCAAATAACTAAGAACATTCTTCTTTTATTATTTTAAAATGTCTCAAAACATTTTATTGCAGAGTATTACTTTTTCTTTTTCAGATTTGTGGCTCTGGAGGATTTTTTTTAAAGGGAAATAAAGTCCGAAATTATAAAATGGTCTGATTCCCATCTTGTAAATACAAAAATACTACGATAATATTGGCATGGAGCCAGACTAAAATTTGTCACCGGAAAATGTTTTTAAGTACAAAAAAAAAGTAACTGTGCATGTTCAGTGCATATCCGGCAAACTAACGTTTACTGAAGGTTTGCCGTCTCCGGCAAAATATCCACTGCCTTTAATAAACGGCAGCCGTAACGCAACTTTCAACTGCTTTCATTACAAAACTGTCTGGTTCCCTGATGTACTAATACTGTAGCAATAGTATTCAACATCACGATCTTTGGCTAACCTTGCTTCGATAAAGTACTTTTGGAATCCATTTTAGATGGTTTTTGCGAGATTCTGTGGAGCGTTTCCACCAGCAGACGTAGACGAGCATCCGAATTTGACGCCAAGACAAATAAACAACCAATCAAAATTGTCAAGTATCAGCCAATTGAGGGCGCTGTTGTTATGCACCACAAGAATTGTGTGTGATCACTCGTCACGCGAAGCCGAAGACGGGATGGGATGACGTAATAAATTAAAACTCGGATATATTTTGATAAGATTGTTCTCTTTTGTACTTATTCTTCGTTTTGGTAAGGCATGAAAAATACTTCTTTCCATAAAGTGGTTTATATAAATGAGTAGTTATCAAATACATGTGGGTAAACATGATTGATTGGCTTAAAATTTGTTTTTGCTCGGCCAGAGATTTTAGGGGTGTATTTCCGAGTGGCGGGGTATTCTGCAATTACTTCTTTTTTTTTCTTCAAAATAGCCGCCATTTAGACTCAGGAATCATGGAAATGACATAGGCCTAGGCCTACCAGCTTTATACGTAACATAGAGGCCAAAGAGGCCAAAATGATATCACTGTTTAAAATTTATCATTTTTTTCAGGTTTTTTTTTTTCAAAAAAAAAGGAGGCGGCCTCCAAACAGGAAGCCAGAGGGGACACTAAACATTTTTTATTTTTTTATTTGGCCTTATAGATCTGCTTGGGTGTTGGTTGTGAAAGTTACGTGCCAAGTCGGGACAGTGGCGTGGGAAACCCCTGTTCAACTGTCCCTTTCCAGTAACCGTTTAGGAAAAAATGTTGCAACCTGACACTTCTTTCGAAACGGAAAAACAACATTTGTTTTGCTAATCTTGTTCCTCAGAAAGTATACTTTCATATGAGAACTGTAGGGCCTAAGGAATATGTTAATAAAGTCTTTAAGAGAGATTTGTAGGCGAATGTGTGGCCAACTTGGTGAATTTTGTACATGTCATGCGTCGGTTGAGGGCTTCAGCATGCAGTGACATGTAAAAATTCACTAAGTTGGCCACACATTCGCCTGCAAATCTTTCTAAAGACTTTGTCAACATATTCCTTACAGTGCTCACATGAAAGTATACTCTCTGAGGTACAAGATAAGCAAACAAAAGTCTTTTTTTTTCTGTTTCGAAAGTAGTGTCAGGATGCAACTTTCTTTCCACCGTTTATCGCAGGGTTTCCCAAGCTACTCTTTATTACAATTAAACAACTATCGTATTCATTTCATCTCTATTGTTTGAATGCTGTTGTTTTTATTTGTCAATTTTAAAAACTAAACATGCTGAAGTGATCTTTCTCTCACAAAATCCGAACTAACAAGTTGCTCATACTTGTCATGGCACTTTTACTATTTCTCTTGCAGGAGCTTTGTCTTATTAACCTCATTAACTTTCCATTGATAGTTTCACTTTTTAGTTAAATTATTGACAATGTGATGTGCAACTTGGTGCCACGTCAACTTGGTCCCAGGTCAACTGTGAAATTTAAGGTAAAAAAGCTCAAGCAAGGTAATACCGCACTAGGGGCGAAAATCAAATTGTGTCATGTTAGGGGTTGCGCCGCATTAGGGTGCTTCAACAATACAAAAGACTCCTTAACATTATCCGACATTTGTTTGCGTACCTTTAGATTTTTTTCATACTTGGGTATGAGTTGAATTGGGACCGAGTTGACTTGGGACAGAGTTGACCTGGGACCAAGTTGATTTGGGACTGAGTTGACCTGGTACTGAGGTCATCTGGGGTCGAGTGGACTCGGACCGAGTTGGTTAGGACCGAGTTTACCTGCATCCTCTCTAACATGTCTAGAAACTAACACTACTAGAAGCAGTAATAATTGTGCATACATGGTGTAATTATCATGTGCACATTGTGCTTGTGTAGAAATTCTCAAGTCCCTCTAAATCATTGGGAGGAGTGCATCAGATAGGGTCATTTTAGTGAAGTCACAATTTGAATAGAGTTTATGTGTTATGTGAATTTCCTGCCACATTTAACCAGTTATTGGGGCCTCGTGTCCTTACTAACCACAGTTTTGTTTTCTGCACTTTTGTTGGCAGCTTTGTAAAAAGCACACGATGGAAACATTGCATGCAGTAACGCGTTGCAAGACTAGCTAACACTGACTGTTGAGTCATGAACTACACGAGGCTTAACTCCCATGATAGTCCTGATGAAGATCAGGATGGATCAGGCAAGCCCTCAGTGTAAGTTCCTTGCTCTGATTTACTAACATGTAGTTGGTGACACTTCTTTCTGCCTTTCATCTTTTCTGCTCAAAAATGGCACGTACTGTATGCAACTTACAAGTTAAAAATAATTCTTTTTGCATATTTGTACTGCTGCATAATTCAAATTGACTGCTGTTTTGTGTTGGGACCTGTGATATTCCAGTTTCAGTTTCACATTTATTTTTACAACATTAGCATTGGCTGGTGTTATTGAAGCGATCATGTGACACTTATTTTAGAACTGGAGGAAGAAATTTTGCATACAAAAAAAGTTACTGGTTTTGTTTCCCCTGTACGGTGGAACAAATGAACCATAGTAAAAGAACTGTACAACCAGGAACTTCTTGCATTAAACATTACACCACAATTGTTGGTGCACATATGGCAGGAGTATAGTGCATGTGGATTTGCAGAAACTGTGCAGTCACATCGTTGTTATGTATTTTAGATGTCGGTTCGATTTAAAGGTATATGTAATACAACATTTACTTTTGCTGTAATTTTCAGAAATGGATGGATTTTGGGGTTAAAGCAAATATTGTTACACTGACTTGTTTAAAGTTTTTGTGTTTTAGATGCTGGAAAAATCACAATAAATAAAATGCTTTTCTTGTACTTTGTAGTCTGGTTTCCCTGACCCTACTTTAGACGAAACGGAACAATTTATACTCGTTGGGGAATTGTCAGGTCAGGGAACCAGCCCATTCATGGATGTGTAACCAATTGCAAACAAAGTGTGGACTGATTAAATTTGGTAAATTGGGGAATTAAGTATTTGAAAAAAAAGGCATTTTTTCCAATGATGGTCGGCCGACCATTGTTGGAACTTTATACAAAAATTCCACTTTTCTTGAAAATGACAGCACACCAGGTGCCCTGATTTCACAGGATGCTTGAGACTATTATTCACTTTACAGTCAAGTGAGGTGTTTCATAATAATTTGGTAGTTTTGTTTTTTTGCTGTCTGAAAATGTTTTTATTACCTTTAATTCCACTCCATTTTGATATTTTACAAATAACTCTGAAAATATACAAACTCTTCCAAAGAATTGGAACTTTTGTCATAATCTCGTTGCCGCTGCAAAATTACTAAACTGACCTGCATATAACAAAGCCTACATGCAAAGAAACATCATCTTAACAAAACTGAAATTTGGTCAGATATTTCAATTAACCAACATGCATATACTGTACCAAGGATGGATTTGAAGGACTGAAAGGGATCACTAACCAATGTCAGTTTTGTCTGACTAATGTTAATTATTTACACACTACTGGAAAAATCTGAAAAAAGAAAAAAACTGAAAAAAAGTTTTCTGAAATAACATCATGCAGTATTGCAAATGTGGAGTCGTTACTAAACGTGGTCCCTGGATATGTAGATGTCAACACTTCAGTATCCCCCCCCCTTTGAAAAATTGTTTAACCACCCTCTTTGGAAAAATAGTTAATCTGCCATGATGTACACTCTTTGTAACATCACTTTAGTTTCAAACGTGTGTAGAATGATATTTTGTTTTACCGCGCATAGTTGGCTTGAGCTGCACAATCGCACCATGGAGAGGGAGAAACTCATCAGCGGCAACGGTAACCCTAGTTACGGAGAAGGCGCCGCATCTTTCGCTGACGACGACGATCTTCTAGACATCAGCACGGACACTGATGGGTCGGTCTCGTTCCTCGGGGGTTTATCCACGCGTAGAAGACGCAGCGTGAACGGCACCGAAAATGGATCAGGTAAAAATGCAGCTCTGGTTTGTTTGATCTTAGCATTTCTCTATTCCGCACATCAGTTAAAATGAACAGTATTAATAAGATACTTGTAACTATCACAAAGTATCAAAAACTCTAACCCCCACCGCTCGTGGCAGTTTTTGTACAGGCTGCTCTCCAACTGCCACAAATCCCTTTGGATTCAACTGTACAACTGTCGGAGCCCATTTAATGGTTTGGCAGATAGTATGACCACTAATACAGGTACAGCTTGTGTAGCAGCCATTTTAAAATGGTCAATTGTACCAATATGAGGGCAGTTTGCAGATTTGGTAAAATCTGTTTGCAGATTTGGTAAAATCTGTCGCCTGATAGTTTTGACATGTAGGGTGACGCTGTACAGATTGTCACTGAGCACAGGAGGGTTGTTAATGTGTTTCTTGCAGATTTTAAATGTTGGATCAATTGCCGTCGTTTCGTACTGTAGTGGTTCAGACTTAAACATATATATTTTGTGGAAACTTGGCCAATTCCAAATATACTAAACTTGGATTTTCTCCAATGCAACATGAATATTTCTGAAGTTGAAAAACATTGGCGCACGAAATAATACTCAGGAAATAATACTCAATTGAGAGGTAATGATTGTGTTTAAAATGGAACATTTCTTTATTTGTTTGTATGTTTGTTTGTTTATTTTTAATTCTTGTAGATTCTTATGAAGGAAGCGCTGCCCCAGACCAGTATGAGGATTTCCACACCATCGACTGGGCCAGGGACATGCAGAGATATCGCAAGGAACACAAGGCGGTGTCACGACGCAGCTCCAGGTCAATCTGGGGTCGCCTCAAGGGGGCGTTTTACGCAGTCTCGGCCTGGGTGGTGGTTCTGCTGGTCGGCATCTTTGCTGGTATGCATGTATGACTGTTTATATGTGACTCTGCATCATGACATTGTTGCGCTCGTGTTCTTGAGCTAGATACTTTACTACAATTGCTTTACTAAACACTGCATAAAAAGAAAGTCCACACTCATTGGAGGGGTCATAATTTTGAATGTGATCATTTTATGATAATGACATTTATATAGACCTTTGGGGAATTTTGTGGGCTACATTTTGATACCCTGTTTGCTACCAAAGACTGTAAATCGTCCAAGATTGACAACGGTTTGTGAAAAATGTTGCACTTTAAAAAATTGCAAATTTAAAGATTACGCAAGGAGAAATTGCTAATCGCAAACACACACGCCCGTAATTGGCTCCAAAGCGCGGGTAATTCAATATCGCGTGCTCCAATGCATACAAGCACTGTGCGATGAATATTCCTTGCTGTTCGTTTCGGGCAGTGTAAGATTGTCATGCCGCAATTTCCACCTGCGTTCTCTTTAAATTTGCAATTTTTCAAACTGCATAATCTTTCATAAACAATTGTCAATGTTGGACGATTAACAGTCTTTGGTAGCAAACGGGTATCAATATGTAGCTAACACTTTCCCCAAAGGTCTATATACATGACGTTATCATAAGACAATCAGATTCAAAATTATGGCCCTCCAATGAGCTTGGACTTTCATTTTTTTGCGGTGTTTACTTTACTATATGCGTGCACCTTATTATTTGTGCTAACGCAGGGGCATTTGCTGGAATCATCGACATCGGTGCGACCTGGCTGAGTGACATTAAGTTGGGCGTTTGCAAGGACGCTTTCTGGCTGAACTGGGAGCAGTGCTGCTGGGTGCAGAACAACACGCAGTTTGGCAACGAGGACGACATCCAATGCCTGACCTGGTTCCAGTGGTACGAGCTGTTCGGCCTGCAGGACCCGCAGGCCTGGCAGGCGTACCTCATCTCGTACCTGATGTTTGTTGGCGCGGCTCTGCTCATGTCGGCATTGGCTGTGCTTCTAGTGCTGGCGTTTGCGCCGTACGCTTGTGGCTCTGGAATACCAGAAGTGAGTTGACATTTTTTTTCAGTGGGTAACTGCAACAATACAATTGTCCCTGCAGTAGAAATTTGTTTCAATGAAATCCTTGTGTCCTAATGGCCTTTATGTTTATTCCTTTAATTGTCTTTCCTTTTCTAAGGTATTTTTTGAGAATTTTGTTGATTTTGATGCTAATGTGAATTTCCATAGAACATCTTTCCAATGCCAAATAGCGCTTCACAACATTGTCAATGTGTAGCATGGAAGTTCGTTTCCTGTCCCATTATTATATCAAGTAAATAAAAGATACCTTTTGGGACTTGAGTTGCAGAGCTCATATCAGGAGCTTGCAACACCATCACGGTGTCTTTATCAACTGGCGTTGTTGAGGCCCTCACGTGACCCGTCACATGACCAAGCTTGGTCACGTGACCCATCACGTGACCAAGTTTGGTCACAAGACAGGAGGCAGTCGTAAGCGTGGGCCAGCTTGTACCCTCCATCTCTGTTCATATGGGGGTGGTGTCTGCGGATTTCCACAGCTTCGCGGATTTTGCGTTTCCAGAGGTCGTCCTCCCTGGCGAAGATCTTAACATGGTCCTCGGAGATGCTATGTCCTGGGGTGGATATATGTTCACCAACTGCTGTCAGGGGGGCTGACCTACTGGTGTGTTCTCTGTATCGGGTCTGCAGAGTGCGAGCTGTTTCCCCGATATAAGTGTCTTCACAGCCATCACATGACATTCGGTACACAAGGCCACAATTCTTGAGGTCTAGAGTCTTGTCAATGTTCTCTTTGGTTGATACTTTAATTTGATGTTTTTGTTGACGGCTTTTTTCACCGACAGATCAAGACCATTCTGAGCGGCTTCATCATGCGTGGCTTCTTCGGCAAATGGACCCTACTGATCAAGAGCATCACCATGATCCTGGTGGTAGGGGCGGGGCTTAGCCTCGGCAAGGAGGGGCCGCTGGTCCACGTGGCCTGTTGCTGTGGTAACCTCTTCGCCCACCTCATCCCCAAGTACGGCAAGAACGAGGCCAAGAAGAGAGAGGTACGAGAACTTGTCTTGACTCAAGGCTGTAATGTTGGGAGTTTTAAAGGGACTAGATAGATTTTTGGAGTACGTCCATTTGTATATATCTTGTGAGCTTTTTTTAATTTTTGTATTCATTTGTTTGCATTTTGACAGATGCTATCTGCAGCCTCAGCAGCTGGGGTGTCCGTTGCGTTTGGTGCTCCTATCGGTGGGGTGCTGTTCAGTTTAGAAGAGGTATGTTTACGCAATAAACTTGTGGATAGAAGTGAACAAAAATATCGAGAAAAAAATACACAGAATTTCATATGGCAGTGTCAGCTTTCGTCATTGAAATAATGATAATATTGGGTTAAGGGGTTGCCCTTCATTGCCATATATTTTTATAAGCACTGTGCTGTCCTAGAGCTTGTGTGAAAAGATTCACAAGTTTACTCGGGTGGGACTCGAACCCACACCCACTTGCTGGTACAGATTAGGCGTGTACAACTAGTGGACTAGTCGCCAATGCGAAAAAGCACTGCTAGTCGCGACCATCAATTTCTAAATAATTATGCAGCGACAAGTCATTCCACTATGTCGAACCTAGCGGTTACTTGCAACGTGACCCGAATACCGACCTTTGCCCCGCGAGTTATTAGTCGTACCGCGTTGCACTGCAATTCCGAAGCGACTACACAGTGTAATGCAACACGCGCTGAAAGTCACACAGTGTGACTGCGTCAACACTCTGTATGCCCCGTTGTGCTATGTTCTTGTAATAATGGTGCACGTGTAGCGAGCCATGTGGTTACACACAGACGTACGGACAGGCCTACCTGTACGTCCCAACTATATCGCGACAGACATCAACAGAAGCAATTTTACGAATGTTAATAATGCAGTGGTTTCCATGAAAGAAGAAATGAACCGCCATGTGTCACATTTATAATCACATTGCCAACAGATTGGGCCAACAATATTGACCGTTAATGTGTTACTAATCGCAACTAGTCGACTAGTCATGAGTTTGTATTGTCGTGTTAGTACAGATGTCTTGCCAATCAACCTCCAAGCTTTTTGTGTTCACCAGGCCACTTCGAAACTCATATAGCACCATGCACTCCAATCATTGATTTCTGATTTGTTTGTCCGCAGATAAGTTACTACTTTCCACTGAAGACCCTATGGCGGTCCTTCTTCTGTGCAATGATAGCTGCCTTTGTCTTGCAAGCTATCAACCCGTTCGGCAACGATCATGCCGTCAAGTTTTACGTAGAGTACAACACCCCTTGGTACTTCTTTGAAATCGTTCCGTTCGTCCTGCTGGGAATATTTGGGGTGAGTCTTTTGTTTCTGTCTGTGGTTATGTTATCAATGTTTGCTTTGAAAGCAGCTGATGTTTTGTTGACATAATTACCTTAAATCTTAATTGTAGCATGTCCAAAATGTGTACATCATAGTGATAGTTTATTTTTGGGGTTTTTGGAGGTAAAACTGTAGATAGCCTTATCAGGAATTGAAGGCCTTACTTTCTTGTTCTTGAAAATGTTTTCTTCCAAATGAAGGGACTTTACGGAGTTGCGTTCAACCGACTCAACTTGAAATGGTGCCAGCTTCGCATCACGTCTAAGCTGGGAAAGTACCCAATTACCGAGGTTTGTCAATTCAAATACAGTTAGCAAATGAAATAGCACGCTCTTAAGAGAGATTTTAGAGGTGTTTTTTTTTAATTATCTAATGAGAAGGAGAGTTTACAACATTTGTTTGAATTGTGAATTATTGTTGGAGAATGAAATTGAGGCCAGTTTTGTACTCTCAAAGTTTATTGAGAATGTTTGGTTTGAACAAAAACATAACCATGATTAGAGTATCTTCCCTGTTGAACTCGGGCGACCACAAACAAATGTCTTAAGGCAACTTCTGTTTTAATTACAACATAGGTGCTACTGGTTGCCTTGGCAACGGCACTTCTCAGCTACCCAAATCCGTACTCCAGACTAAACACAAGCCAGCTGATAGCGGCCCTGTTCAGAGAATGCGGACCGCAAGATGCCATTGGGTTCTGGTGAGTCCTTCGAAATGTCTATTTAACAGAAACCTTCAAACATAGATGACTGGTCACGAGAGCGCCATTGGCAGAATTTGAAAAGTCTTGAATAATAAATTATAAAACTCATGATTTGGTGCATCAATGACTTTTGCACAGTTCCATATTTCTGTTCTCATTTGAGCTGAAGCAGTTTTCTCTAGATAACCCTCCGATGCAAACATTCATTCTGTGCCAAGTAGTCCTTTCAATCAAAATCAATCAAGTGACTGTTTTCAACAGTTAAGAACTCCAAGCCTACATAAAGCAGGATTGACTGGCTGGGACTGTTGATGTAACTTGATACTGCTATGCTTTGACTGGGGGCAATTGATAAGCCAGCTGAGCCTACACCTTACCTGCATCGTCTGTTCATGGTCTGTTGACTGAGTTTGACTAGACACAATGCTTGCTTGACATATGATATGACTGTTGGTGACTTGCCTGTGTTAAAAGTATAACAGGAGAAGAGGATGGAAAGTTTGACTGTCTGTGACTGTTTAAATAGCAGGAGGGTGAATAAATTTGATATTTCATCTTGTGTCCCAGTGAAAGAAAAAGGTGTTTGCTCTCCAAAAAAGATTGCATTTTGCAAAAGTTCTGACATCAAATTTTAAGGCGCTTTTTTTTGCACTGTGTATCACAGTTAAGGAGTTGTTAAGAAAGTCTATGTGCATGTATTCTTGTATCGTTACAGTGATTACAATCGTACTTACACCAGAACCGACCAGCACTGGTACCCATCTGCCGAGGCCCAGCCAGGGCTCATAGCCGCTATGTGGCAGCTCCCGTTAGCCATGATACTGCAAGGCATTCTCACTGTCTTTACCTTCGGGCTCAAGGTACAAACATGTCTTGGATCCGGTACCGTTTTCTAACCCATTAGACAGACCCAGCACTGTCTCATTTTGTGAATTCATCAGGTAATACAGAGTGAGATAAAAAAGGAAACCCAAATGGTGCCCCCAATTTTTGAAAGAATTTCTGCATGTGGCGTTTTCTAAATCTAGGATATGAAAGCCCAATTAATAAGTTTCTTTTAGTGAAAGAATCATTCTAATCGTTCATGTACTTTTCCAGTTATGGAATTTTGAACCCAAACACCGTTTTTTAACTTTGTCCACGGATCACATTTAAGGTACCTGATATTTCAGTAAAAATGAAACCATGTCGTATCCTGAAAATGATATCAGAATAATCACATACGTCTCCGGGGTGGCCAAGTAGAAGGCACGGCAAGACTATAAACACTTGACATTGTAAAGCAGCAGGTTTTTCAAAAAATGTTATGATAAGTGTCAGTTATCATGGTTATGAGGGTGTTCTGATTTGTTTTTTGATATGTGAATAGTTTCCATTTTGCCGAAATGATATCACCTACTTTTATTGTGATTCGTGGACAAGGTCAACAAACTGTGTACTGGAAAAGTACATGAGCGATTTGAATGATTCTTTCACTAATGGAAAGCTTATTACTTGGGCTTTCATATCCTAGATTTGGAAAATGCTACATGCAGAACTTCTTTAAAAACTAGGGGGCATTATTTGGGTTTTCCTTTTTTGACTCGTCCTGTAGATACAATGTGAGCATTGGTAACATGTTGTATGTATTGACCTTTGAACTCAGTGACCTTGAATTTGGTGACCTTTGACCTCATTGACCCCATTGACCTTTAACCCTTGCAGGTACCAGCTGGACTGTTTATCCCTACAATGGCTGTAGGTGCAATAGGGGGACGCTTGGTGGGGATAGCAATGGAGCAACTCGCAATGTGAGTAGTGGTCAGCTTTCCAACCAAATTCACAAAATTCATGTGCCTTAAAAAAACACCCAAATGAAAAACTGTATTGACTTTCTTCTTTAGTTCACTTGTGCACCAGTTTAGTGCAGAGTTCACAGATATATGTAGTTTTAATCACCGTCTTTGTTATGCATACTAGAGCCAATTTTCACGGCGTCATTCAACTATTACAGATCACCAGTAACCGAGGTGAAACGATGCATAACCATTGCATTTCGTGCTTGTACACATTCTTTTGTCCTTTTACAAAATATGTGACACACAGACATCAGACAGACATCAAACAGACAGACAGACATCAGACACCGTAGGATCTTGTCAAATATAGGATGCCTGTCTTTGTGTGAATGGACAACTGGTTATAGTGACGAAATAACAATTTAACAAAATCTTGTTTACAAATTTTTCAGCCAACACCCTGACCTGATGATATTCACCGGGTGCTTTGACAGCGGCAAGTGTATTACGCCGGGCCTGTATGCTATGGTAGGAGCTGCAGCCACACTTGGTGGAGTCACACGCATGACCAGTAAGTTTACGTCTGACCTTCAGATAAATTAAATATTCACTCATTCGCATTGCACGAAGATTGCCAGCTTTGCTGACTTAATAAATTGTTCAATTTGTGGTCATGATATAAAAAAATGACATGCAAATGTCTTTTGCGGGGTCAATTCTTAAAGAAGTATAAATTTCATGCATACGACCATATGCTAAATCGTGAATATTTAAAAAGATGACCAAATACTATTGATTCAAAGTTGCATTTTAAAAACTAGAAACCTATCGGACAGTGTGTTTGTACGATGCGAAAACCCAAAATTGCTTGCAAATTCTTTTCCAGGGTCAATTCATAAAGAACTTTCAAATTAATGCATGTAGACATTTGCCATAAACATGAATATTTAAGATATAATAGAATGCTATACTGGGCAATTCCATAAATTCAGACGTACTTTTCAGACACTTTAATAAGCTGCTGTTGGAAAAGTGAATGTGATACATCACTAATAATGTGACATCTAAATGAGTAGAAAACAATTACAGACCAAACTAAGGTACCACCACCTTGACAACCTTGTACATCATTTCGTCGGACGTCCGCAGAGAAATTAATTTTACAAATTTGCATTTAAAAACTAGAAACCCAGACACTGCCACAAAAACCCAAAGACTTCTGGTTTTTTTGTGGTTTTTTTGCTGGGGGAGGAAAGTTCCATGGAAAGACAAGTCTCTGGGGAAAATAAGATTTGAAGAACAACCGGGATGATTTGCAGGGAGTGTAATGTGCATTTAAACATACAGCATTTGAGATAAAAGAATAATGTAAGATTGGGCCTTGATTCAATCAATATTTTGTGTCTGTGTCCCGATTGTTTTTCAGTTTCTCTAGTGGTCATCATGTTTGAGCTGACCGGTGGTCTGACATACATCGTACCACTCATGATCGCGTGTATGGTCAGCAAGTGGGTGGCCGATGCATTCGGCAGGGATGGAATGTATCCTTTTTTAGCATTTGCACATTTTGATTTTTGAAATTTAAGCGGAACTCCTTACCAAAGTAAAATCTTACTCGGACTGTATTTTACATGTCATCGTCTGATTTCTTAAAAGTCCTTTTATTTTTATTTTTACAGTAATCAAAAAATGTTCCAAACTAATTTTCAGATTTTGCTCTTTGATACTACAGTTAAAGAAGCCCCATCAAATCAATCCTTTTGTTTTTGGAAATTATTCACACTGCAACCTGTGCTTAATTCTACAAGAAAACTATTGTAATCAATCACAAACTGTACTTGACATGTATATATTCATGGATATAACATTTTGTCTTTTATTTATCTGTTTAATTTTAAAACTTTAAGTAAATAAGTGAAAGATTTTCATTAGCAGTACTGATCCTTAACTGGTACCCAGCTATGATGGTCACATACATCTGAATGGTTATCCCTTCTTAGACGGCAAGCAGGAGTTCATGCGCACAACTCTGGCATACGATGTGATGTCCCCACGGTAACATTAAATTTTCATTGCTATTAATTTTGTTTTTTTAATTTAAATGATAACCATTGCAAATTCATGTGGGTTTTCAATTCTTATTTTGATTTTGTTTTTCTTTTTCAGGCGAACTGACCCTCCTCTCCTCACAATCACCATGGATACATCAACAGTTGAAGAACTAGGTGAGACATGGACATAGAGCTGTATTAAATCACTAGAGCGCTAACTCCTCATTCTTACGCGCGGAAAATACTTTGAAGCCGTCCTGCGCACAGACATTTTGAATTCATGTGCGTGTTTGTAGAAAATAGTGAAATAAGATGAAGTGAATTTTGAAAGTGTACTCTAAATGCAACGTGCAAGAACAACATACGCAACCAACTGAAGCGCGCCATGATGGTTAAAGGAAACGTGACGGCAAAAATCTTCTGATACGCGCACCGGTTTTGCGTTATTTGCACAGAGCAAAATGAAACGCTCATTTACTGATCATGTGTTTAGGTTTTGGGCATATCGGTTCTGATAACGCACTTGTATAGAATACAAACGCAGATATACAAACAGCCGTACAAAAGCCGTACAAAATTTCGAGTATCCCATAGGTTTGTGCACAAGCATGGATGCGCCCAGCAGGCATCACTTTGTACATCGAGTCAGCACTCTAGTAATTTATTATAGCTCTATGGGCATGGGTAGAGTTTCAACTGTTTTCTCTTTAGTCAACAGTTCATTTCTCAATGTGAATGTCAAGTCATGTTGGTGTTACTAGTTCATAACAAATGTTCAGAAACTTTCAGAAGTGGGTTTTTGAGACTGCGTGTTTACATTGCTTTCTTGTGTCCAGGAGCAAGCCACTTTATCGCAATTGCCTGTACTGTGTGGTTGTATATTTTCTTTAAGAAAACATTTAAAGTTGCACATAAAATTGACAAAATAACTTTCATATTGTTTGAATTTCAGAAAACCTGACGACAGAAACACGGTTCAACACGTACCCGGTGATCGTGTCCAAAGACTCCCAGCGTCTGGTCGGTGTGGTGTACAGAAAAGAGCTCATCCATGCATTAAGTAAGTTCGGCGCATCCATGTTTGTACACAAACCTATGGAAAACTCAACATTTTGTACGGCTATTTGTGTGACTGCATTTGTATTCTATACAGATGCGTTATCAAAGCCGATACGCCAAAACCGAAATGGCACGATCAGTAAATGAGCATTTCATTTTGCGTATACGCTGCAGATGATTTTGTCCGTGACGTTATTTTAAGCATGACGCCCTTGTGTTGTTTGCATATGTTTTACTTGCGCGTTGCATATAGAGTACACTTTCAAAATTCACTCCATCTATTTTCATAATGTTCTACAAACATGCACATGAATTCAAAATGTCTGCGCACAGGAAGGATTCAAAATATCTCCGCGCGTAAGAATGAGGAGTTAGCTCTCTAGTAATTGAATATAGCTCATTGGTCCGGTCACAGATAACGGGGATTGAACAATGATACAAGAATGCTTTTTCTGACAGATGTTTGAATAGCATGTGACTTGACTTGAGATTGGATGAGGTGTGATGGACTTGTGACCTGTGACCATGCATTTAACCCAATTGTAATTCTTTCTGGTCTTGTTTTTCATGATCAGAGCAAGCCAGGAAGAACCAGACTGGCATCGTCAGCCAGTCCAAGGTCTACTTCACCCGGAAGGTCCCCAAGTTCCAAGTCCCTGGCATCCCGCAGCACCTCAGCTTGCTCAGTATCCTGGACGGTGTAAGTCTTACAGGGTCAAAACCTTGGACTTGTCTTGGCTTCGGGTTCAGGAGATTTTGGATACACAGATGAAGCCAAAGGCCGAGTCGAGGCCAGTTTTTCAAAAATTCCTAAATATACTGTTTGATTCTTAAAAAAAATAACACGATGTAGATAAAAAGGCTAGTTTTACACTTTCAGGAGGTGGGGGATGGACACACACCCCTTCACTGTTTGTTGGCAAATTTGTACCATGTTGGCAGAAATGGAACACAAATAGAGGGGAAAAAAAGCCAAACCAAAAAGCAGAGAATTAGTGCAAAAAGTAGATGTGAAGACCTTCATCTATAACTATATTTGTATCATTAGCAGCGCCCTCTAGTGTCAGCTGTCGGTGAATTTTCTTGTGGAGTAATGGAAATGTTATTGTCTCCAACAAATCAACAATCATAAAAGTTAGAATCCTTTTTTTTTCCTCCTTGTTGCAGAGTCCAGTGACTATCACTGACCAGACGCCCATGAGCACCGTTGTGGACATGTTCAAGAAACTCGGTATTAGAACGTGTCTTGTCACACATAACGGGTGAGTATCAAGTGAAATGACATTTGAGAAACCCACTTTCTGCCATTTTCCAGTTAAACAACATTTGCTAATGCTATTAAACTTGTGATTTTGGGTAAAATTCCCGAACCGCAAGACTTTCATTTGTCTTTATGACTTCAAATTGGCTTATTCGATTGTAGGTTGGGTAGCTAAGTTTCCTAAATGTATTTTAGAATGGCCAGGCTTGAGTTCAGCTTAAGTTGACTTTCTTTATGCAACTGCATTTTTTACTTTTCACAAAATCTGTTATAGCTGTCTAATATTGACCGATAATTAATTGTTCAATGTCCTAATTGCCTTCAGACTGCAATTTTTTAAATATTTCTATTTTTGCATAGCTTCTTCAAGGGGCACTGCGTCCTGAAATCCCCGAAAATGTCACGCTTTGGATTGTTTACTTATCCTATTTCGAACATCTGGTTGAAAGGAAACAACCTAATGTCTTACCGTTTAGGTTGTAAAAAACCCATTTGTTTCCTTTTCCTGTGGTTTTTCATGCAATGTACAATACACGTTGTGTGGCACATAAATATATTATACACAGCACGAAATGCACAAATGTGGGTTCTTACACGTCCGCAAAAGGCGACCACTTTACGGCTGAAATCACAACTAGCACGAACAGCCCGATTTTTGGGGGTCGCAAAAGTGGACCCCGCAATTCATTCTCGCACGAAATTACACAAAAACACCTAGTTTCTAAAGGATGGTTGTGTGGATGTTTATATCTTACTTTTGTTCAAAATGTGTTTGTAGCCCAAATGGTTGCTTTCCAGGACGCAGTGTCCCTTAGTATCAAATGCCCTTATGATCGTATCGTCACACCTGTTGTTTCGTGTTCACACTCTTTGCCAACAGGCGGTTGCTTGGAATCATCAGCAAGAAAGACGTCCTGCGACACATCGCCGAGCTGGACCACCAGGACCCCGGTTCGACGTTCTTCCACTGAACAAACTCCGTCCGAATTCCCATAGTCCAAATTCCAATTCCAACAGAGACATGCCCTAGTTGTCTCCCATTTATTCTTAGCACCATGTGCTGTTTCCAATTTCTTCTACCAAAATAAAATCTTCACTCCCTGAAGTGGGTGGCTGTGTTTCAGAGAAGTTCTGCCTACCGTTGTTTGGGCGTTTATGAACTTTTCTTTGATTTTTCACTAACTTTTGTCATACTGAAAATTTTATATGTTAGTCAACAAGTTAACATTTTGTTGTCTGTGAAGGAAGTTCACAGTAATTGTATGTGTATATTTCAGTACTTTAATTTGCAGCATTCACTCAAAGAGAAGTTGTGCTTGCAATACCTTTATATCGTTTATTTAAAAAAGGTTTGTTTATACTATATACTAAGTATATTTTTGATGTGGATTAGGTGGAATTTACCCAAAAAGTGACATTTCCCAAATTCATTCTTATTTCCATTTAAGCATGCAAAGTTTAAAATAACACAAAATAAATATGTTGCAGGGTACTAAAAATTCCTCCTGCTTTAACTCACGATTTCCTTCAAAGGTTTATTCTCAGCAAAATGTAGTGTGTAATTAAGATAAAGTTATAGCTACGAGGTAAGTGGGCTATGGGCTCCGTGCACAAGTACCCCTTTGACGGCCAGAAAAGGAGAGTTGGGGGATGGCCTAGACTGGTTCCCGATCCATCCGCTGCGTATTTCAAATGATCCAAAGTTACTGGGGGCAGGGATTAGTTTGGGAGCCCGACGCTCACCCAAAGACGCTGTAGCTAATAATAGCTTTGGCACATTCAGGAAGTCGTGCGTACTTCGCGCGCGAACCAGTACACCACGCACACGCTGTGTATCCTGTCCACGGAGCTCTCAATAGTGGTAAAAATGCGCCCTCTTTTGTTGGCGCATAGAGCCAATAACCAAAGTAATGAAATTATATTATGGAGAGAAATTCACTCCGCAAAATCTCAAAATTAAAATGTTGACTAACTTATGGAATAAACTTTCCCTTTGTGTTCTTATTCCTCCATGCTTTGGCAAAAAAAAATGTTACAGATGATGTGCATCAATAGATAATTCTTTTGGCTTAATTATTCGTCACAAGTGACTTTTTTTTGTTGTTGTCTGGCTGATGCTTATTGCTCATGTATTTGTTTACAAATAGTATTTCTGTCACAGTACATGTAATTGTACATATTTTCCATACAAAGCCAAAGTATGTCTGTATATCATGAGTGAAGCACTATATTTTATTTAACAATGGTTCAGGTAAAACCAAACGGGAATAAAAAATTAAAATTGTTTATGCTGACGTGTTGTTTTCGTTTTTACCATTTTATAGTGGGGCAGATCATGGAGGTAGAATTAATGGGCAGATAGGGGAAATAATTATGTGAGGAATTGTGCCTTTGATCGATGATACGAGCATGGCATTTGGCGCACAGTCGGAGTATGTCTTAAGAAAGATATTTGGCTATGTGGCCTTCGCAGCCCCTTCGTTGCCCCCCCCCCCCCGGATCCGCCCCGGTGTCGTGCCAAAAACCGTCCGGTGCCAAATAGTGTCCGCTGAGCTTGCGCAGTGGGCGCCAGACGCTATTTGGCACGTAATACATGCCAAATAGTGTCCGGCGTCACGGTCTCACTTCTCCGGCGTGCCAGCTTCTCCGGGTGGATTTGGCGGATAATTGAGCACGTTACAGTGCACGTTACATGAGCACGATTCATGCTCATGTGTCCGCTGTGCTAACCTTTCCTGGGGCTGTGGTTGTGTTGTAAAGTCTACTGGTCCATACAGGCAGTGTAGTGAGGGTAGCAGACCAGTAAATAAACTTCCATTGACCCCAATGGTAAATGCTCCCACTTCAAAAATTCGGGAAAAATACTCACAACTCTCCAAGGTATTCGAGACACACATCAAATTAAAGCTTATTTCATCATCTTTCATTTTCTTTTCAATTTACGGGGGGTCAACTGATGACTTTTAGGAGAAATTTCCATCTGAAGATGATCACCCCTAAAAATAGTCCTGAAGCCCATCGCCATTTTGAAAAACGATGCCTACACTCCATTGCAAAGTAGAGCGCTTTTAGGGTCCAAATTACATCAAAATTACACAGAACTGCAAGCTCCAAGTCCTGGCACGGTTTCCACCCATATTTTTTACAAACCCTCAAGTTCATGGCCCACAGCATGCTCAAATACCGAAGATTTTGAGGGCATGCAAATCGTGATTTGGCCGGCGCAGGCAATTTCGGACCGATTTACTGGTCTGCACCCTGAGGGACACCCAAGAATGCGTTATGTAACACTTCCTGGGGGTCAAGTCGGATCATATTCAGCTAAGCGCGGACACTATCAGGGTGACTGTAAGGTCATGACTAAATTCTGCTAAATGCACTTCAAAAATCTGTCAGATTTATCAAAAATATGCCAAATTCCCCAGAATTACTCGAAATACACTATTATAAACACTTTTAATCACATGCAGATGTTGTAATATTACCTTAATTAATTTTCAAATTACATTATAAAACAATCTTTAGCCACATAAAGATGATATGAAATTACATAAATTTCAGGCAAAACGCGGTTGCGTCACCACGAAATCCGGTTCCCAGTGAACCTCAGCACCTAGACCATGCAGGCAACTTGTCCTATTTGCAAGGGTTTATTTGAAAAGATTGAAGCTTTTGTAAGTAAATGTACCATTTTTTTCAAATTTGCTGTTTCTCTGTCAAATAACCATTTTTGCAGAATTCTGCCAGAAATCTGCCAAAAAAATCAATTCTGTCAAATTTTCTGTCAAACTCGTTTTTTAATAAAAATAAATCTGTCAAAGTTAGCCGAAAATCGGCTAAAACGGTCACTATGGACACTATTTGGCAAGCTTCCGTAAACAATGTGACGTCATACACGCATGACCAATCAGATCGCACTATGCTAATTGGCGGACACTGTTTGGCACCGGACGGTTTTTTGGCAAGACACCGGACCATAGCCTATGGTCCGACCATAGGCTAAGTCAATTGCAAACAATTGTGAACCATAAGTGGCCTCGAAGTTAGTTTTTTTGCATACCAATAGCATTGGGATAATGATGTGTTTGCGAGTGGATAATAGGTTGAAGGTCCACCCACTTGCTCTTTCACCTAGGCCTAGTGTGCATAGAGTTTATCAGTCGAAAACTGGCGTGTCGATCGGCTACAGAGCGCTCACCAGTGCATGCAGTATAATTAACAGCGCACGGTGTTTTTATTTTAGCCAAAGAAACCCTTGCAGGTAAGTCCTTTTTCTGTATTATGTGTAGCGTGGCTAAAGGCTCAAAATGGGATGGTACCATAAGGTGATAGCCAACAGAGCAGGTAAAAACCCAGACATGCACGGCAGTCTGGTGCTCCGAACACATTCAATTCGAAAGCCCACTGTTGCATTATTAGGGAAAAATGGGGTTGGATAGCTCCCTTAATAATAATTGGTAGAACCATGGAGGAATAAGGTAGAACACCGATATGGTAAAAAAAGGAAAGAATGTTATGATCCAGACACCACTTCTTTGGTTGTTTACGAAGTCTATGGAGAGTACAGTGCATTTCAAAGTATTTTCTAACAATATTAGAAAGGTTCTCAGCCCTGCATGATTCATTTGTTTTCAACACATTTGCGATGACTGACCCCCCATTGAGATAATATATGATGGAAAAAGTGGCGCCATGATGCCATTTTCTTTCTAAAAAAAAAATCAGTCAAAATGTTTGATAATAAAGAATTAAACAGTTTGATAACCGACTTGAATTATAGGTTTAGTGAGGGTTTTGTTTGTCTCATTTTATTTTGGCTTTTTAAACTTTTTTTAAATGAAATTCCTTTTCAGAGGATTGCAGACGCCCAAAATCGGAATCAAATATTTGGTTCCGGGTTAAAACAAAACATACAAATTGAATATTCATCAAGAGAAACAAAAAATCAACTTTTTGAAGAGCACTAGGAAAACACAAATGTAGCCTACATCTTTAACATAGCTATGCATAGGGGAATTTTAGGTATTCATATCTATAGACTATCGACAAGGAACAGTACTGGGGTGGGGTGCTATTCCATTATCAACATGGGTAAATAAACAATAGTACACTCGAGTTCCTCAAGTTTCTTACTATGTTCAATGTTGTTTGAAAAGCAGCTGTTATTTTCACATAGACAATTTGTTATCCCTCAATGTACACCTCGCCCTTTATGATATCAGGCCTAATCGCTAATTAAAAAGTTGATTAAAAATGTGTAGAATGTCTCAACATTTGGTCATTAATACTTGGTAATGCAAAACGGTCGAGGATCCTACTGTTTAACCTTTTTACTCTGTGAAGTTAAATCATAATGGTCAAACGTGGTTGTCATTATAAAGTCATGATAGCTGTTGCTCACGTTTAATATTCGCCTGATCTCTGTTTTACTTTACTTGTTCTTTTGCAGATATTTCAAAATGATATTCACACACTCTTGCAACCAGCCGACAATCCAACTACCTAATAGCGCCCTCAGCGGTGTGAACCTGATTCCCGGGAGTGATTACAAAGGGTACAGTATGTACGAGGCTCGCATCGACGCAGCACAGACCGTCCCTCTCACGTCTCCAGAGGACAAGGCCTGCGTTCACTACTATTACTTCATCACCGGCTCGGGAAAATGTGAAAGGGAAGGCGGGAAGGAAGGCTACGATGTCGGCCCAGACCACGTGGTGGCGCTCTCCTCTGATATAACGCACACGTTGAAGGTGTCAGCTGAGGGCGCCATGCGTGTCTTGGTAGTCTACTATCCAGACGTCACTATCGCATACAAGTCTCTGGAGTTGGTCAAAAGTTTGTCCGACCTGGTGGGCACCGAGAGGGATATTTCGTTTGGGAACGGGAACAGTCGTCGTTTCACCGTCAAGAAAGATGCCTTCCCACTGACGATCACCAACACGCGTGTTACAGCCTCGACGTCATCCAAACAAGAATACAAAAATCAAATCGAGGCAGCCTATTACATCGCTGGAGCAATGACCTACCAGTGGCAAGATGGCGACGGCGGCTGGACTGGCGAGCAAACTAAAGTGGACAAGAAGAACGGAACCAACTACTTCATGAATATGCATGACAAGCACGAAATGGTTGCCGGGGAGAACGATTGCTTCTGTATCTGTGTTTTTAATCCTGCTTTGACGGGAAACGAAATCCATAATTACGGCAAAGATGGATTTTCGAGTTATTAGGCGGCCTGCCATCGCCCAAAGATTATAGTACCTCTTGAGCCCCAACCCGATGAAAAAGATAAGTGAAGACGGTCAATTATAAGCTATAGGGACATTTCTTCCATGATAAACACATTCAGATTTATTGTATCTTATAATTAAGGGATTTCGTAGGTATATGTGTGACAGTCATGAAAATATGCTATTTTACACTAAACCAGGTTAATGTAATTTCTATTTTTTTTCTTTACTTACCTTTATAACTTATTTTAATTAGCGAAGCGCCCTCTGTGTTTGTTCTGTACTTCGCGCGCTTCCACCCTTCCGTCATTATTATTCTTTGCCGAAGACCAAACGCGTCACTTTGTCTTCGCTCTTTTTAACCTATACAGGTAATAATCTTTTGTTGTAACTTCACTTTATTTTTAACATCCATCATATACTTAGACATTTAGTCCATCATATTCCTCATTAATCACTCTGATATCATTTTGTTGATTACTGATTTGAGTCGATTTGGGAGCCAAGTATAAAGTTTAGAGATTCCCCAGATTCTAAACATTTTTATTATTTCTCAGATAAATCGATCGTTATCATGTTTAACAAGTTGAGGAAATCCTAGAATTGTTAATCTCTTCAATAGGCCCTATGTATGAAAACATTGATTTATTTCCTTTCGTTCTATCCGGTTCGTTAGTGTGACGTCACCTCCAGCACTTTCTGCACGATTTCAACCGGAAGTTAACGCAGTTCGAGCGTTTGCAGCCAATGGGCGCCCTTAATCAGTGGTGTGCGCGCGTGTATGACGTTTTTACTAACGAACCGGATGTACAAATATTCCCATTTTTCCAAGATGGCGGATGCCGCCAAGATTTCGGCCCGAATCGCAGATGCTTGTGGTTAATACATTTCATTTCATTTACTGTAATTTGTAAGTTAGTTATTATACATTGTGATATTAGTCTTTGCCGAAGACTGAACCACATCATTTTGTCTGACCTCTTTACAGAATAAATCAGCACAAACTAAATGTTTGTCGCCGATTGGCTCTTCCTCAACTCGGCCCATCTGGGTCACATAGGCTATGGATAACACCGAGAGAAAAAAATACATAGTTTAAAGGGTTCATGGGATGAAATTTTATTAGGAACACATTTTGTGCAACTTTCTACTCCTCTTAAAATGTATGAAAACTATTTTACGTATCTTTGTGGTTAATTTGATTGAAAAGTGCACTTCTTTTAAACAAACATTTAAACATTTTCCATGAGGGCGCTGTTGCTGGATGCCATTTCAGGACATAGACATCTAATAAACTAAAATTATTAGATGTCTATGTTTCAGGAAGACACTGTTCAGTTTAAGGGTTTTCTGTTCACATTGTGAACCCCAAAATTTGCTTATTGAAAACATTTGCTCATTGACAAAAGTTTGCTCATTGGACTACTGCCATGTACTGACAAAACGACGAATCACCAAAGAAAAGAAAATTTACGACTGACAGCAAAAAAAAAAAAATATCCAAAGGTCTGTCAACTTTTGGTGCTGAAATAGCTGTAACATTGAGGTTTCTGCCTGAAATGACATCACACTTTTGTTCGGTTACGTTCGTTGTTTAATACTGCAATAATTTAACCAAGTCTTTATCCCATGCATAAAATGAATGGCAAACTTTTACCCGAAAACCGAACGTGTTGTACATTTTCAACATAATGTTTTGGCTTTACCCTGAGAAAGGTTGGCTCAAAAGTAAATAGAAGTGGATAATTGAGAACACTCAATGGTGCACTCCGGTACCATTCCGCGAATAGAAAAAAACGAGGGGAAAATGCGGCTATTTGGGTTCAACTGCGCTGCTTATACACAGTTAATTCCTTTAATATTGGGGTTGCCCCTTTAATTTAACGTTGTCGAAGTGATTGTGATTGTTTGATTCCCTGGCGATCTCCCTGAGGTCTTAATGAATTCGTAGTAATAGCCTGAGTCGTTTGGTCTGGGAACCAGACTAAGTGATGGTGCGAATGCGCCAAACGAAAAATAGGGACTATAGGCTTCAACCATAGAGCTGTATAATTCAACCGGCACCATTGATCTCCATATACACAGTCTGTGTATATGGATATCAATGGCTTCAACCTATAACGGTATTTTTATACTCAGTTTGTTGATTATATTTGTAGAGAGTGTAATTAACTATGTGAAGTGACTTGACGTAACGAAAAGAGAAACGAGAATGCGGTGCACAGAAAAGAGCGCATCGATACTAAATCTTAGCATGTAATCCGGCCTTATGCTGGATAGGCAGGAGACGTTTCACGAGCTAAGGTGAGAGACACTTTTTGTTGAATTTTTGTATATTATTATTAATGATCAATTCTTTAATTTAACAAGTAATGCCTGATAATTTGCACCAGTTCGTGCTGACTCCAGAGGGATAGTTTTTGTCGACATAAGCTTTGGGGTTGGGTCAACTCGTGTGTGATATCTGCGGCGCAAAGTTCCCGCTACCCTTAGCCCAGGTTGGACGTCAGTTGCGTTGCGACTGACGGAGGAGTCCACTGGGCTACCGCTACCCTATCCCAGCCCCAGGTTGGACGAAGTCTTCATTGCATTACGAGTCGAGTAGGCCTACGACTGATTCTGGACACATTTTTTGCTTCATATTTTTACCTGCGCTACCCTAGCCCAGGTCGGACGACGTCTTCATTGCATTACCGTACCTATTCAGGCGGCCGAAATGTGTCCGTCTGCCTTTCTCCTACCAACAGGCCTACAACTTACTACAAAAAAGTATAGTCGTGTTCCCTAACGTGGCGCACTTCGAAGCTTACCCAACTTTCCTCGTGTAGTGTTGCCAAACCTCTTTGTTGACAAACCTCAAATTCATGCAGTAAAGTACTAGTACTAGTACTTTACCTTATTAATGCTAAATTTAAGCCGAAATTAAAAAACGGTGGCGTCCGGAAATTGGGCACAAATTGGCGGAGTGTTCCCTAACGTGGCGCACTTAAATAAATCTCGGAAAATTCCAAATTAACATTTCAGAATTTCTGTAAACTTGATAAATTCTGATAAATCATTGTTATCTCTACTTACATGCCCAGCCAGATGTTTGTCAGAAAATTATTTTCTTATTTTTCGGGGCATTTTCAAAGCCAAAGGGTTCACTTTGCACTTGAAAATAAAATCGGAAAATCACGCCAAAATATTTTTTTCTTTTAACTTTGTAGCGGGTAAATAAACTCGCGATTTACGAAGGGGAGTGTTTAGAACTTGATGAAATTCCACTTTCTGTGAAATTTCAGTTAAACTTTTGCTCTAGCTAGGCGCTACAGGCGGAAAATCAAAGTGCGCCGCGTTAGGGGCCGCGCCACGTAGGGGTACATAGTGAAGAGGGGCCATCAAACCACTAAACATTGGTTTTGTATCCTATTTAGGCCTACAGTAGCCCAGGTTGCCTTTTGAAGGCTGCCTCCTTTTTTCCTTCTTTTTTTTAAACCGAAAAAAATTATAATTTTTTATCAATGACATCATTGTGGCCTCTTTATCTGTTGCATCTAGCCCATATAATTTATAAAGTTGTTCTGTCATTTCCCGAGTCCAAAGGCGGGCATTAAAGAAAAAACTGGCGGCCATCTTGAAAAAATAGCCCGGTTGGGCGGCCATTTTGGAGGGGAAAAAAAAGGGCCTCCCGCTTCATTTTTTTTCAAAAAGGCAGGACGCTAAACATGTTTTTTTTTTAAAATTTCGCCACAAAGGTGGCGGCCAAGATTTAACGGACAAATGTGGGTTCGGGGTACGGCTTACCTTAGGTCAAATGAAATGAACAACATGCTCACAAGTTAACTTGAAAGGCAGTTTATTTAAACTGTACAAACACTCTTTAATATATGTTGAATTACTTGAGAGACAAAACAACAAAGTTACACAGCTCTTAACCAACCTATTGTGTAATATCCTACAATAGTCCTGAAACATAATGACGTCACGCATGTTAATGTTATAGGTGGTGAAAGCACACATGTAAACAAAACGTTACGTCATGTGTTCTGTCTATTTCAACCCCTTAATGAACCTTTCAGTTGTTTTTCCCTTCCCCGGTGCCCTGCTCCAAAATGTTGGGTTTAAGGCCCACGGGTTGAGATATTTTTCTCAGTGTTCTTATTTACTGACGATGGTGCCCCAGCAATGGGCAAAACAAATTCAAAGCTCAGGTATTATTTAGATAATAAAACATGCCTTTATTTTCGAAATCAACAAACGTAAACTTTTTTTCAGGAAAGAAATTGGGGAAAAAGGTAAATAACATTTAACTACAACCACTGAAAGCAAAACCAATATAAATACACTCTTTAACCCTAACAGAACTCACCCATCAAACCTCAACGGCATGTTTTGTTGGAATCTGTCAGGATGGGTACAGTACCCCTAAACTGACAGTCTTTTACATTGGGTTGGCACACCTCCAGAATCAAAGTCAGAAATATGTGTGTGCAGTTTGCCCATGTGGTGTTGGAATTTGCCAGGATGGGTATGGTCCCTAGTAAATCATGTTAGGGAGTTAGGGTTAAAGTTTTAAATAATGAAAAATGGGACCAGACCATCAACACAAAATTTTGAGCATTTGTCAGAGAGTCAAGTGATCAAGTGAGTTGGAGTGACATACATGTACTGTGTTCAGTAAAAATGACAAAAAGACTGGGTTGAAAGTGGAGGACTTGCAAAGTAGGTCCAAAAAGTCGAGATCAAAAAGTACTTTATATGGAAGTACAAATCCTACAGTGTGTATATTATAATGACTCGTCATTCCAACCCTAATACATAGTTGATGCCTTGTACGATTAAGAATATGACTGGTTGCCAGGCAACGAGGTAGCGGATCCAGTCAAGCAGTTGACCGAACATGACGTGAGGGCGCTCCCAGCTGAGGACGAGGTTCAGGAAAGGTACATACAGATCAAATTGTGACATGGAAAAAAAGCAGTGGCAATGAGTGGGTATCCTCATAACAAGTTTATAACTTGAAGGCAATCTTTGCAGAAAGGTCGAGCAAATTCAAACAGAATTCAAACATTATACCAGTGAACTACCAGCAATTAACCCAAACTCCCTTGACCAAACTGGGACAACAAGGCAACGGCAGATCTAGGGGGAGGGGGGCAACGGGGGCCATGCCTCACCCCCCCCCCCAAAAAAACCCAATTTTTGTTTAGTTCCGTAACCAAAAAGGAAAAAAAGGCAGCCATTGAGTATACCACCCACAAAACTAACAAAAGCAATACATTTGCACCCCCTCCCCTTGCTTTTCACATTACATTTGGGGCGGAAAATTGTCGGACCCACTTTTTCGGGAACACAAACAATTTTCCCCCCCCCCCCACCCCCCCCAAAAAAATCCAGGTGCAGAAGTCACACGTGTGCACAACAGGATCTTTGTAGAACGGCAGCAAAGTGTTTCGTAATTCATTGTGATTTATAATTGTAATCCATGTTTGATTTTCTGAAGTGATAGTCCGATAAAAGATCCATAAAGAAGTGGTAACAGAATACAATGTACATGGAAATGTTCCAAGGTAATATTTCTTCAAAGGATACGGGTTTTTGAACATTCTTTTGAGGTCGACTTTCTCCTTGCAGTAGGGACAAATTTGCCTCTTCCCCACGATGCACCAGCCTCGTATGCAGAACTCATGGAACCTGTCATTATCAGTTAAAAAAAAAAAAAGAATTACTTACAGAGTCTCATAACAAGTCCAAGAACCATACCTAAAATGTTGCTGGATCATACACATGAATGAGCTATTGATGAGCCAGGCTACAAGCACATTTCACCCGTCCTGGCTCTCTGCTGTACATTGCAATTCAAACAGCTACCGATAACCAGTGACAGGGATCATGCTACAACCTCAGTAGTCTGGTACTGAATACCTGACCAGACTAATCCACAGATTGTCGAAAACATGTAGCTTGCATTTGATACAAATTACTAGCACCATGCATCCTACTAACAACAGAGACTCAGAGCATTGCGTCACATTTTGTTCGAAGGGCACATGCATGCATAATGTTAGTTCACAATTGGCTGTTTCGGGTTCATAGGCCTATTGGCTCCATGTGCGAACAAAGAGGGCACCCTTTTACCTAGCAACAACATCCTGTGGGTGGGACATTTAGCTGGTTGACGCGCACCGTTCCTTGTGTGTGACGCACGTACACCAGGGGATTTGTATTATGTACACGCAGTGGTACGGCCGCACGTCGTGGCAAAATTGCAGTCAGGCAAGATGGCGTCGGTCGGTCACCCCCAACTGTACTTTCTTTGCCGGTGAGGGGGTACTTGTGAAAGGAGCGGATATCCTACATACTAATGATTCTTCAACATCCCTCTCCTTTTCAACATTGCGGGGGGCTTTCTTAATCTAATGTTGGTCTTGGTCTAACTTATTTTTTGTTAAAGAGCCACACACTTCCCTCAACATATCTCATTAGATAGTTGAATAAGCCACATTCTTCCTCTATTACAAGAAAAAAAAAGTGTGAACACGAAAGCAACATTTCCCAAAGCATGGACATGACTTGTCCTCTCACCTGTGTTTGCAGGTCAGCTCATAGACTCGTTCCGCCACTTCCTCGTTCTCATCAGGTATGTAAATCTTCTGACCACAGACGGCGCAGATATTGTCTTCTAGGGCTCGGCCTGGCAGTCCTGTTTTTGTGTAGTACTGGAAGGGGGAGAAGTTTCATGTTGAGTATTTGAAGAAACAAACTGACAACAATCCAAAAGTAACATATTATCTGCAAGTTTCAATTATTTGATGCTGGGGCGTTTATGGTGGCCCTTGTGGAGCCAGTATTCAACAGGGGCTGCACCTAGTACTTAAACTTGAGATGTGAATGAATTTACACTGCATTTTAAAGAAAAACAAATTAAAAGAAATCAAATCAATTTTTTTTTCAAAGGGAAAAGCAAAGTGAACACTACACCTCGATCAAATTTGAAATGAGATATGAATTCATGTTAAAGATGACTGTGTTATTACAACGAAACTTTGCTTGCTGAAGTCGTGAAATTTACCTATTTGAGGATTAAATTTAAATCAGTATTTTTAACACTTGATATCCATGTATACATGTACACATGTATACATGTACACACACGTTTCATGTGTGTGTGTGCATGCGCATGCACACTGGGTTATTGTGAATTTTGTAAAGGATACACATAGTCAGTTGCATGGTGGTTAACGAAAGTGAAGCTCCAAGGTATTAAGATGGGGTTATGATCGAATAAGATTTATATGTGTGCTCTCTCTGGACCATATATTTTCACTAAGTTTAGTCTGGCACCATTTGCAGTCATCAGCCGACATTTGAATCCAAAAAAAAAAGTAGAAAATCAATCAATTTTGGGACTCATAGAGCTACATCACTATTGTATTACCCCTGCTCATCAGGCCCACAAAGCACTCCTTATTAAATCTCAGCTAACTGGAGAGTAAATAGCTTAATGCTACCATTGCAGGGACAAATTCCTCAGAATGCAAACTTAATGAGCAAATTCACTTGTTCAAAATGTTTACGTGACGTAATTGTACCACTTATGTTTGTCCAGCTATCAACTAAAAAGCATGTGATCTTGAGGCGCGTGACCATGATACGCGTGTTCAGACGGCACTGGACTATCAGACTCGTGACTTTTCTTCAGGGAGTTGTTTCAACAGGCCCATGTTTGTCTATTTCTTAACGCGGCTGTTTGCAAATCTCTTGTGGGCTGAAGGTTATTGACAACCCTGATTGCTGTTAGTAAATATATGTTAATAATTAAGCCAGTCAGTTTTTTACTGTCAATGAGGCACTGGCTAATAAGGAAAGAAATATGTTTTTGGCAGGTTTTAAACAAGTACATATGCCGCCTGGACAGAGATAGTGGCCATAGCCCATAATGACCCGAAACACCCCTCTGCCATGTCTATGGTACCGGTATGTGCCTCGCGCGCTTAGTGCTAAAAATCTACTTTTATGGAGATTGACGTGCACGGCGCATTTGGCGCAGAATGCAGCGGTGCAGAAATAAAGTGTTTAAGAGCAGCTGGTGTTTTATCAGTGGTTTCAAACTACCCACATGACGGGCTCTCATCCAATAACAATGGGTAAACTCTCTTAGGTATGTCAATTAACCACAGCCACATTAATAATTACAATGGCAATTATTTCTGGGAAGGCCATAATTATATATGTATTTTTGCCGTACAGGCCTAAACAAAGTAACCCACTGAATATGTTTCCTATAATTTGATGTCAAATGGAATATGATGGAAACAAATTAGACACCTTGCAACTTGCATGGGGGGGGGGGCGCACAGAGTGTTAAGTCCTGCTGCATGGAATCTAATAATCTAAAACATAATTTCTTGCGTGTACATGCTTTGAAATAGGTTGTTTACTTCACGAAACCTGACAGCTCAGGGAAAGCACAGTAATTAGGGTAGAGTAATTTAGTGTAACATGGTGTGTTATTAAAACCACTGCCTCAGCATAGACAAGACTGTCATCACTCACTTTGTTGTGCGCGTGCTTCAGGTTTCTCGGTTCCGTTGAGCTGATTACATGTGGATAGACGTACACACTGGTTTACTTATAACAGGGAGTGGGTGTCACTCTGAACTAGTAATGACTTAACTACAGTAATGCACCAACTACAGCAGGATGCAGGTTGTACTTGATATCTGTACAATAGGATTCTGTAGTTCTGAATAGGAGAACACCTGTACACCTACATTGTACATGAATATTAGGTTTCTTTTGGTATTTTTGAATTGATGTAATGATAAGGAACTTCAAAGACGGTATACAACAAAAAATATACCATAGAGTCCTGCCTGCTTAGATATGGAGTTTGCCTTTCTGGAAATGAATGTGACGTTCAATACGACGGGAGAGGTGGTTGAGCATGACATTTGGCTGACGCCCATTGGTGTGTTCGCTGCTGTCTTCATGACACTCACAATTGTTTTAAACTTGCTGCTGAATCCGTTTATGCTTGCTACCTTGCATCGGGCTAAGGGCATCAAGAGCAGCACTAAAGTGTTCCTGGCTTCTCTGACTGTTGGTGACCTACTAACCGGGGTGTCCGAAGCCATCCTCCTAACACAGCTCTACACCGGAGTCTGGCTGATGGGTGACTTTCTATATACTGTCTTCACTTTCCTATTATATACCTTCTACCTTGTGAGCGTTGTGTCAATCTTGTTGCTGACTATCGAACGGTTTATCGCCATCTCCTACCCGCTTCACTACCCTCGCTTGATGACTACGCGGAGATCCAAGATCACTGTCTGCAGCTGCTGGGCAGCCATCATTCTGACGCTCACTGTCATGTTTGGGATTGACTGCAAATGCATGCTTATCGATGGGATATGCCGGAGCGGACAAGGACAATACGACTGGAGAGTATACATGTACTTCTATGGTTTTGCCATTACTCTGATACTAGTCACCATCATCATTCTTTACGTGCGTATTTCTCTCATCGCCCACCGTCACTCGAGGGATACTACCACTGTCAGCCAAACGGATGGAAACCCAGGCAACCACAGGCAAATCAACACCCGAGCCACCATCACCATCATCATCATCACAGGAACTCTCACTGTCACCTGGATTCCAAGTATTGTCTTTACCCTGACGGCCACCAATGAAGACTGGGATTTCAAGACCATTAAACTGGTGGACGCTTTGATGCTGTCAAACAGCTGGCTGAATGTAGTCATCTATTATCTACGGAATAAGAATCTGCGTCAGGCACTACGTGGCCTGCTGTCAGCCAAACCAAATTGCAAAAGCCAGTGCTAATGGGCTCCATGCACCAACAAAAGAGGGCGCCCTTTTACCTAGCAACGAGGTCCCATGGGCAGGACACATACATTTTGCTGTTTGATGCTCGCGCACCATTCCTTGTGTGGCCATCAGGTAAGATGGCGTCGATCGGTCACCCCCAACTGTACTTTCTTTCCGGGGAGGGGGTACTTGTGAACAGAGCGAGCGGATACACATCACCCAATTAGTACATTGTATTTATATAATACTCTACCTGTTATTCTTCTAACATTTAGCCCTACATTGTCCCAAATTTCAAGGTTAATCAAATCATTAAATTTGCATATATTTAATGCACATCTGCACAAACTTGTCTTGCCATCGGTAAGTGGAGATAGATAAGCTGCTACCAAAAAGTTCTGCACTTCTTGTTCTTAAGTACAAAATTGTGAAACACTTAGAACTTCAAATTCACTTGTTCAAAAACTGTATGTACCAATATATGTTTTGTTCAGCAATCGACTAAAAAGCATGTGATCTGGAGGCGCGTGCCTTTGATGCGTGGGTTCATTAGGCTCTTAAATATCAGCCCCGTGACCTCCTTCATCAGTGAGTTGTTTCCACAGGACCGTATTGTCTATTTCTTAATGCTGTTGTTTGCAACTCTCTTATGGGCTGAAGGTTATTGACGACCCTGATTGCTGCTCATAAATTACCTTCTAAAGCCTGTCACTAATTACTGTCACCGTTAATGACAATTAACCACAGAGAAATTAATAATTACAAAAGCAATTCTGGGAAAGCCATCAATATGTATTTTGGCCTTAGTAACCTACTGAGAAAATAATTTGATGCCAAATTCTACGGAATATGATGGAAACAAATTAGAGACCTTGCAACTTGTGTTTGTGTGTGGGCATTAGGGAGCACAGAGTACACTAAGTTGTGCTACATGGAAACTAGTGATCATCACTAAAACATAATTTCTTGTGTACATGTAAATGCTTTTAAATATAAATATATGAAGGTTATTTACTTCATGAAGATTGACAGGACAGGAAAAGCACTTTACTCAGGATGGAGTAATTAAGTGTTCTTTTCATGCATGGTGCATTAATCATTAAAACCACTGCCTCAGCATAGACAAGACTGTCATCACTCACTCTGTTGTGCGCGTGCTTCTGTTTTTTTTGGTTCAGTTGAGCCCATTTCTTGTGGACAGACTTACACACTGGTTTACATATAACAGAGAGTGGGTGTTAATATTTCTGAACTAGAAATGACTTCACTACAGTGACGCACCAACTACAGCAGGATGCAGGTTGTACATGATATCTGTACAATAGGATTATGTAGTTCTGAATAGGAAAAGACCTGTACATGTATGCCTACATTGTACATAAATAAGGTTTCTTTTTGGTCCTTTTTATTGAATCTAATAAGGAACTTCAAAGACGGCATATGTCGAAAAACATACAACAGAGTCCTGCCTGCTTAGATATGGAGTTTGCCTTTCTGGGAATTAATATGACGTTCAATACGACGGGAGAGGTGGTTGAGCATGACATTTGGCCGACGCCCATTGGTGTGTTCGCTGCTGTCTTCATGACACTCACAGTTGTTCTGAACTTGCTGCTGAATCCGTTTATGCTCGTCACCTTGCATCGGGCTAAGGGCATCAAGAGCAGCACTAAAGTGTTCCTGGCTTCTCTGACTGTTAGCGACCTACTAACCGGGGTGTCCGAAGCCTTCCTCCTAACACAGCTCTACACCGGAGTCTGGCCGATGGGTGACTTTCTCTGCACAGCCATCAGTTTCCTGTCACACGCCTTCTACTTTGTGAGCGTCATGTCAATCTTGTTGCTGACTATCGAACGGTTTATTGCCATCTCCTATCCACTTCACTACCCTCGCTTGATGACTACGCGGAGATCCAAGATCACTGTCTGCAGCTGCTGGGCGGCCATCATTCTGACGGTCACTGTCATGTTTGGGATTGACTGCAAATGCATGCTTATTGATGGGTTATGCTGGAAAGGACAAATATGATGGGACTGGAGATATTCATGGGTTGGTTTTGCCCATTACTACTCTGAGTCGCATCATTCATTCTTTACATGCGTATTTTCGCCCACCGTCACGTCACACATTCTACCTACCACCTGCCAAACGAACGAAAAAAAACCCAGCAACAGGCAAATCAACACCCGAGCCACCATCACCATCATCATCATCACAGGGACGCTCACTGTCACCTGGATTCCAACTATCGTCTTTACCCTGCTTGCCAGCGATAGACTCTGGGAATTCAAGACCATTAAACTGGTGGACGCTTTGATGCTGTCAAACAGCTGGCTGAATGTAGTCATCTATTATCTACGGAATCAGAATCTGCGTCAGGCACTATGTGGCCTGCTGTCATCCAAACCAAATTGCCACTGCCAGTTCAAATACACGTCACCCTAGTAGTACATTGTATTCATATATAATGCCCTACCTGTTTTTCTTCTAACATTTAGCCCCACATTGTCCCAAATTTTAAAGTGAATTAAATAATTGAATTTGCACATAATGCACATCTGCACAAACTTGTCTTGCCATTCTTAAGTGGGGTCAATAACCTGGTACCAAAAACGTCTTCACTTGTTGTTAAAGGGAATGTACATCATTGGCTTTTGCTGTAATTTTCAAAAATGAACTATTTGAGGGGTTAGTATAATTGATCAAATATTGTTACACTGACATTTTTAAAGTTTTGTGTTAGAAAAGGTTGCAAAAACCAAGAAAAACAACAATGTTCATGTAGTCTGGTTCCCTGACTCCACAAAAGATAAAATGGATCAATTTATAGATGATGGAAAATTGTAAGGCAAGAGAACCAGTATAGCTGGCCTGCACCCGTTCATGAACATGTAACCAATAGCAATCAAAATTTGGACTGAAAAATGGTAAATTTGGAGCAGTAGTTGAAACACGTAGTTAGGTTTTTCCAACGCTGGTCGGCCGACCACCGTTGGAAATGTATACAAAAATACCATTGTCTTGAAAATGACTTCACATCAGGTGCCATAATTTTACAAGATGCTTGAGACTGTCATTTACCAACATCCTACTTAGTTATTTCGTAAAAACTTGGTAGTTTATTTTTCGATGTTTGCAAATGTTGTATACTCCCTTTAAGTACTAAATTGTAAAACACTTAGGACTGCAAATTCACGTATTTCAAAACTTTTATGTGATGTAATTGTACAGTGTACTTTTGTCTAATAATTGAATAAACAGCATGTGATTTTGAGACACGTGATTTTGAGACGCGTGATTATGATATGAGGGCTCATAAGACACTTGACTGTCAGACCCAGCACTTCCTTCTATTTCTTAATGACGTTGTTTGCAAACCTCTTATGGGCTGACGGTTATTGATTGCTGCTCATAAATTACCTTCTAAAGCCTGTCACTAATTACTGTCACCGCGGCACTGGTTAATGACAATTAATCACAGGCAAATTTATATTTACTATAGCAATTCTGGGAAAGCTTTATATTGCGTATTTTGCCTTAAACAAATGAAGCAGCCCACTGAGAAAATCTGCAGCAATTTGATGTCATATTTAATAGAATTTGATGAAATTATTAGAGACCTTATAGCTTGTGTGTATTCATTGTGAGGCTGGGGGGTGCATGGAATCTGATAATCTAAAACAATTTTCTTGAGTGTACACGTTTTAATAAGCTATTTGCTTCATGAGAATTGGCAGCTCAGGAAAAGCACATTAATCAGGGTGGATTAATTTGGTGGTGTTTAAAAATGTTAAAAGCACAGCCTCAGTACAGAGTAGATTGCCATCACTCAATCTGTGTACCTTTCCTTCAGGTTTCGTGCAAATGCTTGGGTCAGTTGAGCTAATTATTTTGTGGATAGACTTACACTGGCTTACATGTAACAGAGAGAGGGTGTAATTGTGAGCTAGAAATAACTACAGTGATGCACCAACTACAGCAGGATGCAGGTTGTACTTGATATCTGTACTGCAGGATTTGGTATTTCTGAATAGAAGTCCTAAGTACGCCTACATCCATGGCCTCTCTTGGTCTTTTTGAAGTATTAAAGCAAAAGATAAGGAACTTCTAAATAAGACGGCATATAAAGAAATACATACAACAGATTCCTGTCTGCCTAAATATGGAGTTTGCCTTACATCTGGAAATGAATATGACGTTGAATATGACAGGAGAGGAGGCTGGAGATGGCATCTGGCTGACGCCCTTTGGTGTTTTCATTTGTGTCTTCCTGACACTCACAATTGTTCTGAACTTGCTGTTGAATCCACTTATGCTCGTCACCTTGCATCAGGCTAAGGGCATCAAGAGCAGCACTAAAGTGTTCCTGGCTTCGCTGACTGTGAGTGACCTACTAACCGGGGTGTCTGAGGCCTTCTTGCTAACCCAGCTCTACACGGGAGTCTGGCTGATGGGTGACTTTCTCTGCATGGCCATTTCTTTCCTGTCTTATACCTTCTACTCTCTTGGTGCCGTGTCAATCTTGTTACTGACGATCGAACGGTGTATCGCTATCTCCTACCCGCTTCACTACCCTCGCTTAATGACTACGCGGAGATCCAAGATCACTGTCTGCAGCTGCTGGGCAGCCATCATTCTGATACTCATTGGCATGTTTTGGATTAACTGTCAATGTGTAGTCAGCAATGGGACATGCTGGAACAAACAATATGACTGGAGAGTATACATCAGTGGTATTTTCCTTACTCTGATACTAGTCGCCATCATCATTCTTTACGTGCGTATTTCTCTCATTGCCCACCGTCACACGAGGGATTCTACCACTGTCGGCCAAACGAGTGGCAACCACAGGCAAATCAACACCCGAGCCACCATCACCATCATCATCATCACAGGGACACTCACTGTCACCTGGATTCCAAGTATTGTCTTTACCCTGATTGCCAGCGATAGACTATGGGATTTCCAGACCATTAAACTGGCAGATGCTTTGATGCTGTCAAACAGCTGGCTGAATGTAGTCATCTATTATCTACGGAATCAGAATCTGCGTCAGGCACTACGTGGCCTCCTGTCATCCAAACCAAAATGCAGCTGCCGGTTGTAATATACATCATCCTATACATTGCATTTATATCATACCCTACTCTTTTGTCTGCTTACATTTAGGCCTACATTGTCCTAAATTTCTTGGTGAATTAAAATTAAAATTTGCACATAATGCACATCTGCACGAACTTGTCTTGCCATCGGCAAGTTGGAGAAAATATCTGCTACAAAAAAAATCTTCACTTCTTGAGTACAAAATTGTGACATACTTAGGACTGCTAGTTCACTTATCTAAAAACTTTATGTGACGTACTTGTACAACGTATCTTTGTCCAGCAATTGACTAAAAAGCATGTGATCTCGAGGCGCGTGACTATGAAACGTGGGCTCATAAGGCACTTGACTGTCAGACCCGTGACCTCCTTCAGGGAGTTGTGTCCACATTACTGTATTGTCTATTTCTTAATGCTGTTTGCAAACCTCTTATGGGCTGAAGGTTATTGACAACTCTCCTTGACGCTCATAAATTACCTCCTAATGCCAGTCAGTAATTACTGTCACCGAGGCACTGGCTAATGACAATTAACCGCAGGCAAAGTCATCATTGCAAAAGCAATTTCGGGAAACCATCAATGTAGTATGTGTATTGGCCTTACAAAGTAACCCACTCAGAAGATTTGCGGTAATTTGACTTTGCCACTTGCGCATTACAAGCACTGTGTGGACTTCTGAACAAAAGATGTCCACATTTTTTTTACGTTGTGTGGACTTGCCCATGTCCAGGCAAAGCTTCCCCCTCTCTGGAAAATTGGTTTAGAGGCATTTTGGAGTTAGGTTTATCGTCGCAAAATGAAGAGAAACACTCAAGGGATTCAAAGTACAAAATTGGGATTGAAAGAGTATCCACAGTGTGAGTAAAATGAGTTTCTTACAGGTTTTTCTTAACTACACGAAACAAAAGTAATGTCCAAACTAGGTATGTAATGTAAACATTTCTGTTTACATGTATGTACTTTTAAATATACATGGAGGTTATTTACTTCATGAAAATTGACAGGTCCGGAAAAGCACCTTAATCAGAATGGAGTAATTAAGTGTTCTTTTCATGGTGCATTAATCATTAAAACCACAGCCTCAGCATAGACAAGACTGTCATCACTCACTCTGTTGTGCGCGTGCTTCAGGTTTCTCGGTTCCGTTGAGCTGATTACATGTGGATAGACGTACACACTGGTTTACTTATAACAGAGAGTGGGTGTTATTCTGAACTAGTAATGACTTAACTACAGTAATGCACCAACTACAGCAGGATGCAGGTTGTACTTGATATCTGTACAATAGGATTCTGTAGTTCTGAATAGGAGAACACCTGTACATTGCAGGTTTCTTTTTGGTCAGTGAATCTACTTTAAGGAACTTCAAAGACGGCATATGATGAAAAACATACAACAGAGTCCTGCCTGCTTAGATATGGAGTTTGTCTTTCTGGAAATGAATGTGACGTTCAATACAACGGAAGAGGAGGTTGAGCATGACATTTGGCTGACGCCCATTGGTGTGTTCGCTGCTGTCTTCATGACACTCACAATTGTTCTGAACTTGCTGCTGAATCCGTTTATGCTCGTCACCTTGCATCGGGCTAAGGGCGTCAAGAGCAGCACTAAAATGTTCCTGGCTTCTCTGACTGTTAGTGACCTACTAACCGGGGTGTCCGAAGCCTTCCTCCTAACACAGCTCTACACCGGAGTCTGGCTGATGGGTGACTTTCTCTGCACAGCCATCACTTTCCTGTCAAACGCCTTCTACTATCTGAGCGTTATGTCAATCTTGTTACTGACTATCGAACGGTTTATTGCCATCTCATATCCACTTCACTACCCTCGCTTGATGACTACGCGGAGATCCAAGATCACTGTCTGCAGCTGCTGGGCAGCCACCGTTCTGATGCTCACTGTCATTTTTGGGATTGATTTCAAATACATGGTTAACGATGGGATATGCTTCAATGAACCACGACAATATGGCTGGAGAATATACTTTGGAGGCAGTATTTTCATTATTTTGATACTAGTCACCATCATCATTCTTTACGTGCGTATTTCTCTCATCGCCAACCGTCACACGAGGGATTCTACCACTGTCGGCCAAACGAGTGGCAACCACAGGCAAATCAACACCCGAGCCACCATCACCATCATCATCATCACAGGGACGCTCATTGTCACCTGGATTCCAACTATTGTCTTTATCCTGACGGCCACCAATGAAGTCTGGGATTTCAAGACCATTAAACTGGCAGATGCTTTGATGCTGTCAAACAGCTGGCTGAATGTAGTCATCTATTATCTACGGAATAAGAATCTGCGTCAGGCACTACGTGGCCTGCTGTCATCCAAACCAAACTGCCACTGCCAGTTCAAATACACATCATCCTAAGTATTTATATAACAGTGATACCGTACGTACTTTTCTGCTTACATTTAGCCCTACATTGTCCCAAATTTCAAAATTTCAAGTGAATTAAAGTTTGAATTTGCACATACTGCATATGTGCGCAAATTTGTCTTGTCGTTGATAAGTGTGATAAATAATCTGCTACCAAAATTGTCTTCTCTTCTTGTTCTTAAGTACAAATTTAATTTTAAACTATTTTTTTTTAAATTTAACTGTCGAAATTGCTCGTAACATTTAAACCTCTTTTTCAATTCTAAGAGAAATTTCACATTTCAGATACAGGTATCTTTGCACCACAAAATTCTGTACATATTATTTACTGTTTGCATGGTAAAGTGAAAATTGTTAAGTCTTGTTCGGAGGGGCAGTTAACACACTGAATTGTGATAGATTGTGAATTCTCATTGGTCAACAGTGGATCACAAGACATGCCAAAAAACGTTTGAGTGTTGTACGCCATGGCACATGCGTGAAGTATCCCACAAGGTACATTACCTTGATCGTTCCCACTGTTAAAAGTGTCGTTTCCACCGCGTTGTATTGTATTAGTGTGACCTCGGGTACGAGGTTGTAGCTATGCTGGTACTATGTAAACTGATGTATGTTCATGTGAAATGTGCCATGGGGGACAGTGAAGCACTATTTCTGCTATGACTGTCATTGTTTACATCGTTTGTCACTGTTCGTTTTCTTTCTTTTTTATAAATGTGCCAAATTCGCCGCAATTTCACCATAATAATGTTGGCAGATGACAACAGGTCGCCCGCAAAGAAAAGGTTTCTCTCTTGTTCCAAAGATGAGATCAAAAATTTGATTTTTGAATTCTGTGCGAATAGTTCACCAATTCTGAATGGTTCGCCAATTCTGCACCGCAACAGGAAGAGACCCCCAGTTTCAGACGTTACCAGTGACATAATTGGACAGCTGCAATCTATTACCGATGTATAACAAATCAATTGTTGCTTGCTGTGACGGGGTCCATGGGCTTTGTACACCCACAGGTGTACAAAACACGATGGACCCTGTCACAGCAGGCAACATTTGTATACTGGCTTACAAATGCAACTAAGAATATAAACCAGTTTTTTGGCAGATCTCCACGAGACACAAGGCAAATTACATGGGCAAGAAACACTCACTCCTATCCGTGCCGCCATCTGTTCGGAGCAGATTTCAGCAAAGTCCCGTCCCAGTACCCCATAGTAGAGTCCGTAAAAGAGCAGCACCAGACCAAAGTCCATAGACTTGTCGGTTTTGATCAGCAAAAGCAGGTTGAGGTTCAGGAAGGTGCACATGATGACGGTGTAGCCGCACACCCCAAGACCGTAACTGATCTTGTAGATTGTGTAGAACCATTTGTACACTAGCCTGTTGGGGATGGGGAGACAGAGGGGAAAGCCCCCAAATGATAACTTGAAATTGTTTGCAGGATTCTTTTTGCAAACTCCATACAGTGCTGTCTGGTGAGGAAAGCATGATCAATGCAGATTATTTGGGAGGTGTTTTGGCAAAATGAGACGGAACTGTGCACAGGCCGCTGCAGAGAAAAATTCAAAAAGTGAATGGGGTGAGTTTTTTTTTGTATTTTTTCGATTTGATGATATTTGTAATCTTTGATATGTCTACATACTGTACTACACAATAAAGACTTGGTATCAAAACATGTGGAAAAACAATTGTCATCTTTCATTTCCACAGATACAAAACTCGAAACTTTAAAGGGCTTTTTCTCAGTATTTTACTTTATCAACACATTAATAAATGCTTACTTGAAAACAGCCATAAGTGCAACAAACAGTATTGTAAGGATTTTATTCTCTTTCCTTCTACCTGCAAACCCTCATTTCGACCTCTGCCCAGTTCTGTCTCATTTTGCCAATGATAAAAGATGTACAACAAGGCTCCCACACTTGTCTGGGAAGTAAAAGGAATTATTGTGAAAGGATAAAGATTGTATCGTAACACATTTAGTCTTTTCTTAAATGTAGTGATGGCCTTGCCAAGCCTTATATTTGTTCATTGTATTAATATATACATGTAGTACTAGTAGTTCGTGTTACCATTTCTTGCACTAGTAATATCCAGTTGTGCCTCTGGTCTCAACTACACATTTATATTGCAAAGCTTCATAGTTAGTCATTGCATTAATGTATTGTAGTTCGTGTTACCTTTTCTTGCACTAGGAATATCCAGTTGGACCTCTCTTCTCAACTACATGTTAATATATCATTCCTTCTTATTTTGCTGGGACCTCATGTAGTGGCCTTTTGTTTCATGGAAGTTTAGTTAGTGTTACATGAACTTGTTCTTGCATAACGACGCCTCTCGCGTCACACATTTTGACTACACGGCTGTAATGTACTCTAGATTTTAACGCGCATTTTGGCAGCAGTGACCTTTAACTCCCACCGCCTGCACGACCTTATTCAGATCGTGCAGGTCCAGGGGTTGGTCTGACAGGTTGCCTTAATAAATCCAGATTCTACTGGGCACAACTGGAGGTCAAAGTGCATGGATCATGAAGAAACCTGCGTGCTGTCTCCCTTAACACCCCAGCCCCACCTCCCCTTTCTAGAGGAACTGGACTACCACCTCCCGCTGGGCTTACATCCAGTCCACCCACCCCCACATTAAAGTAAGAGTATAACTGCCTGACCTTGGAGTTGATCCCGGTAAGGGGTTGCGGGTAGCTCTGTACGATATGAAGGCAGTAATGAGAGAGAAGATGGTCCAGATGATCAGGAATCGCCACCAGTGAAGAGTCACACAGAAGTACACCGGTATGGCCCACATACCTACCAATGTAGCAATCTAGAGTCAAACAGGACACAGCCATAAGGTGAGAGATACATGTGTGTGTGTACGCCAGATGAACATTCAGTTTTGATTTGATAAACACTTGGGGCCTATAGCACAACATTCTCAAGTCATTTCAGGGTTTGATCAACACATTATAAAAAGAGCGGCACTTGGGGAGCTTCTCTTAGTCGGAACTTTCCCTTCCGTTAGCTGGAACACTGTGTGTTCCCATCGGGAACGCGCTGTGTTTCCAGCATGTACCCAACTGGAACAGGCTGTTCCTGAGTAAGCATGCACGCGCATTGACCAACGTTCCCATGCGGGATCACCTGGTGTTCCCAGGCTGTTCACAGTGGGGACAACATATATTTTCAACTGGAAAAGGTGATGTTCCCTGGTGGAACTTTCCATGCGTTCCGACTTTTGAGACGTTCCCCAGGCACCGATCTTGGCTTGGTGACCATTGTAGACAACGTATACCGGTATTTATAAGATTTACCTGGTACGATTTGAAATGTCTGGTTTTCCATTGGACAAGCAGAACCTGTGCCACCACCAGCGTGGCAATCAGAATCAGGATCATCTCGGCATGCATGGCCTCGTGACCTTTGTGCTTCTCATGTAATCTCTGATGCTCTATCCTATAAATGCCAAGGGGTGAATTGAAATTAGATGTAAACAGTGGAAAACAAATATGACATAATGGTGTCCACAATGGTACATGTAGCATTGTCCACGGCTACAGGCCAGCTACATTGTATTCCTTGAAGAAACCCAACTGGCAAAAAACAATGCTATATCCACAAAACACCTCACAATCTAGACATGTCAGAAATATCTACAAAACATAAATATCAAATCGTAATTATATTTACAACAAATTGTGACATCTATCTGAAATAAAACAAGTGAACTTACTTCCATCTTTCTTTCTCTGACAACTTTGACAAATCAAGGGGAATTGTCTGGAAAGAAAAAGGAAAAGACAAATTGTCACTAACGCAACCCAGGAAAAGACCCAGTCAACATTAAACAGTGAACACATTTCCCCAACAATCCTGTCGGTTTTTAACAGTGCCACTGTCAGCTATTCAGTAGTTCGAAAATTTGGGACTCGCAACACTATGTACAGGAGAGTCCCAAAACTTGGTAATCCTTACTTTTAGGACACCTCTATTTTGTACGATTTCTGTTCAAAACTGACTTTTGCAGATGACTGTCCAGTACCAAAGTGACTTTTGCAGGCTAAAGCAGTCTTTTTTCTTCAGACAAACTCATGTCAGTTATAATTTTGAAAGCACTTTCAAAGAAAATGTGACTTTCCTACCTTTTTTTTGCAGGTCGCCATCTTGCTTTTAAAATTTATTTTCTGTTTGTCATCGTCGTCTTTAACCCCTCATAAATCAAAACCCTGCCCTCTTTCTACAAAATCAAACCTGCTGATATTCAAGAGGTGTCATTGCCGAATGTTCAAATGTGTCAATAAATATCAGAATGTAACTTTTGATAGTCATTTAGTCAGCTGTTTTGGTGAGTCTTTTAACCTTATAGGGGGCAATTCCACGGTAACGGAAGGACGTTTTCACTCATTAAACAAAATTTCAAATGTGCCTATCACAGACACTGTTATTAGTTACAGCAAGCAAATGTCACAATTGTATTGCTATAATGCTACTTTCATTTTCCACACTTTTGGGGGGCATGAATGCCTCCCGTTTATGAATTATGAATATTAATGAGGTCGGTAACGGAAGGACGGTAAAACGGACAAGGGTTTTCCAACTAACATGTGTTTTGCAAAAACTCTGTGAATTTTATGGGGCAATTATATTTTAAAGGTAGGAAATGGAATCCCTGAAGCTTTATCTATACTATACCACCTTTCATTTGACTTTAAGTGTTTCGGTTATATAATTACAACGTTTTAAGCAGATTACAATTTGGTAACGGAAGGACGGTAACGGAAGGACAAAAGGTTTACTCAATTATAGCATCAACAAAAAGTGAATTTACACTAATTATGCAAGTGAAACAAATTGCTTAAATGTGTAACTGAATGTGAAATCAACAATATGCAGACCTGGCATAAATAATTATACCCAAGAAACTATTGAGATAAAGATAGAAGCCTGCTAATTCATGATAACAAAAGAAAAACGAAAACAACCCAAAACACATAATTCACGAACACAGGACTACTACAGAAATAGATTTCAAACCCATCACCTTAATCCTTAAAAGTTTAAATACACAGTATTTGAACTCTTGAGTATATTGGTTACATGTTCACCAACAACTTTTAATAATAATACCGGTAGGTTCAAAGGTTTACCTAAAGGGTGGGGGAGCCTACATGTACATTTAAGGTAAAAACATCTACCGGTAGAACTGATGGCTTCAGTTACATGTAGGTGTTGCTTTTAATTGAACTCTAAAATCAATGTTTGAAATCAAATTACAATGATTTAGAGTAGTAACAATTATTTTATAAACATCTAAACTGAAGTTGTTAACTTGGGCATAATTTGTCAAAGACTGCACCTCACATGTCTTACACATGTAAATTGAATGAAAGTGCCCCAAAGTACCGGTACTTTCTGCCATCGCATTTTTGACTTAATTTGCTTCTGGAATGGCTTCACAGAATTCGTATCTTTCTCTATTGTCCATGAATGCTGATGGCAGCAACTTTATGATTTTATTTTCTGCAACAACTCCATACATGTACAAGTACTGGTACATTGGCATATATGTACATGTACATTGTACATGTTGTACATGCCTGTGCCTTCAAATTGTAATAAACACCTTGCCCTGCTTATGAATGTCCTTTCAATGCTCATTATACATGCATGTATTTGCAGTGATTTTCATTTTTCAAACATGAGCGCAAATGTCGTAACATTTGATAAAAATACGATTTGTCCTTCCGTTACCGTCCTTCCGTTACCAATTTGGTAACGGAAGGACGTGATTTAATTAATTGTAATTAAAAAACAAGAAGTACAGCAGTGTCAGTTATAATGTCATATTGAAGGCCTACCTAAACTTGCTTTGCACAATAACTTTCAATTCATTCATACTGCAAGTTTTAAAAATAAATTAAAAATATGTATTTTTTCGGTAACGGAAGGACATTTTCGAAGGCTGAAATATTAGAAGTCACTGAAGCGAAACAAATTATGCAAAATGTTAAAAACAAGTTTTAGTCGGTTTTTCAAGACCAATACTTTCTCATGACAGAAACTGATGGCATTAATACATATTTTTGTGTGTCTATTGGTAGAATACTTTCATATCACTATTAATCACATTTTTAGGATTAAAACAGGATTATTACATAATCCTTGTTTTTGGTACCGAAATGTATAAAAATTTAAATTCCGACTTCAAATCTTGAAAATATAGACTTTTAGCTTTCATTTGATGCCAAATTTGTTTAAGTCACATGTATTTGAATTTTTTGGTGTCATGTCCACTTTGGTGTGGAATTGCCCTATAGGAAAGGGGTCCTAAAAGTAAGGATTACCCAAAACTTAACCATAACAGAACTCAATCCATCAAACCCCAACGACATGTTTTGTTGGAATCTGTCAGGATGGGTACAAGTACCCCTAAACTCCCTACTCAAAGTCAAAGACCCCGATTTAACATGTTTAACATATGTCCGGAAAATGGGCAACAAATTTAAACGCCTCGAGTTGAAGTTGGGTCATGCTACGATTTTCCGCCAAGAAAACAATGATGAACACAATTTCTACATCACTCTTACTGAGAAAATGGACAACACTTACCGGTTTAACTCCGTTAATATCATTGATTTCTGGGATTTTCCCGACATCATTTTCCATCTTCAACGCAATTTGTTCCGCCATGTCGCTAGCCTTTGAACCAGGCAGACTATGCTCGAGCGCCGCGACCACAGTACTAGCACTGCTGATACGGCGGTACTGAAGAGGAAGAAGGCGCATGGAGAAAAGGCTACCACTGCCGTTTGATTGTTCGTGCACTGTGACTTTCCTCTTCGAATTTTTGTGGGTGGGGATATTATAAGAGATTGGGGGTGGGAGCATAATATCCGGGATAGTTGACTTTGATAAAGCGCACAACCCAATAAAACTGGCTTTGTTGAGGTAAATAAACGATCAACTGCTTTGTACATCACTTCCTATATTCATCAACTTAGACACAAATTATTTTGTCTACTGTCATTATTATTTCACTTTAATATCATCAGTGTAGCCTCCATTATGTTTTCATGTGGCGTTATCAGGCGCGGATCCGGGGGGGGGGGGGTTTTTGGGGGTCAAACCCACCATCAGCTCTGTTAGAATTTTTTTATAAAAATTTTTTACAGATAATGCGAACCCCCCCCCCCCCGGCCCCCTGCTTTGACCCGAACAAAAAAATATACTGTAAACAATGTATTACTATGCACAAAATACGGAAAGAGACACCATGGTTAGGGGGATAATTGTACACTATTCTGTAATGTAAGGTAACAAGAATCGTCTGATTTGAACAGCGCCCTCATTGAAAGAATGGTACTTTAGCCCCCCCACCACCTATCCCCCACCTATTGATTTTCGGAGGCCAAGTGTCCGGAGAAAACAACCTGCCTACGTTTCAGAATTTTTGCTGATGCCCCCCCCCGCGAAAATTCCTGGATCCGCCCCTGGTTAATATTTTTATTGGAACAATTTTCTTTACCAACAAATAAATGAACATTAATCTTCCGTCTGCTATAGCTCTAGGGTCCGGACCGAATTGTGTCCATTGTTCCTACGAAGAGAAATCATTTTTTTGCAAAGATAAAATACTTTTGCCACTAATATACGCAATAATTCTACCTACATGAAATAAAGTTTTGTCAAGCCTGTCGATAAAGATAGCCGCGTTGTTCGATTTATATGTGTATTTATTATTTGTTATACAACCAGCGCAGCAGTTACCGAGTGGTCACCTTCGTATGTCGTTTGTCGTGCCGTCGAAGGGATGGCTTTACTGCGTGTCCGTGGCCAAGCGCGAGATGATTGACTGAGCGAACAAGGTATGCGCACACGTAATTATTACGTACTGCAGTGAGCGCAGTTTTGCGGTGAGCAAAATATTGTAACGAAAATGCAAGTCATGATTAATTTCCAGTAAGCACACTTTATTCTTCACTCTGATAAGATACAGGTTCCTTTCATAAACTTAATTGATAGGACTTACGGAAGATAAGAAGATAAGTTTAAAGTTAATAACTTGTATTTCAATAAGAAGAATGAATGCCAATACAGTTGACTGTGTATTGATAATAGGGCCTATGATAAACTAATGGTAGAATAACTGTTAAATGAAATGACTTGTACAAGTTTAATTCATCGAAGCTTTCTAGGTCCAGACGCTATGATTATTATGATTAAGAATAATATTTGGCGCAGTGGTTTATGGCCAATCAGAGCATTGCAAGAGGCATTTTGTTATGATGCGCTAGCTCCTTGCGTTATGTACGCGCCCAAACGCTATAAAAGACGAGCCAAGTCAGGGCTCGGTGTTCAGATCGTGACTGGTTCTGGCCCGGTGAGGACGTTCACCCAGAATAAGGAGCGCGTCGTACTCAACGTTCGATTGCAATGCACATTGGCGCTCCGCCTCATCGTCATCCACATAGACATTAGATTATACGCATCGGCACGGTGTGTGCCAACAGTATTGGAAGACAATAAAACCGTTATTATTATTTGAAGAAGAACACGATCTCTCCAGTCAGAATTCTTGTCTAGTCTCTAGTCATTTAGTACTTGAACCAGCAATTTCGCGCCCGTTACATTTGGTGGCAGCGGTGGCCGGACTTCGACGGAGGTATTGTACACGCTACCAGAACGACAAAAGAAGATGAATACTTCTGATCAAGAAATCCAGTTCGGACCCACCGCCGGGGCGGGCCGTTCAAGTACGCCAGAAGATGACACCATTCATAGTTCACCGGCATTGGGCGGTGATGGTGACGGTTCATTTCAACGTGAACGACGAGAAATCAACCTGATGAAAGAAGAAAACGAGAGGTTGAGGCGGCAACTTGCGACAATGGGCACTGCCGATAAGGAACGACAAGAACCGTCACCGTACAACATGGAACGACAAGAACCGTCACCATACAACATGGAACAACAGAGATCGACACAGAACAACATGTCAGCCCTGTCTGGCAATAAGCCGAGAGTTCGGCCAGCGACGTATGATGGTATGAGCCCCTGGGAAGACTACCTCGTGCAGTTTGAGCTATTGGCTGAGCTCAACGGGTGGAGTGCACGGGAGAAGGCGATGTACCTGGCCGCTAATCTACGGGGCGCAGCACAGGCCGTGCTGGGTGACTTAGATGTCACTAGACGACGAGATTATAACGCCCTCGTCACGGCACTCGGTCGACGATTTAGCCCTGACAACCAGACGGAGATGTTTCGTGTTCAATTAAAGAACCGAACGAGAGGGCGAGATGAGAAACTTCCCGAGTTGGCCCAGAGCATAAGACGGTTGACACGACGGGCATACCCAACGGCACCCTACGAGCTACAAGAAACACTAGCGAGAGAGCATTTCATGGATGCTCTAGATGATGCTGACATCCGTTGGCGAGTGTTTCAGTCCAGGCCGATCAACATTGATGATGCTGTGAGAGTTGCCATTGAGCTTGAGGCATTTCATACGGCAGAGAGACAACGGGGCCAGATAAGACGGTCAACACCGGCTGCCAGAGTGATATCCTCTGACACGACAGATACAACAGCCGCACAACCACTGGAACGACAGCTGGCTGCATTTACCTCTACAATCGGTAATGCTATTACCGAAGGGTTCAACAATCTACAGAAACAACTAAATGGGGAAGGGAAGATGGATAATGGCCAAAAGTGTACCCCCAGATCATCAACACAAAGAAGATGGGCACGTCAGGGAGACAAAAGCAGCGTGGAGTGTTGGAACTGCCACGAGACCGGCCATTTCCGACGAGAATGCCCAAAAGCCGGTTCATGGAGAAATGATACAAGCTCACTTCAGGGAAACGGCGGACAGTCGAGCTTGTGGGCCGAAGATCGACTACAGCACCCAGGCCCGGGCCAACAGACCCAACAACAACAACAACAACAACAACAATAAAGCCACGCATCAGATCGACATTGGGGGCATGTGGCATGTATGTGGCCGGACATCTAGAAGGGGTTGGTGTGAGTTTTCTGGTGGATACAGGGGCCAACATAACAATAGTGAGGCCAGAGATTTACTACGCCATACCAGAATCAACGCGACCACGACTAGAGAATAAAGAAATCACCATGGTAACAGCAAATGGCAAGCCTCTACTCTCCATTGGGCGTGGGAGTTTTCAACTTCAAATCGGCAAGCAGAGCCCTCAGGTACAACATGATGTATGGGTGGCTGAGATTGACCTAGACGGTATCCTGGGCTATGATTTCATGATGAAATACAACTGTAATCTAGATGTGGGTAAGGCAGAAATGAAACTGCACGACATACCCATAGCGTGCACAGCCACTGCACGGGCACCAGCATCATCATGCCGCATCACTGCAGACATTACTGTGAGCATTCCACCAGGCGGAGAGGTATTGCTACCAGGGAAACTGGAAGGAGAAACAGGGCTTACGGGACTGGCTGTAGTTGAACCAACGGCTAATTTGATAGAGAGACATGAGATGATAACCGCCAGGTCATTGGTATACACCGACAGTGGAAAGATTCCAGTTCGCATTTTGAACCTGACAGAGAAACATGCCACACTCTACAGAGGTACCAACGTTGCTACCTGCGAGCTAATAGAAGAAGTGGTGACAAATGTAGACCACTGTGATGTAAGAGCAGCAACTTGTCACACTGATGAATCACCACCTACAGAGTCAGCTCACAATGACACCAATTCCATGCCCTCCCACCTTGATGACCTGTATAAGAGATGTAGCGTTCATCTTGAAACTGAGCAGCGGCAACAGCTTGCTACATTACTACAGCAACACCATGATGTTTTTGCGAATTCATCAGAAGATTTGGGAAAAACGGCCGTGTATCAACATAAAATAAACACTGGTGATGTACCCCCAATTCGCCAGCGAGCCCGCCGACTACCAATTCATCAACGGGTGGAATCAGCGGAAGAAGTAAACAAGATGTTGAAAAGGGGTATTATCGAACCGTCTGCTAGCCCATGGGCATCACCAATAGTACTGGTAAAGAAGAAGGACGGCAGTATCAGATTCTGCGTCGATTACCGCAAACTCAACGCAGTGACAATAAAAGACTCCTACCCTTTGCCGAGAATAGACGCCTCCCTAGACACACTGGCCGGTTCAACTTGGTTTTCAACCTTGGACTTGCAGAGCGGCTACTGGCAAGTCGAGATGGCTGATGAAGATAAGGAAAAGACGGCATTTGCAACAGGCACAGGGTTCTACCAGTTCAAAGTTATGCCATTTGGACTTTGTAATGCCCCCGCTACGTTTGAACGGCTGATGGAAAAAGTGTTGAACGGGTTGCAATGGCAAACGTGCCTGATATATATCGATGACATCGTGTCATATGGCTGCAATTTTCAACAAGCACTTGGGCGACTTGAAGAAGTATTAGTTCGACTCAAGACAGCTGGGCTGAAACTGAGTCCAAAGAAATGCCATCTATTTCAACGAAGCGTGTCCTTTTTGGGCCACACCATCAGTGAAAAGGGCATAGCTACAGATGATGCCAAGACGGCTACAGTAAGGAACTGGCCAACACCGAAGAATGTCACCGAATTGAGAAGTTTCCTGGGCCTATGCTCGTACTACCGAAGATTCGTAAGAGGCTTTGCAGGCATTGCAAAACCATTGCATCAGCTGACTGAAAAACAACAGCCGTTCATCTGGACAGACGAGAGTGACAGAGCATTTCAGCAGCTTAAAACGGCCCTCACTTCCACTTCAATTTTGGCGTATCCAACTGAAGAAGATGAATTCATATTGGATACCGATGCAAGCAATTATGGAATTGGTGCAGTGCTATCCCAGGTGCAAAACGGCACAGAAAAAGTCATTGCATACTTCAGCCGTACACTTTCCAAAGCTGAGCGCAGGTACTGTGTGACGAGAAAAGAGCTCCTGGCTATAATCAGTGCAACGAAGCATTTTCATCACTACCTCTATGGCAGAAAATTCCTGATACGTACCGACCATGGGGCATTGAGATGGCTAATGAACTTCAAGAGCCCAGAAGGTCAGACGGCAAGATGGCTAGAAGTGATGGGTACTTATACCTTCGACATACAACACAGACCCGGCAGACAACACGGTAATGCAGACGGCTTATCTCGCCGGCCATGTGACGAATGTCAACAGTGCGAAAGAATTGAGCACAATGACCATGAAATGCATGATCATGTCATCACAACGAAGCCGACAGCCACCAATAAATCGGAGCCAAATGATGTCTTGCTTAATTGCAAAGAGAAAGAAGAAGTGATGAGCCACAAAGAAAAGGGTATCGACAAAGAAAAATCGTCATGCAATGGCAATGATGATGAAGTGCATGGTTGCTCAGCCCAACCCGTGTGCACAAATGAAGTTGATAAAAATGAAGGCATTCAAGATGTAAGCACTAACCCCAACGCAAATACCGAGGCGCAAGATGTACCAATAACGTACTGTTCCGTGATTGGAACTACCGAGGCCGGAGAAGAAACCCCAGAAGAAAAGTCTGAAGAGGGCTGGAGGTCAGGAGACCTCGGATGGACAGCCAAAGACTTGAGAGAGTCGCAACTGGATGACAGAGACATCGGGCAAATACTCCGATGGAAAGAGTCAAGAGAAGAGCGACCAGACTGGGCAGAAGTCTCTCCCGAGGGCAGAGTAGTTAAATCGTATTGGACGCAATGGGAGCGTCTAGAAGTACGTGATGGAGTACTGTATAGACGATGGGAATCAGCTGTAGGTGATAAGATAACGTGGCAATTAATCCTTCCTTCGAATATGCGTGAAGACTTGATGAAACTTCTTCACTGTGAGCCAACGTCCGGACACTTGGGACGGACTAAGACGTCTGACAGAGTTCAGAAAAGGTTCTACTGGTACGAGTGGCGAAGTGACGTCAGCAGGTTTTGCAAAAGTTGCGATATCTGCGCAACTCGTAAACAGCCGCTGAAGCACCGTCGCAGCCATATGAAGATGTACAACGTCGGCATACCAATGGAAAGAATAGCCATTGATGTGATGGGTCCTCTGCCAGTTTCAGATCGAGGGAACAGGTACATACTGGTCGTTGCAGATTACTTCACGAAATGGACAGAGGCATACGCCATTCCAAATCAAGAAGCAACCACTGTCGCCAATGTTCTCACAGAAGAATTTATCTGCAGATACGGTGTCCCGTTACAACTACACTCAGATCAGGGTCGAAACTTCGAGTCACATGTGTTTCAGGAAGTTTGTCAGCTACTCGGCATCGACAAAACTAGAACCACTGCTCTTCATCCTCAATCTGATGGAATGGTTGAACGGTTTAATCGAACGCTGGAAGCCATGCTCTCCATGTTCGTTTCAGACAACCAGCGTGATTGGGATCAGCGTCTGCCATATATCATGATGGCATATCGAACTTCGATTCACGAGACTACGGGATGCACGCCAAGTGAGCTAATGTTAGGCCGTGATGTGAAATTACCTGCGGACTTGCTAATTGAGCGACCCCCAGAAGAAAGGTACAGTGAACATACAGAGTACGCAGAGAAGTTACTCGAGCACATGGAAACCACACAACGGTATGCGAGAGAACATCTGAAAGTGGCGACAGAAAAACAAAAGAAAAGCTATGACCACAAAGCAAATGCAGGTGGCTTCAACAAAGGAGATGTTGTATGGTTGTACAACCCAACGAAGAAGAAAGGGATAAGTCCCAAACTGCAGAGATACTGGGAAGGCCCGTACCTGATTACCAAGAGGCTGAGTGATGTCACTTACAGGCTTCAGAAAGGGCCGAAGACAAAACCAAAGGTCGTACATAGTAACCGACTCAAGACATATTGTGGAAGCAAGCAAGTCAAATGGCTTTGGAAAGAAACAAGCAGTAAACAAGACACGAAATGTAGCCGGGAAGAAAAAGAAGTCAGGATGGACTCTGCAGAACAAAACAGAAACAAAAGAAGTTCGACGAAAGTACAAGTAACAAAGCGGCGAAGGACTGGACGACAAGATAAACCTTTGGCAGAAAACCAAGAAACTAATCTACGAAGAAGTCAGCGAAGCAAATGCCAACCAGAAAGATATCGAAATTAGCACCAGTGAACAGGCACATCCGGTAACCTGTAAAGTCCACTATAACTCAGGAGAGTTATACTTCTTAGGTGAGGGGGGTGTTATTAGTTTAACACCAGTGAGGGGTTAAGCTCCCTCTACTGCCCCAGCCAGGTGTAGCAGGGGGGTGTACCTGCATCGCCGAACCCTTTGGGTTTTATCGACTGAGGAGTAATCTGAAGTCAGCCACCACACCTTGTCGCTTGGGGTGTAAAATACAATGCCGGGTCTACCAGTCTAATAATGCAGCTGCGCGGATCGACATGTCGTCACCATCATCATGAAGCTAGCCTCAACTATTTCAGTCAATCGAGTTATTCCGCACAAGATCATCAAGTGTTCATCGATGGGGCTATCTAGCCCGGCTATCCAGCGCACCAGGGTCAGCCACCCTCAGCTTTAGAGTTCATCGATGGGGCTATCTAGCCCGGCTATCCAGCGCACCAGGGTTAGCCACCCTCAGCATAGAGTTCATCGATGGAGCTATCTTATTTAGCCGGCACAAGGGTCCGCCAACCTCAGAGGTTTCCGAGTCATCATTAGAGAAAATTTGGTAAGATACGAGTTGGTACAAAAACGAACACAGTGAAGAATGGGTCTTAAATACAAATTTGGGGAGTTTAAATTTTAATAGAAGTAGCCTGCCGCTTTTGGACGTGATGCGTCTGAAGCGCATGTTTCTTTAATAATGTGTGTAGCGCCCTCAAAAGTCGAGGCGCGAATAGCATAATGGCGGCGCCCTTTACCTTGGCCTGTGTACCGGTGTAGTGTATACGGCTCGAGTAGAACTGCGGTAAGAAATTTTGCCGTTTTGTTTGAAGTTGAAAAAGTCACGTCAGACGGAAACTGTGTCTGTTCAGTATGATAGACACAAGAACAGTTCGTTTTTGTAGAAGACATGTATCTTTGATGTATGTAGGACAAAGATAAATATTTGTGCGAAATTAGTAAATTGTTCTGCACGATGTTTATAAATGTACATGGATTCAATAATGACTGTCATGTTAGTTGTACAGACTACGGAAACTACGATGTTTGAAAATTGTGATGCTGCTGCTGATTTAAACATCAGAATGGTTTTTCCAAAAGTAAAGATTAAGTTATTTAGATTAAGTAAACGTTTTGTTGAGGATATTTGTTGCGGACCATTTCTAGTTTTATTTATTCATGTTGAGGATATTTGTTGCGGACCATTTCTAGTTTTCTTTAAATGTGTATTGTTGCAGATATGTTGTTGCGGCCTACTTATGGTATTGAAATAATTTTGGACATTGCTGAGGACGACTGTTGGAATACCTTGGGATACATAAATTACGTTAAGAGTGGCGGACAATTCTAAATTAAAGTGACAAGACTTTTTAAGCCGTGAGTTTGGCATAAGATAGCAAATATGATTCTTTTATTGGGAACATTGCAAGACTGCCTGGTGCAGTCAAGTCATAGGTAGTTTGAATACACGTGCATTTTCGTTAACTTTTATTTGGTTCATTCGTAGTTAAATGCGAGGGCGCATTTGTGTCTTAAGTTGGGGAGAATGTAACGAAAATGCAAGTCATGATTAATTTCCAGTAAGCACACTTTATTCTTCACTCTGATAAGATACAGGTTCCTTTCATAAACTTAATTGATAGGACTTACGGAAGATAAGAAGATAAGTTTAAAGTTAATAACTTGTATTTCAATAAGAAGAATGAATGCCAATACAGTTGACTGTGTATTGATAATAGGGCCTATGATAAACTAATGGTAGAATAACTGTTAAATGAAATGACTTGTACAAGTTTAATTCATCGAAGCTTTCTAGGTCCAGACGCTATGATTATTATGATTAAGAATAATATTTGGCGCAGTGGTTTATGGCCAATCAGAGCATTGCAAGAGGCATTTTGTTATGATGCGCTAGCTCCTTGCGTTATGTACGCGCCCAAACGCTATAAAAGACGAGCCAAGTCAGGGCTCGGTGTTCAGATCGTGACTGGTTCTGGCCCGGTGAGGACGTTCACCCAGAATAAGGAGCGCGTCGTACTCAACGTTCGATTGCAATGCACATTGGCGCTCCGCCTCATCGTCATCCACATAGACATTAGATTATACGCATCGGCACGGTGTGTGCCAACAGTATTGGAAGACAATAAAACCGTTATTATTATTTGAAGAAGAACACGATCTCTCCAGTCAGAATTCTTGTCTAGTCTCTAGTCATTTAGTACTTGAACCAGTAATTTCGCGCCCGTTACAATATCCAAAACTGTTGAACATGAGAGGGCCAAATATGGCAATTGACTTTTGAAGTTGAACTTATCCCACTGAAAAAAAATGAAATCCATTCAAAGTAAATCAACATAATTAACCATTAATTCATATATTTGTTGAGGAAATTAGAAATGCAAGGAGGTAAAGGGATCATTTTGGGCGGAAATTACCATGGCACTCATTTTTACGTGACGGTCCGTCGGCATATTTTTCATGATGACAGCCCCCCCCCCCCCCCGATCCAGCCACGCCAGTGGCCGAGGGATGCCGTGCTGCCGCATAGGCTGACTGACGTTTTAACAAGCGGATTAAAGACTTCAAAATGTTAATATGAATCACGCCGAACTCATACCGGTGTTCATCATAAATTACGATAAACGTACCACCGCGTTATTATTTCTCCCTGATTAACAAATACCGGTACCAAGACGACAGCTTCCGTTTATTGATCTGGATACTTGGTGAAGTAGTACACTGTTATGTAACAAAAGTAATGAGCCGTTCTCGACAGGAGGATAACGGAGGAGTTGTATTAATGTGCAGCAAACGTGAACACGTAAATAATGATGATGATGAAAGGTTACTTAAATTTAATTTTGACTATGGGGAGAGCGCCAGTATATAACCAGCGATCCCTTGTTTTCGGAATATTCCTAGCTTCAGTTTTCTTGGTTGCCGGGGTCGTGGTTGGACCATGGCTAAAGGGCTGGGAGGTGACACCGTGGCCGGCGGCCTCATCGCTCTGTAAGACCAGTAGTCAAGCAGGAAGAAGGGCAACATCATCGAGGACCACAGAGGTAGTTGCAGCAAACACAGAGCAAAGAGCAACAGAGCAAGAACGCGTATTGCTGCTGGCAGTACAAGGACGGACAGGATCCTCCTTTGTGGGTGAACTCCTTGGCACCAATGAGAACGTGTTCTACCTTTTCGAGCCGGGCCTGAGTCTCCAGGCGGGGTTTCAAGATAACCACACGGCTGGAGGTTTTGAGGTCCTCATCAACATCTACGCGAGTTTTCTCAACGACTTGTTTCGATGCGACTTCAGCACACTGGACATGTACTTGCGGTACCTGTCGAAACAGGACGCGCAAGGTCTGAGCCACAAGGCACCCAGACTTTCCGCCGAGTGCAACCGTCGGTATGCTTCCGGAAGATGCAATATAACGCAAGATTTGGCGGAGGAAATTTGCAGGGCGAGCAAATATATTGTTGTCAAATCGGTACGGATGCCAGATATAAACCTTTTGCTGCCCATGGTGGAGGATAGTAGAATCAAGTTAAAGGTCATACATCTTGTGCGTGACCCTCGACCCATGGTTGCGTCCAATGTCTATGCGTTTGGATTGTGGTTCAACGAGTCCTACGCCCGTACGCACAGGAGCAGGAATGACACTCTACTTTCCGGTGCTACGCTAGGGATGCTTGGCATTTACTGCAGTTATAACGTGTACAACTTTGAACTGGGAATGCGGAAGCCGTCCCTACGAGACAGGTACGCGTTCCTGAGGTACGAGGACGCAGCGAGAAATCCCTCGTGGGCTGCCGGGAGGCTGCACTCATTTCTCGGTGCCGACCTTGTCCCGGAGTCGGTCAGCAAGTGGGTCGAGGCAAACACCAAATCGCGGCAGTCGGGTATTTACTCCACATCCAGGCGCTCTAACGAGGAGTACCGTGCCTGGCGCCGGACTATCCCGTATGAGGACGCTAAGGCGATCGCCGAATTAGGGAAATGCACACAGATGATGACGCTTATGGGGTACCGCTTGCTGGAAGACGAGGGACACTTGAGAAACATGTCCCGGTCACTCCTGGCAGACATTCCAGCTGCTGCAACTCAACATGACTGGCCGCGGTGGTCGGACGGAGTCGATGAAGGTTAACGGGCCCGTGCGAAAATAATTGTATGCATCTTTCTACTCCTCTTCAAAATATGAAAACTATTTGACATCCCTTATTTAAAAGTGCACTTTTATCAACACTTACAATTTTCCATGCCTTCCTTACAAATGGGGGCGCTTTTACTGTAATGTCATTGCAGGGAGACGCTTAAATCCAATTCCTTTTAGTGTTATTTTAGCAATACAACAGCTATTCATTCACATTTTGGAATAAGACATCGAACAAAACTGAATTCCATCCACGGCCGGCCCCGTGCACGTTAATATTTATTTCGAATTATGATTTCCAAATCTTTTTTTTGTGTGCGATGTTGGCGCAAAAGCAACCCAAAATATACGTATATTTCAGAGGGTTGAAAACGCCCAAAATTGCAAATGATAGACTTTTTTTCATTTAAATAGAACATGCGTGCAAATGCGTGCAAATGTTGTATCTTCCCTTTAATACAAGGTACCTGTTAACAACGTAATTTGTAAAGTCCCAAGGACCTTGTTCGACTGTAATAGCATTTTGCTGATAATATTTTTTTTTCTCCGACCAAAATAATGTAAGTAGATTTAGATTACCACTAAACTGTGAAACATACGATATTTCAGTTTATTATTATTCAATATAAAGCGATGTATTATACCTTCCTTAGTCTTCGTTTCTAATCTGTAAAAAATAATAAATATGCAGAAACCTAATCATTGTCTGGGTCTGGGTAGTCCCAATGTGTGAGATATGCATCATCATCATCAAGCAGGGGCGGTGGAACACTTGCCCCCCCCCCCCCCCCCCCACACCCGATTAACCCAAGTGCCCCCTTTGCGGACATTAACGTGCCCCGAGATGAAAACAAAACTTACCCTTTCGGATAATTTGTTTTCAGTAACCATTTCCCAAAATGGAATAGAGAGTTCTGATTTGAAAGAGGAATATACTAAGCTCCAAAACCCTTACAATGCGCCATTAAAATGTGCACATAATGCGTAGTTTGCATATGGACGTGTTTTTTTGAAGAGCACCGTACCCCTAAAAGTTGGAAGATGATACCCCCCCCCCCTACTATTGATTTTACGGAGGCCATGTGCTAAGTGTCCGGTGAAAAAAACGTGTCGGCATTTCAGCATGGATGTGGCAAAACATGCTGAACACGCTGCTGCACCAAAGGAAGATGCCTTTAACTGAGCAAGTGCCGTTTTTGGTGATGCCCTTAGTTTGAAAACCGTTCCGCCGACGCTGCTCGCAAGACAGTGATCTCGTCTAAAGCTAAAAACCCTACAATGATTATAGCGACGAATGATGAACGATGATACCAAAGAGCTTGCCTCGCCTCTGGCTATATTATTTCCAGCGCAGAGAGTATGCATATTTTGCATAGGCGCCACATCTTTGATTCGTTGGGGGTTTTGGGGTGGTTTTTTTTGACATTTGCTGATCTAGCTCCCAGATTGAAATTCAAAGGGTCTGGAGTCTGGAGTGTTGAATGGTATAGCAACCGATGAAAAGTGTTGCACAAATAGGGCGTCATCAATCCGCCCATTATGAAGGAATAAGTCCTCCATGATCCGCCCCAATTTTGAGGGAGCGCCATACACAAGCCACATTATTACTAATCGAGCGGTATGGTAGAGGGCGCGCTTTCACGTGTTTAAACAAAATGGCGACATCCATGAAGCAAGGCATGCGCGCAGTTCAGCGAGTTGTTCCTCTGGTTATTCGAAGTCAAACCAGGCCTTTTCAGGCTTCATCTATTCTTGCAAGGGGTCATCCATGCTATCGATCTATCAACGGTAAAATATTGGGAGGAATGTAGTTTTATGACCATGGTGAAGAATTCCACGCACGCCACTAGTCATTCAACATGTTCAACAATGACCCAGGCATCAACCAAATCCATGATCAGAGAGGGAAACATGTCCTAAAATTAGGAAATGTGAACTGAAATTAAGCAGGGAAAATATTGAAGCATTAAGTTGGAAAACACTTGAAATTTTTCAGACCAGTTTCGTAGGGTTTGTACACAGGGTGTCAACAGGTCAAGTGGCGTACGTATTATGGAATTCTTTCCATCTTGTCATTTTTGCAATGACTGACCTTCATTGATTGAGATGAGTCTATATAGCCTATGAAGTATGAGTATGAAGAAAAAAAGTGGCATCACATTGCAACATTTTTTCCATTTTTTACCATTTTATTTCTAAATTTTGGTTGGCCTAATCATGCTAATCAGTCATGTCAGTAATCGATTATAATTGTGATTGTATTCTTAGGATGGCTAAAACTAAGTAAAGAACTTAGGCCCTACTGATCAATTGAGGTTCATGCTTTTTTAGGCCAAATAAAATGAACCATGTTGTCCTCGCCCGCTTCCTTTTTGAAGGCCCCTCCAAATATTTTTTTTTAAATCACGAAAAAATGATAAATTTTTAAACCGTGACATCATTCTGGCCTCTTTGTCCAAAGCTGGTATGTCATTCCTATTAGTCCAAGTGGCGGCCATTTAAAAAACAAAAAAGCTGGTGGCCATCTTGAAAAATAGCCTGGTCAGGCGGCCATTTTGGAAAGAAAAAATAAAGGGCCTCCCTCCTTCCTTTTTTTCTCAAAAAGGCAGGACGCTAAACATGTTATTTTTTTATTGGCCTTCATAAGAAAAATGGAATATTTTAATTTAGTTTAAACATTTCAACTGCACCCCATAGACTTTTAACTCAACAAATGGTGTTTGACTCCGACACATGAGAGAGGGTTTCCACTTGTGTATGGTGTGGTATTAATCCATAAATGAAAATTGAGGAAATTGACAAAAATAAACATTCAGTAGACAATCAGTACAATTTTTTTTGTGTGCACAGGTCAAGGAGCAAGTTGCAGACAGCTTAGTGTTCATTGCCCTACCCTTCCATCATCAGCCAAGCCCTCGAGATGTCTGAGCACCTCCTGCCGGAAATACAGCGAAACATCCGACCAACCAGCTGAGGAGACGGAGCAGTTACACAACATTATCCAAGATGCAGAAACAGTCACTGGTATATACTTGCCTAGCTTGATGATCTGTAAAAAAGTTGGGGTACAAAGAATTACAACCGATTGATTCCCTGTAGAATAAATTTTAAAAAAACGTTTGGAGGATTCTTGAGGAAGTTTTGAAACCAAAAAAATGCTCAAAGGTAGCGTCCATCAGTTGTAATTTGCATTATGTTCGTTTGAAGCAACAAAAGTGTTCAAAATCTATAGAAGGGTGCTGAGCAACTGACCTGACGAAATTTCAGCTCAGTGAATGCTGTATATTCCGAGAAAACAATATTCTAGGATCTCGATTTCAAATCAAAAGTTGCTGAGTCATGTTTTAAATTAGGCCTAGGATTTATCGTCTGAGACACGTTTTCACTGAGCAGTTTGCGGCTACACCATGTCGTGCACTTAACCCATGAATTATAGCAACCACACCCGCGTGTGAGTCGTGTCAATGCCTGCACCCGCTTTGCCGAATGAAACTACTGACAGAAATTCCCAACGATGCGCCTTTAACCTTCACGATTTCTTCAAAACAACAACTTGCCGGAAAAAATAATTTCACAGGGAGTTCCCATTACTATCTTTAAATCACATTTTGGATAGCTGCAAATGATGGACTGTACCTTTAGGATTACAACATATCAAATGTGTGGCTTTTCTTTGAGAAGCATCAAATCTGTTATATTTGTCCCTTTTTTTGGCTGTAGGGACACCAGAGAAGCATGAGTTTCAGGCAGAGACGAAGATGTTGCTGGATATAGTGGCCAAGTCGCTGTACTCGGAGAATGAGGTATGAATGTACATGTCACAAATTCAGTGTCACACAGTGACGTGTCACTTCCTGCCAAGATTATCCACACTTAGTCAGAGGTGGTTCATGCTTTTTGCTTCAACAACTCAGTCTCTGTTGAATTCACCTGCACCTGAAAATTTTCAACTTGTGATGATGACAATTTGCCATTCAAACTCGAACATAAGGGCAAAACTCAGGCTTCTGCATTACAGTACCAGTTAAAGTCACTGTTGCAAGTTATTTTGTTTCTTGAAGCCAGACCAAAAAAACACAAGAATAAGAACCTTTTATATCATCTCAGGTGTTCATCCGAGAGCTCATTTCCAATGCCAGCGACGCTCTGGAGAAGTTACGCTACGTGTCGTTGACATCTGGGTCAGGGGTGAGTGGGGACCTTCCCTTGGAGATCCACATAGCAACCAATCAGGAGGCAGGAACTATTACCATTCAGGTGAGTTCCGTTTTCTTTCTCTTTTCAGAACTAAATATCTTCTAAGCAGTAGTTATTACCACATGGTGTTACCGCAAACCGAACAAGCATCAACGGTATAATCTTTGTACTTAAAATTGGAACACCAAGCCCTGTGTGAAGTTAGCATTCAGCCTCTAAATTTGTATGCAAAACAAGTGTCAATATTTGAAATGTATTGTTTGTTGCCATAAACTTCTGTTGCAAAATATTATTACCGTCGAAAGACAACAATAATCTACTGTGTCCCGTGTTGTTGTGCTATACTTTAGGTTGAATTGTTCTTCTGTTGCATTGCAGGACACTGGTATTGGAATGACGCTGCAAGAAATGATTGACAACTTGGGCACCATAGCTAGGTCAGGATCCAAGGTAATATATTCTTCTGTGTTTTTCCTGGACATTTCATTGACCAGTGTGGTCCCAGCTCAGTAATTGTTACAGAATTACTCCCTAATACCTTTTGCATCTAGTTTGCTATTCTGAGTGCGTTCGATTACTTCCCCAGCTCACTCGCCCCTGGCTCCTCGCGTGATGACAGACATGCGCAGTGGAGCTAAATAAATAAACGGTTTCGTGTAAAGTTTCGTGCATGAGCTGGAAAGTTGAAAGTTGACATGACATTGAGGCCTCAGGCTGCATTCGAATCAACTGTCTAGAGCTAGGTCTAGGTCCGAGCCCATTGAAAATACGCGGGGATGCGCTGACAACTAGACGTAGCCGTAGCCCTGGAAGCCCGATTCGGACATGGCCTAAGGTGCTCGCCAGACATCACGTTGGCAGCCATGTTCATTGCATGGCCTTATGGGATACTTACCCAACTAACCGGCGAGTCGGTTACTTGGGCCAGGCTCGAGTAAGCGCGAGAAGTCACCTGAGAGGTGAATCGAACGCTGTTGTGCTTGCAAGAATAAGCGCGGGGGAAGTAATCGAATGCACTCAAAATGAGTTCTGTCATCTTGCAGGCATTTCTTGAAGAGTTGAAGAAGGATGGTCAGACAGGGTCGACCAGCGGGAGCATCGTGGGCCAGTTTGGGGTGGGCTTCTACTCGGCCTTCATGGTGGCGGACCACATGGACGTCTACTCCATGTCTCACCAGCCGGGCTCCAAGGCCTACCGCTGGTCATCGGACGGGTAAGCACAGATCCCAGGAGACTGTTGGAAATGCGATAAACAATAGAGTAACGGGATTCAGTGAGTCGCTGCCAATGCAGTTTTTCCCTTATAAATACAAACAATGCCTTTAGTTGAACACTGGTGGTGCACTGTATCTTGACCCTCCTATGCAAACATTCTGTGCAAAGTTGTCCTTCCAATCACAATCAGTCAAGTGACTGAAGGAGTTCAGAGCTCCCAGCCTACATAAAGCAGGATCGACTGGCTGTGAATGTCGATAACTTGATACAGCTATGCTTTGACTTTAGGTGATTGATGAGCCAGCTTTGCCTACTTCCTGCCTGCTTTTGTCTGTTGACTGCTTTTGACGAGTCTCAGTGCTTGCTATAAATATGATCTGACAGTTGGTGACTAGCCTGCGTAAAAGGCATGGCAGGGGAAGAGGATTTTTTTTGACTGTCTGTGACTGTTCAGACAGCAGGAGGGTTCAGTGATTATTTATTTGTATCTGTTGACACTGTCAGGACCGGCAACTATGACATCATTGAAGCCGATGGGGTCCAGAAGGGCACCAAGATTGTCATCCACCTCAAGAAGGATTGCTGGCGATTTGCCATGGAGGCCGATGTCAAAGGTCAGAGGTCCCAATTTGAATATTGCACACATCGGTGCTTATCTTTAACCCTAACCCTCCAGGGTATTTTGGCTAGAAACCCTGCCAAACGCAGCATTATGCAACACTTGTCTCAGTGACAAGCCTGCCCAGTGCAGCAAGATCCATCAGGCCAAAAATTTGAAGGCCAACTGCCTCAGAGTCTGTGGTCCCTGAACGTAGCAGGAGATACAGCTGAGGCATTGTTCTATGGCTCTCATTGTCTCAGAAGAGGCTGATTATGCATGGGTGTTGGTACCTGAATGCATTAAAGTGCACCAGACTTTTCCACCTGATGCACTGAATGGCTGTCTAGGATATTTTTTTTCTAAGAGATTGACAATTTTGCAACAGGACCATCAAACTTAGCCAACAGTTTTTTATTCGGATGCTTCATCTATTTTTGCAGATATCATCAGCAAACACAGCACGTTTGTGGGCATGCCGATCTTTCTGAATGGCAAACAGATGAATACCACACAGGTAGGTTTTAAATTTTGTTTATCATGTTCTCCAAAAAAACGGAAGCTTTGCCAAATTCAACCCAAATTGGGCATTTAAGATGCCATATGCACTTGACTCTTATCATGAGGCATAGCTGTCAAGTAGGGACATATTGCGTCCAGTGTTTCATAGCACACCGTCAACCTCATTTCTGTCATCTTTTTTCAGGCCTTGTGGACGAAGGATCCGCGCGAGGTGTCGGACCAACAGCACGAAGACTTCTACCAGTTCCTGACCCACAATTCCTACGACAAACCGCGCTACACGCTGCACTACAAGACGGACGCGCCGCTGAACATTCGCAGCCTGTTCTATGTCCCCGGCCGACCCCCTGCCATGTGGGAGCTCAGCCAGGACCACACAGGGGGCGTGGCTCTGTACAGTAGGCGGGTGCTTATCCAGCAGAAGTCAGACAAGATACTGCCCAAGTGGTTCAGATTTATCCAAGGTTTGTCAGAATATTTTAGCTGTTACTTAAAATCTAATATGATTCAATTCGGGCGATTCACAATGCAGTTTGCCACAGAAAATTCATTTTTCCCATTGCATTGTCTGAGATGGTTGACAAATTCGCAGTGGGGGACATTGAAAATTGTTCGTTTTTCCGGTCAGTAGTTCCGTAAGCGTATGATTCGAGTATCTGTTTGCCCTTTTCTTTTCTTTTTATCAATGTGGTGTTCTTTGGAAGGCAGCAGAATGCTATGCCCAAACTAAAACAAATTAGCTCAAGTTGTCTACTGACACTCATTCAAATGGGCCATGTTTTGTCGACCGTAAGCTTAAAAAATGGACTCTCCACGGCAAACTCTTGGAATTGTGAATCGCCCCAAATTAAATAAGGTATTTGGACAAAGTTTGACAAACATTTCAGCCCCCAAGACTTCGTCAATCAAAAAAAATGCCATGCCCAATGGTATATTTATATTTTGGAAGTGTCATCAATGAAATTGTTTTCCTACTTTCTTTCGGCTTTTAGGTGTTGTGGACAGCGAGGATATCCCGCTGAATCTGAGTAGAGAGCTGCTCCAGGACAGCGCCCTCATAAGGTGAGTAATGTCCAGGGTAAATACAGACAGTGTACATTTTAGTCCACAACTAATCGCAACCAAAACAGGACGCCCCATTATTTTTTATAACAGAGTAGAAAATCATGGATGTTTTGGCAAGATATCATTTGGTGTGATACTCCTTTTTAAATTAATTTTAATTTGCTATAGGAAGTTGAGAGCTGTGATCACCAGTCGTCTGGTTCGATTCTTACTGGACCAACGCAAGAAGGACCTGAAGATGTACGAGCAGTTCTTCACAGAGTATGGCACGTTTCTGCGAGAGGGCATCATCTCGGCCAGTGAGCAGGCGGAAAAGGTTTGCACATTAGCATTTCGTGAAAATGCATGTCTTCTCATCGTCCATTGAGTGATAAAGACTCTGTTCACAAAGCTTTTTTGTTTCTATCATAACAGCTTACATGCACACTGTCCAGTAGCGTTTCCAGCTTTGGATGCCAGGGGGGTATCCGCACATCCGCGCCGAAATGTAGACTTTTTTTTTCTCAATGGCTGATATTTGTATGTCTGCATTGTGAACACTACCCAATCTGTGTGTTTCTGTGTGCATAGGAGGAGATAGCCAAGCTTCTTTGCTTTGAGACCTCATCCCAACCTGCAGGCAACCTGACAAGTCTGCAAGACTACGCCTCCCGCATGAAGGCCGGCCAGAGAAACATGTACTACATCTGTGCTCCGAGGTTCGTGTCTAATGAATATTCAACATTCAATTTGAATATTTGCATATTCCAATATTTGGCACAGCCTCAGTGCATCATTTTTCAGTTTTGTCGTGAGTCACAGAATTTGCAAGTCCCCGTTATAATTTGAATAATTGAGTCAATGAAAAATTGTGACTCGAGTTGGATTCGAGTCAAGTCATTGACTCGTGTCATTACAAGTTTGATAACTTTTTCCTTTTGCCAACTTGCTCTGATCGCAGTCGTGAATTGGCCGAGTCGTCGCCGTACTTTGAGGCGTTCAAGCAGCAAGATCATGAGGTGCTATTCTGCTACGCCGAGTACGACGAGCTGACCATGCTGCAGCTGCGGGAGTTTGATCGCAAGCTGCTGACCTCGGTCGAGAGCGAGATGGCCGTGCAAAACGCCGGGACAGAATCTGCCGAAACGGAGACAGGTAACCCATGCATTGGATGAAGCCAAATTACCTATTAGCCACTGTACCACCCTACTCCCTGAACCGCCCAAAACTACCCTCAGCATTGTTCTTATGGATTCACAAGGACATTTATACAATGTAATACAATGTAATGCAGGTGTTAATAGCATAAACTGATTTGAAATATGTGATTGTAATATTTTTCTGATTTTCATCAGTTGAAGGAAGTCTGACAGAAGAGGAGTCTGACTCGCTGATCACTTACATGAAAGATGTTCTGGGAAGCAAAGTGGCTAATATCAAGGTATGTCAAACGTCAAAGCCATCAAAACATGGAGCTTTAAATTATGGAAATGTGATCGTGCCACCTCAAACCATGCCTTTCCATTTCCTTTACATTTTGACAGAAATGAAGATTGTAGTGTTAACATCAAATCAAGTGTGACTGCAAGGGTTTAAAAAAAAGAAGAAGTATTTCAACCCCTTTCTTGTGTCTGTAGATAACCCAGCGCCTCGCCCACCATCCAGCAATGGTGACCGTGGCAGAGATGGGGGCGGCTCGCCACTTTCTGCGCACCGCGCTGAAGAATCGCAGCGAGGAGGAGAAACTGCAGTTGCTGCAGCCAACCCTGGAACTCAACGGAAGGTATGTGAATATGCTAGTCTCTGTTCAAGCCATCTGTAGGTTTTACCTAGCACAAGTATGCATTTTTGATGTTGGTTTGTAAAAGTTGTACTCAATAATACCCTTGCTTTTAGATCAATTTCCAAATAACGAGGTTTCATGTATTATTTTGGGCACCCTTTTTAAGCAAACTTTCATTAAAAGTCAACAATTTGCCTTGTTCATTATGACATCATATTTTCCATATTTTATAAATCGTATCAATGGGAGACTTTTGAGACGTTGGTGGCGACGGTTTATCCGTCATCCGTTCCGAATACCGCAAAACCTTTGCATCTGACATGAACCGGTTAATGTCTTGAACTGGTCTTGAATTGCACCAGTCTTATTTCACTCTGTAACTTAAGCAAGATTTGGTACTATGGAAGTTACATTCTTTAGGTTTTGTTATTTTGATTACCCTTGAAACAATTCTGTTGCTTTATACTCCCAGCCATCCCATAGTGCAGAAGCTGTTTGCTTTGAAGACCAGCGAACCAGCTTTAGCCAAACTACTCGGTGAACAGGTAGGAAATGAGTACAAGAAATGGTTGCGATGGACACGATTGAAGTACGAGAAAACAATATGTGTATTGGCTTGGTCATATTAATATAACCAAGCCATCTGGTAAAATGTCCATACACTCATTGAGGCAGTGGTTAGGGTTCGTGACTCATGATCAGAGGGTCAGGGGTTCGAATCCAGCTGCTGGTCATATGCTGTGTCCTTGGGCAAGCCATTTACCTCAACTTGCCTCTCTCCACTCAGGGGTATGAATAGATAAAAGCATAAACGGTTGAGATTCCTGTGATGGACTTTCACATCCCATCCAGTTGTTTCATGACAAGGAAATCGGAGATAAACACCAGCCTGATGAGCTGTTTTAGTCACAGCAGTCTTTCCCTTTTTTTAAAAACTTTATGACAAGTGTTCCCTCATTGTTTCCTTTTGATTCAGGTGTATGATAACGCCATGATTGCCGCGGGATTGGTGGATGACCCCCGACCCATGCTGGGCCGGCTCAACGCCTTCATGGAAAAAACACTGGAAAAATATTGAATAAGTAGAGCTGTGATGTCAGCAAGAGATTTGTGAGGGGGCAGGTGCACTCTTCAACTTCAGCCGACTGTCGGGCAATCATGCATGTGCATCCCCTGTTTGAATAAAACATTTTGGATCTTAAAAATATTGTGTCGAGTTGTTATTAATGTCAAAATCAATGTGGGCGTGAGCTATTTATTTTATTGTTGGGGGGGGGGAGATATTCTTTTAAATTTGTAATACTTTTATTTTATTGGCGTTTGTCACATTTCACATGCTCTGATTTTATTTGACTGTATTTTCCATGTAATAATTGTTTTGTGTCCTGGAGTTTGTCGTTTCTTTTTAAATTGATAATTTGCATCAATAAATGTCAACGGAAATTTATTTGCCATTTGCCCATGGTCACTTGATAGTTAAAAATCCTTATGAAAGGCTTTTAAGATATTTAAACAGTTTACGTGCACGTCAATTTTCTGACCTGAACATCTTGCGCATCATTTACCAAAAAATCATGTTCTTTTTCCTCTGAAAGACAATCTGTACACGGTAAGTGTACTATGTAAAAGGGCAGTTTCTATTTGTCATGATTTACTGGTAACAATGCACAATTCAATATGTGCTTTTTACCCCTTTGTAGAAACGTATATCGTCCCCTTAAAAAAAAATTACCTTGAACGAGCAATGTTTGTAAAAGGTTAAAACGATTCTTAAATAAATGTTAAAGGGAGGCCGAATTGACAAAGTATTCGATAAGTTCCCGTGCTTTATTTTCATTTTGGGTGACAATATGGTAAAAGAGATACAATGTATGTGCATATGTAACACGTGACTTGTGTGTCATTGATTTACATCATAACCAAACGCAACTGCCATTTAAATGCGAGTGCAACAAACTTTCTACAACTTGTGCAACTTTCTACTCCTCTTTCCCCCTTAGTTTGTTCAGGTAAAGTTATTAATTAATGCTATAAAAAGGTAACAGTGTCATCAAATATACCAAATAAATAACATGTCTTCGTTGTCCTTTTTGTTTTTAATATACACTGCAAATTAGTTTCAAAGACCCTGTCAGTATAGTTTGAGAAACTTTCCAGATCTCGGAAGGATTGCACACGCATCAGTTTTTGAAAGTAACATTTATAAATTCATATAATTTGTGTTAAAGAAATAAATATCTTTACAAAGCCATGAAAAGCTGAGCTCAAAATGATCCACAACGTCTGGAGAAAAGTGCCAAAAAATTATTCAAATTTAAGCTCACAAACCATAATTTAGATTTAAAATAAAATGTACAATTGATACATTTTTCACAATAAAATAGAATACCAGTACTGGTAGTGGGATATTTTTAAGCCAAAAATAAAATTACATCAATTAGTGCAAAATATGTCAACCCATATTTGCAAAAGCAAGGATTTTTCTTCAGTCCAATACATGAGCAACATTGTGTATACACAGGTATATATATGCACGTGTACATGAAGTACATGTATAACTATACAAAATTATTTAGTATTAATACAAGTCTATTATTCAGTGCAAGGTTTGCTGCCTGCATTGAGGGATGTAACACAAAAAGAAACATCCGGCGAAAAATTTGGGCAACACCATTTAAAAGTTGCAACCAAAAAATACCCCACTCAATTAAAATGACGGTGTCAACTTTGTAAATAGAATAGTCTCCTTCTAAATGGGTTTTAAGCGTACCTCTCCCAGATTCTGCAAAATCAATCATTTTGGAGGATTTCGTAGGATATGGGTTGTTAGAGTCTAGTGGATCACAGTACTAGTTTACATGGAATGTGTCATTTGATTGCTTTACAGTGGTTGATTTTACAATTTTTTGCAAAATTGCTCTGGGAGTTAGCATTTGTGTGATTCACAGTCGTATACTTGGTTGAACTGAGAAATCTCTCATTCAAACCAAGTGGGGAAGAATTCCACATTCCACGGTCTCTGCAAATGTTTGGAGGCTTCCTGCACCATCCTCTCCATGTCGCACTCTGCGTCTTCGACCACCATCCCCTCGAACACGACAAGTGTGGTCAGCCGGGGCCCGCACAGCTTGGCCAGCCTCACAACGCCCGCGCAACTCATAAACGAACTGCTTAGCTCAACACCCCGGAGCTGCTTGCATCTCTGGCCGATTTCCAGAATCGCCCGGTCGACGGGATCCTCCATTCCAGTGTTCGCCAAGAGGAGCACCTGGAGTCGCGGGCAGTGCTGCGCCATGCGACACAGCACCGGTTGCGACACGTAGCATCCGAAGTGAAGCAAAGTCACTGGTAGCCCGTAGTGGAAGAAGTTTGCAAAGCTCTCCTCCTCCAGTTTGAGGAAATGCAAATTGAAACTCACATCCGGGGAGTGTTGGGCAAACGAGTCCCAGCCCGCCTGGCTGACATTCTGCCAAGAAAATGTCTCCGTGTCCTTCCCATCTGGCTCCACTACACTGATGTTAAGGTCCTTCATGGGAACGTGGGCAGGCGTTGAGAGAGCCCAAAGGAGGGGGTCACTCAGCTGATGGTAGTCCATGGACAACTCGCACAGGTGCACGCAGGTACCAAGAGCACTTGTGATTCCTGCCAAGTGGAATGGAATGTCATTAGTGAAATTTGTTATGTTGTCTCCTTTACCACTGGCACGGTCATAAATATTGTTGTGGACCCCAAATCATTGCCTTCACCACTTGAGACAAATTCTCACCTGATGCAGAAAGCGCAGGGCAGAAGTCAATCTTGAGCGAGGTTAAGGTAGCCTGGCTCTTGCCTGCCATCATCTGCAACAAGGCATCGTCAACCAGCGTCTTCTCAACGGCAAGCTCCTTCAGAGGCGAGTTGGAGAAGATCCCTCCCATTGCCAAGGCAACCTGGAATAAGAAAGTTATGAAAACTGTTGCATCAAGACTCCAAAGAGGCAAGCAGATGCAGTCATAGACACAGCTGCGTATTGAGAATGCCAAGCGCAGGGCTGGACATCTCATTTTGTATGGCTCGGGAATTGTGCTCTAGAGTTTGCAGATTCAAATCCTTCTCCACCTTCTTTATTTGACTTAATATCAACTAAAGAAACTGTCTTTCTAACCTGCTTGGATTGCACTGATGTAAAGCTGTACCCCAACAGTGACCTGAGTTTTAACGTCTGCAGTGTGCAGCCTCCGAGCTGTGTCAGGACGTTACATGCCATCGCTGCCGACTTTTCCTGGCTGTCTACCTTGATGGTCACGTGTTTCAAGTCAGCGCTGTGCTTCTCAAATATCTGCCAAGACAAATTGGAGATATATGAACCTCAACATCCCGAGGCTACACAGATGATATCATAAAATGTCAAGACAAACATTCTGAAAAGGTGAGTGAATGACCGATTATTGAATCGTTTGTTTCCAGTGTCAATTTTGATTACTCAAAACTATTAAAGAAAAAGGGAAAGATAAATAACTGAAAAACAATTGTATAACTGCAGGCCGAGCCAGTGTGATGACAATCGACCAAAATTGTAAAGTAACTGAAAAAAATCTTTTGGTTATCCCCAACCCCTACATTCCCCATCTCATTCCTCACCAGTTTGATCAGGGACTCCGGTGTAAAGCTGACAAGTGCCGTCTCCAGTGCAAACTCAAACACAAACTCGTGCCACAGGTCCGGCATGTGGCAGACGGCATGCCAGCGCATGCAGACGCGACTGCAGCGTCCTCTATCGGCCAGGGGCAAGAGCTTCAGGATGCGCACGAGCAAGTTGACGGGCAGCAGGCTCCAGACCGATCTCCTCTCCCCGGTCAGGCGCAGGTCCCGGGCCAGCTGTTCCATGCGCAGCTGCACGGCCTGCTTGCGCTGGGCACGGGACTCCCGTGACCTCAGTTTCACCACCCCACCAGCCCGGGGCTGCGATTTCTCCCCTGGCTCCATGACAGTCTGAGAAAAATAAAGATCAGGCCAAATAATATGAACTAGTAAAAGTAGGATCTTTAGATGGTGACATGATGGGTGGTTAGTTCATGACAGCCATTGTGTGAAGGACTACAACCCCTAAATGTGGCTCAAATACTGAACTTTCTCAGCATTATTAGTGAGCCGGATGCTGGTTGAGAAAAAGTTGTCCTTGACTCTTGAGGAAATCAAAAATGGGACTGGTTTTTTTTTTCACTTGAAAGATACCTCAATTCCTGGTCAATGAGGAAGGAAAAGTAAAGTTTGTTTCTGTAGTGGCAAATCCAGCAGATGCAGAGGGGCTCCTCTCCCCCCAAATCCCCAGGCCCCCCCCCCATCCCCCGGCAGAGACCGAAATGTTTCACTTCATCTAATCTCCCCCCGTAAACTCTATGGTTGATATTCCATCTGCATATGACTTATGTACAAACCTTTGGAGTCTTCACAGACGAACGCACTTGAGCATTGTCAATGGCAAACATGATGGCACTCAAGTCCACGGGCACAGCCACTTTTCAACCTACCTTTTAGATTTATACCGCAGCCACACGGATCACGCCCTAAAGTTACGATGCTAGCAACATTTAATAATAATGCTGCAAAGCTGGGAAATAATAAAGGGGGATCACTAAAACTAGGACACGTCTTTGAAAGAATCAAACGTTGATTCAAAGTGTTAACTAGGTCAACGACCCAGTCACTACATGCACTATACTATCAATGCACCATCCATATGTCCGCTTACCTGCTTAAGCTTCGCACAGTCACGACTATTTTCTGAACACAAACAAAGCTCAGTCTCTTGGTTCATGGAGGAAGGCTTCCTCCATGCTTGGTCGGTGGAAAGGTAGCATCTGAGCTGGCGACAACATATGACCGCTCACATCCTTGCCACAGTCCTTTTTCATGTTTTTAACCCATTCTGAAACTTGGTCACTTATTATTGGAAGTGCAAGACACGTGTGTCCACACGACCCCTGCGTACTACATTCTGCTTGTAAATAAACGTAACATCGATTCTTATGTTAGATCGAATACGCTGTATGAAAATACAGAGTCGATCGCTTGTTTGACATATGGGCGGGGTTTGGGGAGGGGGGCTGTGTGGAAACCGAAAATTGATAAGACATCCTGATAGAAATGTTATGATGGACAGTTATTACTTCTCCTAGGGTGTGAAAATAATAAACGGATTTGATTTATTCATTTATCAAAGAGCTGCTCAAATGCAACGATCATGAGGTATGATCACGCAGCGATTCTACCCAATCGCGAATAACAGTCGAGCAAATCCAAATGATCGATTCCAAACGCGATTGTAAGGAGGCCTCGAGGGTGCGTGCACGAGTACTGATTCTCCGCTGCCTCAGCTTTCTAGAAACCAAATCGACCTTCGCACGTGTACTGTATTAAAACATGCACGACAAGGTTAAAAATAAATGGATCACATGCCATTAATTCACGCGTGCACGTGCGCGGGGCGGATGTGTACACACGTGACATATGTATCGGGAGACGCTCGGGGCACACAGATTGCAAAAATAGATCCTATGATCTATAAATGCCTCGGAGGCTGGAAATATATCTCTAATTCGTGAAATCATTTCCATTTCCGTGTAACATTAATATTTTGTGCTTCAAATACATTATGCTGGCGGAAGCGGAATCGATTTCAAGATATCGTGAAACGATTTCGAGATATCTGTAATTGATTTCAATAGGTTTATATCTCTGAATCATTTTCAGATATCTTGAAATGGATTTTAACACAAATGATTTCAAGATATCTTGAAATCGGTGGGTTTTTTTGTCAATGCGACACGCGGAAACAATTTCGAGACATCTTAAAATGATTTTGAGATATCTTGAAAAAGGATTTGAAGATTTTGAAATGGATTGTGACATGATGTGCGCCATAATAAAACCTGTGGATGTCCCGGACAGGTTTGGTTATATATATATATATAGTTGCAGGCCCTTGATTGGTCTGCCAAGTATCTCTCCGGACCGTGAACTAGAGTCTCTCCGGACAACTATATTATATAGTAGGCCTATCTCTCCGAACAATTGGTATCTCTCTGGACAAGTATCTCTCCTGACAACTAGCTAGTATCTCCCAGGAGAACCAGTATAACTACTGGTATCTCTCCGGACAACCGTATCTCTGGACAACTAGCATCTCTCCGGACAACTAGGCTATGTCTCTCCTGACAACTAGTATCTCTCCGGAAAACTAGTACATGTATCTCTCTGGACAACTATAAGTATCTCTCCTGACAACTAGAACTAGTCATGATAGGCCTATCTGGACTACTGGTATCTCTCCGGAAAAGTCTTTGCGAAAGTATCTCTCCGGACAACTAGTATCTCTCCGGACAACTAGTATCTCTCCGGACAACTAGTATCTCTCCGGACAACTAGTATCTCACGGGACTCTCTGGACAACTAGTATCTCTCTGGACGACTAGTATCTCTCCGGACAACTATATAGTATCTCTCCCGGACAACTATCTCTCAGGACAACTAGTATACGCCAACAACTCAAGCTGGATCAGCTAGCAATCAAAACCAGTGCACCATGTTCTACAAAATCCACTTCGTCAATTTTCCACATAATATTGTGTTCAACTTCACCCAGTATTAGGCAGATCCCAACATCATTTTCACTAACCAATCCATGCGTTAAAGAAACTCATCAGTCAAATCCTCATTCTTCGTACGGTCTGCACCATACCAATATAGAGCAGGCTCCCGCTGGAAGCAGTACGGGGGCCTAACACCCAGTTCATTTACAGCTTTTAAGGCAGTGGCCCTTCCGGCAGTGAGGGACATGCGTCCCACCACCACCCACAAGCACCTCTAAGAAATGAGGACATTTTTACTTGCATCTGTATCTACTGCATGCACCTGCACACCTATAACTTGAGTCACCTCGACTTCTCTTTGGACAAGCAGCCGCTGCTTTCTACAGCTTTCTTTCTAGGAGTCTAAACACCAAGCACTAAGCCAATTAATCGCGTATTTGCTTCCTGACACTCGTCATAATGTGTAAAAAAAAAAAAATCGCACCTCTCTAAAACTATATCCCCTAACTCCAATTCATAGGTGCGCTAGGCTTCCTTTTCTTTTTGTGGTCTTAGAGTTCATGCCGCACTTCACCATACTGTACAGATACCTTTATCTCTCGATATTTCACTCGTTGTCACGTTTTTTTGAGCATGTTTGGTTTGGTTTTAACTTTTGACATAGGCTATGTTGTAATGAAGAATTTGTGATGGAGAACGGTATACATTATGTGCTACTATATTTTACGTCGTGAACTAGTAAAACTGATGGAACTGGTTTGCGAAAGAGTTCACTTAGTCGCCAGTAGGGCCTAGACTATTTATGCATAGCAGCAAACATTATTTTTTAGGATTGCCGACCGATTCGGAATTTAAAAAGCACGCATGCATGTACTTGAGTCGTTTATCGAATAGCCCATGACGTCTGAACCGTGACATAATGAAGAGGCTTGCCGAGGTTTGGCGTATCGAGACTCTTAAGAGTCTAAAGTATATATTGATACCAAACAAACTTGAGATAGGGAAACAACTCTTCCTATTTTTTGCTTGTTGGTAAGATAGACACTACAAGAGTCTGAAGGACCTTACGTTACAAGTCATGTCAGAGGTGCTTCATCTCCCAGCACTGCCAGTGTAGCCGCGGACTCTTGCATGTTTTGTTTTTGTTGCAGGGCGAAGCCGGTTTCAGCCCATCTTTCATGGGGATATACATGTAAACACTCAAGTCATTAGAGGAGATCACATATGACCCTGCCCGGCTTGTCGTCTTGCTGCATTCCTAGGACTATATAGAGTACTTTATCTAAAATTCCACATTCCAGTAATTTAATATAGCCATATACTCCTCAGGGGATACAGCTTCCGACCCATCTATCAGTGTAATTGCAAAATGAATGCGCAAGTTCAGTATAATAATAATAGAACGATCCCATGTTTGATTACTTTTGTATCCCTTGACTATAGCATACGCTCAAAGGCTTGCCATTCTGTGCACCAAGCTAAGTTATAGTTCAGGAATAACGTTGGTGTTGGACTCCCTTTTCCGCTTGTCGAGGCGAGTGAGTACCGGGGGTGAGTTCCACAACGCCGAGTAGTAACGCCTCACGAGAAGCAACATCAGCTTCGACAAGTGAACGATCGCGTTCAAAATGTCCGTCGTTGAAGGCAGCAATCGTGTCCTTTTACACGCCAACACCATGCCATTTTAGGGTAAGTTATCTTTCTTAAGGAGTGGGTTCCTGCATGGATGTACCTTTTTTTCATCTTGTATGTGTCATCGGTAATAAGCTTCGTTTTGCAGTGCATGGTGTTTTATAGTTGAACTTGAAATTTTCGGTCTGTGGCAAAAATTGGTCTCAAAAAAAAATCGTCAAATTTTCTGGATGTGCTCAATTTGCTACAGCATCCAAGGACAGATCGAAAGTGATTTGGTTGAATTCAACCGTCAGTTAAGTATACCTTATGATATTAGTTTCTTACAGCGGGATTATGGTTATGTGTATAACACCCGTGTCTTTCGGCAGGTTCGTGATTTTCTGGACTGCATTATAGGCCTATAGTAGTAAGCCTATGCTAATACCGTTTCCCGAAAAAAACACGCCGATGTTTTTATGGCGTCATTGATCCGCGTCGACTAGATTTGAGCGAAATCGGATCAATAAGGATATAATTCTACAACCCTGAGATAACCCATGCAGTTATACATAACATCATGTTGGTGGGGGGGGGGGGTAGCGGTTTTGACATGCAAACATGGATGGCGATTCAAGGTGACAAACATTCGTTTATGTTTACAAAAATCGATGTTCTTGAACCAGTTTCTCGAGCATTTGGACCTTCAATATAGCCAATGACCTGTCTCTGTTGTTCGCCCGGGGACAACTGAAGGAAATGCATTGTGTCTTTCAGAGACGGACATGATTCCTACAGCAAACTTTCACCGGACTTCGTTGTCACTCACTGATCCTTGGGGCTCCCTATATAGGCCTATAAGCCATGTACACAGCAGGAACCTAGTTCGTGACCCAACTTAATATTGTGTCAAGCCTGAGTGATGGAATATAATTATTATACAATTTAGAACCAACGAAGGAGGACACTTGGCCTGCGTCATGTCAATGAACAAACAAGGCTTACAAACTGTCAAAAGAAACGGTGGTCCTTGGAAGCTTTCACACACAAAAGAGTGTGTATAGACGCTGGCACCCAGTCCCATGGGAACAGCGAAGATCCCTCGTGTTGTGTACAGTATTTGCTCAGTCATGCAGCTCGTAGGTATCCATCCTCATAACACTGCCCAACGGAGACGGGACAACGCACGTTTCTGTCGCGGTCACGAATTTGGAGGAGATGTAAATTTACCCCGTTCTTCCTGTTCCAAGTTTGTTCAAACTGATCGCAGTTGGTTACACTGTTCAGTTTGAGGACTGTATATATACAAACTGGATTGTGTTTTCTTGAAGGTGTTTGCTGGATGGTGTATTCTGGCTCAGAGACTGTGAAGAAACTACAAGCTAGCAAGGTGAGTGGCACAATAATAAGTATCGTCAACCCAGTATCATACGGATAATACCCACATAATTATGATACAGCTGGCATATGCAACTTAAGTTGTGCATCATAATCCAACCGATTACTTTGAAGGTGATGAGTTTCAAGGTAGCAACGTTCCCAGGAAAACGAAAAAGTGGGTGAACCTTTTAGTCTTTGTTGGATACACACGGATGATGCGCCATCAATAAACTGGCGAAAGTTGTTTTTGTCTTCAAAAGTCTACACGGAGTCGTGACCGTTTCGGGACTTCATTCTGACGAGTATATTGATGTTGGTATTTATCTTCGTGTCATTTTTTTCTGCTTAGAAAAGTGGCACCACTATAAAACTGGAAAAGCGAAGAACGTGACTATTTTGGCAAGCTGAAACAATATCTCGTATAAGAACAAAACAACATCAAAAAGTATTTTCTTCCTTTCCGAACCGTATTAGTTAATACCGCCGTTTTGTTTCTCGATCTCTACTGGATCCTGAGGTGGCGTATGTGGCACTTCATCATTTTTTGAGGACTTTGCATGAATCACACCTAATGTTTTGAACACAGAAAAGTGTCTAGCCGAAAGCAAGTGGCTATCCATACCATGAAGTATGATGTGGATTGTCTGCAGAGTCGATCTCATTTGCATGATGTTTTTAGGTACCTCGCATTTGCGCGTAGTTATTGATAAAGGAACTACAGGACCGAAACGCCTTGCTTATGTAACTGAAGATTTGCCAGGTAATGGTGCAGGTACTGTTTGACCTTGACGTCATGACATCGTGGTGGTCTTAAGCAGGACTTTTTTTATTGCATTCACTTAAAAAAACCGAATTGAAGCCTGTTAATTACTCTATTGTGTTTCTCAATTTTGGCTTATGCACGCAAGGTATGCATTCGAAGTTGTCATATACCAGTCCAGCTAGGAGAACAAAATATATACAATTGATATTGAAACCAAAGACCAGCTCTCATTGTTTTGATACTCTATGATACGACTGATGATATTGAGTTTATCATTGTATGTGTGCAAGGTGAGTGTAAACCACAACTTGCACGTATACAAAAGTGCAACTCAAGTGTTTTCGGTATCATTTGTCATAAATTGCATAAATTCGCACACATTACCACTGTTTTGGGCCAAATAGAGAGTATGGCTGGATTGCTAAGAACTATGTACTGATTAGTCGTTATTTGAGCGAGAGGTGCTAAGTGGTTTTTGAGTTAGACAAAAAGTATAGGAATGGGGGGGGACTTTGGTTGAGTGTATTAGGCCTAGCAAATAACCATGAAGAATCAACGCACATCACATACCATTGCGGAAGATTTATTTACATGTATTATGCCAGCATATCCGTTCATCAGGATCACTTGTATGGATGTTAGGTTGTAATGGTTGGCAATAGAAATGACATATGAAGCGTTTAGTTGTATAACTTGTTACGGCTAGAATGAACCGACTACCATCATTTTTTTTTAGTCACATTAATCCATCAAGACATGCTGGTCATTTTGTGAACTGCGCCGGCGCGTAGGGTGTGAAGAGTTATGAAGCTCTTGAATCGATCGATGGTCAAACGTCTGTGTTAATGATGAGAGAAAGTCGATTGTTGCTGGTACGGAGTGTGGACAATAGTTCTCCAACCATCTTCAGAGAGTGTCCATTTGAGTAAAGCTAATCTAACTACGGAAAACCATATCCGCTATTCTTTGGACCCGGGCGTAAATCGGTGGTTAGGCCATAGGGGGATTTGTCAAGAGTATACATGTATATTGGCCATTGGATCGCCCCCAGAATTTGGTGCACAACCAAAAATTTGTTGCAGTTGTATTCAGTGGCGTCACCAGACTTTTCAGTCTGGGGGACAGACAGAGGGGGGGGGGGGGTTAGGTGAATATCTATATATTTTTTATTTTACCCTCAAAATCTGGGGGGGGGGGGGAGGGGGCAGGTTGGGGGGGGCAGGGCCCGTGCCCCCCCCTTGGCGACGCCACTGGTTGTATTTGTGAAAAACTTGTGCATGGACCTATAGACACGAGAACATCAAATCAATCCAAAAATAATTTAAATTTATAAACCTTAAAAAACCTTCTGTACTGATTAGAACTGGTATCAAAACTTAGAAAACATTTATTTTTATGTTAGGGACAACCCTTGATGATGACAGCCTCACGGACCCCAGAGATCAGTCTTGAGGAGGAGTTCGTCTCCACCACCAGCCTACACGGCATCGCCCGCGTGGCCAACAACACCACCCGTACGATCTTCCGTCTGGCCTGGCTTCTCATCATGCTCGTCTTCCTGGGAGTCTGCGTTGCCCAGATCACGGACCGTCTCCAGCGCTTCTTCATGTACAAGGCCAACACGGCCATCTCCGTGGAGTACGTGGGCGATCTGGACTTTCCCGCCGTCACAATATGCAATTTCAATAGGTATTTTGTTTTGTTTTTATAATTCATGCAAATGTGTTCATTTGGATAGTTTTATTTGAAAAACGTGAGGGAGTGTTGTGGCCACGTGGTTAAGGGCATTGGATTCGTGGTCTGTGGGTAAAGGAGCAGGTTGTGGGTTTGAGTCCAGCCTGGGTCATGGTGTGTGTGCCCTTGGACAAGGCACTTTGTCACTCATTGCTTCTCTCCACCAAGGAGTAAATGGGTACCTGTGAGGGCAGAGATGGTTATTGTACTTCCTTGCGCCTAACAGACAGCATCGAGCTGTATATACCTCAGGGAGCTGAGATGGTATTTGGAATGTTTCATTGGCCCAATGATCAGGGGTAATAATGATGTAAAGCGCTTTGATCTTAGCAGCGCTATATAAGAACCCTTTATTATTGTTATTATCTATACTATAATTCAAGGAATCTCTGTCTGTCTGTCGGTCGGGCTGTTTGTCTGTCTGTCCAGAACCGGGCACCGTATGAAGTTGAAAATCGGCGGGTGTATTGCTCGGGACAGCAGAATGTGCAGTGCCAAGTTGGAAGTAGTTTGGACGAGCGGTTCTCGAAAAAGCTGCAAAAAAGCAGCATTTTTTAGCCTCAACGTGGCAGATTATATACCTAGAACACGCGCAGTCCCTTTCAATTGTTTACGTAATGTAAAGCTAAAGCGCGCGTGCTCAATACGGACGCAAACAATGCAAAGAGTACGGGCACGCACTCTTGATGCACTGAGCTAAAGTGCGCGTGCTTAATATGACGCAACAATGGAAAAAGGATGGGCACACGCATTGTAGGGCGATTATTATTCAGGGTATTTCTGGAACTCACGTACGTGAGTATAGTATCAGTGCCGGGGATGGCCTGGCGACATGTACAAAGTGCGCTCAACCTATGAGAGTGAGTTTAACCTATAAAAACAACACAATTAATCGTGTGCGATGTTTGCATGATATGAGCATTTTGAAATTGCCCCTACGGAACAGGTGCATTTTTTGACGGGCCCTGCACTAGTTATAGTACAATTACTGCAAGTGAGGGCCGTCACCAAAATCTGCCGACATTATTGATCAATCTGTGACAGTTATTTCGACTTAAAAATCACCAGAAGATTTCACAGTGTTTAGGTCCTTTTAGTTAGCCTAATCTATCTTTACATCATTTCGTTTTAAGTCGACCTTCCTTACCTATCTTGCGGTACTTCCAAAATATCCGTTAGTAAACAGCCGAATGACCTGAAACAATGACGGTGTCATTGCCTGCATTACAAAAGGTGATGTCCCTGCCTGTCCTCAATTCCCGAACAGGTATCGCATGAGTGAGTTGACAGCGGCCGACTTGCGGACGCTGAATTACATCCTGGATACCAACGATTACGATTACGACGAGTACGGTGAATTGAGCAGCTTTTCCTCGTCGTTCGACAGCTACCCACTGGACGATGACAACACCAGCGCAGCTTTCAACTACACTGAGTTCACCCTAAGGGCGGGTTTCGTCTTGGACGACGCAACCCTCTTGAGCTGCGATTGGCGGGGAAAGAATAGCTGCTCGGCCGCTGTAAGGCTTGCTTGTCTTTCTGTCCTGTTTTCTAACTTGCCTATGTCTATCTTAAAACCCGGTGACGACAATCCTGGATCCGGTACCCATGATCGAGTTGGCACCGTGCTCGTGCATGCGTACGGGTCATTATGCGCGCTCTCAATCATCCGACCAATGGGGTTGACAGAATGCTCGCGCTTTGTAGGCTATTTTGTAGCATTCGACCTTAAGCTCACAAGTGAGCTGCCACCTAATATGGCTGCCGAATAAAGCCATTGCTATTTTTTTCTGGCAAAAAAAAAACGGTTTTATGGCCTTTATTCATCACAACTTATACATATCAGCTTGACACTCTATGCTCTGTTGCGAAAGTTGCATATTGATCACTTTTGCGGGGCGGGCTCGACCTTCCCGGGCATCTCTCGGAACAAAATTTTACCTTTTCACCATGAAAAAAAAATGTCCCAATCAAACACATCAAGATTGTTCAAATCTTTCTTCACGAACTCGGTTGAGCGGTCTGGTTTGTCCCTCACCCTTGCAGAACTTCTCGCATGTCTTCACTTCCTTCGGCAACTGTTGGACATTCAACGGTGGGTCAGACGGCGAGCCGATTCTGAAGGAGATTCAGTCGGGAGCTGGTAACGGACTCAGGATGATGATTGACATACAACAGGTAAAGTCTGGCCCCCGGGTTTCTTATGCCTTTCCTCGGTGTTGGCACGGCCTCAATGATAAATGCTTCACCCAAATCCTTTTAAAACAGGCTGTAAGATAAGAATGTTTCTATTGTTTAAAGTCATAAAGTTAGACACTAAAAAAGTAAGTGCTTTTCTGTCGAATTTCCTGTTTCATCTCATTTATGATACACCAGACGAACGAATGTTTTTTTTTTCATTTCCCATTGCTCTTAATGTAGCACGAATACTCGGAGTCTCTGTCGGGGAACATAGAAGCCGGACTGAAAGTTCTGGTGCACGACCAGGGCACCCCGCCATTGATCGACTCGCAAGGCTTTGCCGTACAGCCAGGCGTACATGCCTTCGTGGCAACACGAAAACAACAGGTTAGGTCCATACTGCAGCTTCTGGGCATGTTGCCCAGTTTATTTATTAGCTTTTATCACAACTTTGTGTTGTGATTCTGGGTTTTTCTTGTTGTTGTTTTTTGGGTTTTTTGGTGCTGGAGGGTAGTTGGCTTATACTTACTTGTACCTTACATTTCTTGCAAATTCATTTACCTAACTGATTCTACTGCTGTACGGTACCCAGAAATAAATTGACAGCGTTTATTACTAGGGGAGATGTCCTAGTTTTTGTCCATTCCTTCAGCATATATATGCCGCATGTCCATTCCCCTGAATTGTTGCACTAACTTTTGACTTCATCAACAGCATTTCATGCAGTTATTATGTCATTAATTGTAGGCATATCGGGGCTTTTTTAATGGAAATCATGACTCAACTCTAAATCTATGAGATTCCATCATGACCTATACCAGCCTATCAACGGAACAGCACCCCATTACATGCAACAACTCATATCCACAAGACTGTGCGCCAACTACGTTCAGTGATGCGCACTTGCTTGTGGCTCCATCTTCACGGTTGAAGTTCTATGGACACGGAAGTTTTTCTGTTGCAGCCCCTCACCTATTGAACAGTCTGCCAATAGCCATGAGATCACAACCTGACACTGACTCTTTCCAAACTTGTCTGAGAACTTATCTCTTCATTCAAGCTTATCATTAATTGTCTGAGACTCCAGGCAGTGAATAGGTTTGCCTAGACATCAGCGCTATGTTTTCAATATATTATTATTATTATGACGAGCAATTACTGTTCAATGTTTCAGTTTCTCAACCTCGAGCCCCCATATGGCAAATGCGACGCCTCTAGAAAGCTGACCAGTTTCACTAAGTACACACTGGAAGGATGCAACATCGAGTGCAGGGCCCAAAGGATCTTAGAGATGTGCAACTGCAGGCTTGTAAGGTAAGTCGACAGGCTAAGCCCTTGAACAATGTTGGCATCTAGCCGGTAATTGTTTCTATATAAAACAACGATGATTGGTAAATGGTAATAAACAACGATGACTATAATAAACCTTAAATTATTTTCGGTCGCATGCGCGCAACTAATAACGTTCATGGCGATTGCCAAGGATTGATATATTCAAGGCTTTGAAGACTAGCGACTTCACTTTCACATTTTTGCAAACCTCTAGTAGTTTAATAATAATGAAGACGCGAAACAAATGCCCATTCTCAAAAAGAGAGAGAGAGAGACCAGAGAACGAGAGTTATACCAGAGTTTTGACGGTCTTCAGTGAGTGCCCAAACTCTAAGAAAAGGAAGGCACTCTCCTCCCGAAGACCAGATATATCGGAGACGAACGTCGTCGAGTTTATACCTCTGGTTCTCTTCAGAACCATTCTCTTAGTTGAGAAATTATTCGCACATGGTGTTTCCGCAAACCCTTCATTATTTAGTATCTCCACCATGCAAAGCCTCAAATCTTACTTACTCTAGTAGTTTTTCAGTTAAAGACTGACTGACATATGGATATGCTCTATTCGTTAACAGACATCCTGGAACCGAAGTGGAGTGCACACCCAAACAGACAAATAATTGCGCCAAAGACGTCTTGAGTAAGTTCACCCCGCGCTTTCATTTCTACTAGTATTACTGCAGTCTTTCATCAGATTCATAGTATCTTTTTGGATGTCAGGTTTGGCAAGTGGTACTTTCCTGACCTTCCATATCCACGTCTTTGGAATTCCGAGCTTCTATGCCTGTGCATTTCTAAGGAACCGTTCGTTCCAATGCCCAGAAGACGTCGTCATACCGTATTGAACCAAAAAAAAAAACCACCCAAATATATTTGAGAAAAATCTCAATCCATTCTTATTGATTACCCTATGCAGGTAAACTCAAGAGCGGGGAGCTCCCCGCCTGCGAGTGTCCGGTCCCCTGCAACTACACAAGCTACAGCACTACCTTATCTACAGCTGCTATACCCAGCAAGCGCACAGCTCAGTTGCTGATTGACCAGTACGATGAACTCTCACAATACACCACCAACTTGACATCAGGCTCTGCAAGTAGCGTTAGCAGCGTGGGAGAAAGTCAACAGTTACTAGATAGTACTTACATGGAGTAAGACCCTTTAGTTAAAACGAAAAAAAACCCAAGTTTTATTTTGGCGTCTCTACTATACCACAAAAAAAGATCCATCTGTATTTTTGTCAGGCAGCAAATAAGTCCATATTGCAAGATAAAATATTCCATTAGTAAACGTGAGCTGGTCTTTATGTTGATTCTCATTCAAAAGTGCATAATTGTTGTATCGCTAAAGAAATATAGCAATTTAAAATAATATCCGGAATCTATTTCGGGGTGAAACTCGACAAGAGAGACGAGATGAACAGCTTTATCACTTAATTGTAAAACTAGGCCTACATGTCAAAACCTTTTTGTTACATTGTGATGTAAAACAAACAAAAAACCTTTTACAACAAAACGATGTTTGTATGGAAATAATGATCAAAGCTGTAGGCCTAATCCTCTCTAAAAAAAATTCCTCCGATTAATCATGTCAGCACAGTATTGAACCATGACAGTTTAGTTGCAATAATGTCATTTTTCTTCATTACAGGAACAATTGGATTGTGCTGGATGTGTTCTACGAGAATATTAATTTTCAGCTTTACGAGCAGTCAGAAGCAATTACATCTTCGGCGTTGATCAGTAAGTGCAAGTTGGCTTTATGCCAAACAGTTTAGTGTTTTTGATGGCAATCGTTTGAAACTCTCATCTTCCAGCCTTTTATTTTGATCACCGCCATGCGTAGAGCTACTTGAACAATATTAAAAAGGCAGATATTTGTAAATTTTGCTCTTGAGCTGAACATATCAAATTTGCTCATTGAAAACGTTTATGAGAAAACTTTGCTCAATGCGGTTTTCTTCCATGTGTACTGAAACAACGAATCACCAAAGACAAAAACATCTACGACAAAAAAACATCGAAAATTCCGGCAAATTTTGGTGCTAAAATAGCTGCAACATTGAGGTTTCAGCCTCAACTGACATCGCACTTAGTGCTCATGAATATGGAAATTGACATTAGCATAACATCCAAAGAGGCACCAAAATGCCCTTAAAATGGCAAAATGAAAATTGAAATAAGGTTAAAAGGGACACAAAGGTGCATGCATTTTGAAGAATTGCATTGCATGGGCCCTTTAACGACAATAGGACAACATAAACAGCTGGTCAACGTTCGGAAAAAAACCAATAACTATTATGAGTATTTCCATTGTAATTACAATAAAGGCGATGTTTCCCGCAAACGGTTTGAAACGCCAATAATTTTGTTTCTTCTACAGTGAACATGTAATTTCTGTACATAATGTATACGTATTTGAACCACACACCACATCTTAAAAATATTTGTGTTAATCTAATTTTTGGTAAATCTAAAATGCGGTGTTTCAGCAAAAGGTAGCAATGGCTTTCTTTTAACAAGTTTAAATTATTGATATGCATCTAAAATAATTTACACAGAAAGTATCTGCTCAGCAGAAAAGTGTCACGCAATGTATTGTCATGTACCGTCTTTGCAGGCGACATCGGCGGTCAGCTCGGGTTGTTTCTCGGCGCCAGTTTCATCACTTTGACGGAGATCCTGTCTTACTTGGGCCGGAAATTGGGCAGAGTCCTGGCCCGGATAGAGCCAAAGAAGACCGCCACTAGCCCCGTGTGCGAGATGTCTGCAGTGCGTGAGATGGAGACGGTCAAAACTGCTTAGAATCAGGGACCTGGTGTTCCTTTTACGCCAAAATATCAGAAAGGTGTGATGAAGACGCCGACGTGAACCTTTTTGATGGATGCCAGCCAAACGGAAATGATGCGGCTAAAGTTTCTGTTTGTGGTGCATTGTTGGAAAGTTTGTGCTACATAAAGCTCTCTATTCGTATGCAAGCTGACCCACAATGCAATGCAACGTTAACGCCCCACTGTGGTGTGTTTCCAATCTATCCATGAAAGAGTCTAGAACATGCATGGATTCATCGTACATGTACATGTATTTGGAACAGCTTACTGTGGATTGGAGGGGGTAGTTTATCCATACATGTACATTTGTATATACATGTAGACTAAAATTCATAAGATGAAGGCAGGTCCTGGATGCCCATGGTATCTTCCCGTGGTCGAGACCCGTCGAGTCGTAGGCTTGACTGTCTGTCGTTGCAAGCAGCATGTGATAAAGCGGCCTGCTTTGCGGCCAATGTAGTCCAACATAAAATACGAAGCTGGCCCCAAGGAATAGGCCCACAAGTGACTGGCCACCAATATCACCTGCGAAACAAACACAGAATTTGGGAAGGAATAACGTCCAGGTACCAGACCGCACTTGTTTGTAGCGTTTGTATATAAACTAATAACAATCAGGATCGATTACAGCAGCAACCAAAGAAAAAATAAAACAGATATTGGTGTTGTTTTATATTTTTTGTGTGGTTTTGGTAGTATGTTTTTGTTCAAGAATTGTGGTGAATGCATCTCTTTGCCTAAGGGTATTAGATCCATCGCACGTACTCATTAAAGCTGCCGCGCTGATTACCTCGGATTGCACGTATTTCTCGAAGTTCAGGGACTCGTAGTAGATGTCCAGCAAGATCCAATTTTTCCAACACATTTCAAGACAGGAATTAAAGTATAATGTTCGGTAGTTCTCTGCCTAGCATTTCTGTGGCCGGTTCAAAGCTTGATATAAATTCGGGGAAAAAAAGATTGCCCAGATTTTTTTACTTCTTTTACTGCATGCTCTGCACTCACGATTGTATTTACAATGATGGTGATAATGACCAACATCATGTATACATTTAGGCTGATGAAGTCGTGTAAAACTGTCGTTAACCGGGCCATTGGTGGTGAAATTATGGCACAGGAACAACGCCAGTCGCATTATTGATTAACCATAACTGTCGGCGCTTTATCTTTGCCTGATGTTAGTTATGGAGTTTGGTATAACATATCAATGTCCATGAACCCGGCGTAAACTCCAATGTTGACAAATCCATAAAATCACAGGAAACTGCCACATTATTCACCCGTGTCAACTGCAGGTTTTGATTTCAGAACAGCCGTTGAAATTTACGCACATAAGTCCATAGAGATAATAATGGAGGTAGAATGGTCTGATGGAAACGTTTTTAAACCATGGTGAGGTATGGGGGAAAATAAATTCAAATTGCAGTTTTCTCGCAAAACCCGAGAATGAGTTTGACGACAGGTTTAGCATAACCCTGCTAAAAAGAGAGGCCTTTCCTCCAAGTTAAAGTTAAGATGGGAGGGGCCGTGGCTTGTACTCCAGAGGTTGCGTCAGACGTCACTTTCCGCAAACAGCTTAGGCAGAGAGGACCAATGAAGGTGGTTCATGCTGACAGACTTGAGCCATACAAGGGAGAAGAATTAGTATCCTGGCCGTACTAGAGGCAGTTTAGAAAAGCATAGTCGGGTAGAGGAGATAGAGAGAATCGAAGAGGCAAGAAAGGTAGGGAGAAGTGAAGAGATGCCAAACATGTCATTGAGTCTGTCATTGAGGGCTAATCTCACGAGGAGGTATTGTCCGAACAACCAGAGCTACCCCGAGGTTAGCAACGGACTCAACACGGAGGTACCCAAGAAGTGGACACCGACTGCCTTCGAGGAATCGGCAGAGAGAGGCATAGCTTGAGGTCAACCTATTGTCTACATATATGAAAAGGGAAAAGAGTGTGAGGTAGAGGTTCATTCTGTTGACCCTTCGTGTTTTCTTTTGCTGTTAGTTATTTCCAGAGCGAAGATGTCCGCTTGCCATGCAAGAGAAAGTAGACAAGAAACAGAAGAGCCTCAAGTGTAAAAGTATAGACTTTGAGACTTTTTTGTCGCTCCTCTCGTCAGTGTATTTGGGTTTTAGCTGGTTTGGACTGAGAGCAGTACAAAGCTAGGCTCGGTTCTGTGTGACGAGATAGGAGTAGCGACTGGGAACAAGTCTGCTGTTTTGATTGACGGGTCTAAAGATGCGCTTAGTGTTTTTAGCATGGCGACCGACTGTACGGCTTGAAGCAAGTCTACGCGATAGTGGCCAATCCGCAGCGCGATCATTGCTATTAGGCGGGGCTTCCGCCCATGCTTAGCTGTCGCGCTCGCTGTATAAAGGAGCGGTGTGCGGGGCGAAAATTCCGCCAGTTCTTCAGACTTCTGAGTTCTGGTTCTAGTTCTGTCAATTCAGTGTAAGAGTCCGTCAGTCTAAAAGTTCGTCGATCGGTTCATTTTCAGAGTCACTCCGCAGTCAGAGGTTCGAGTCTTCAGTGTATATCCCATTCGGAAGTTCGCCGTGTTTGTCTCCAGAGTCAGCACAGCGTGGGCTGGTGAGAAAATCTCATGTATTGTTCATAGAAGTTTACAAAGTTGAAACTTGTACAGCCGTGTGTTACAGTTATAGAAACTTGACTCGTGCGTATATTGTAGTAGTTTATATAGACTAATGCTCCACACAGCGTAGACCAATTCCGCAATAGTGAAGTCAAGGACCAGACGTCACTGCAAAGAGTCTTGCCGTGTGAGGTCTAATCTTACGTTTAAACATTAGAGTGTTTTTGTTCAGAACAACCAGCTCATACTTAATTAGAAGATAAGACTGTGAAATTGGATAAATATTTGATTTGTAGAGGTTTTCTGTAGTGTTACATTTGTGTTAGGGTTTCCGATAAAATATGTATAATCTTTCAGAATAAATGAATATTGCTGTCCCTTGATGGCCCTGAGAGTTTATTGTTTCAGAGTAATTTAGAGAACAGACTATCAGCAACCAATCGGCGGTATATTTCCCCCAAACGAGCTCACATTATCCCTGGGCCTTTAGATTGCTCGAGTAGTTTCTAGGCTCCAGTAGTTTTTAGGGTCCGAGGTATAATTTGGGCTTGGAAATCCGGAAACTGGCGCCTCGGATGGTGTAAGTATCTGGGGCTGGAAACTTGAATTCGACTGAAGGAAATTACGTCGTTAACTAGCAAATCTGATGGAACCGTCTTGAATTTTTTTTTCACTGAGTCAGCAGTAGACTATGCATAATGTACCATTGAAAATGAGTTTCGGTCCTTTTATATGGATGATTTAATGTTAAAATGCGATTCTTTTATTTTGAGGATTGCAATAACATATCGACCGATTTGCGTGTACATGCATCGACTAGCACATGATGTCTTAACCGGTGACATAACGAAGAGGCTTGCCGAGGTTTGACATATCGAGACTCTTAAGAGTCTCAAGTATGTTGGTACCAAACAAACTTGAGATAGGAAAGCAACTCTTCCTGATCTGGTAAGACATTATAAGAAAGTCAGAGGTGCTTCATCTTCCAGCATCGCCGATATAGCATTGGACGAGTCTTGCACATGGACTCTAGTTGCAGCAAAACCGGTTTCAGCCCATCTGTCATGGGATAGAGCGACTTTATAGGGTAAAGACATCTAAATATTTATCAACGGTTAAATGCCAAAGACCTATATTTTTTAGAATAGTCTCTTCCCACTCCCTCGTCTTAGATCAATTGGTGGTTTTAAAAACATCTTAAGAAATATCTATAAACAGCTATATTTAAACCGGTTATATTTTTTTTTACTTAGAAATGTTGCATGTCTAAATATACCGTTCCAAATGTTTCGCTTATCAATTCAACTGAACGTATAGTACACTGAAGTAGTAATAGTAATTATACATTAATTCTTATTCATAAATACCTAAGACAATTCACAAATTCCTATTGGTCGAAAGCCTAAGACAACAAATTCCTATTGGTCGAAAGCCTGTCAATTGGCTGGTTTTAAATGGTTGATAAAACACCTGCCGTAAGCGCGCTCACGACTGAGCTGCGATTTATTTCCTTGCAAAGTAAGTTACAACCATGTTATCGTTTTGACTTATTCGTACATATAGATATATTCAAACAGTTGCTGACTGCTGTGATGTGGGAAATGCCGTTTTAAACCCCCTTGGGGCACATTTTTATCCATTTTCATATATTAAATTTTTGTAATTAATCTGACCATCAAATGCAAATTTACACGCCACTGTGTATTTCCAATCTATCCATGAAAGAGTCTGTAAGAAATCCACAGCTTACTGATGATTAAATGGGGTATTTTGTCCGTACATTAAACTACGATCCAGAAGATGAATGCAGGTCCTGAATACCAATGGTATCTTCCCGTGGTCGAGTTTTAGGCTTGACCGTCTGTCGTTGCGAGCAGCTCCTGAAAAAGCGGCCTGTTTTGCGACCGAGGTATTCAAATATCTCGGCCATTGTTATGAAGCTGGCCCCAAGGAATAGGCCCAACTGGCCACCAATATCACCTGCGAAGCAAAAAAAACAGCAATTGGAAAGGAATAACGCCCATGTACCAGACCGTACTTGTTTGTATAGCGTTTGTATAGAAACTAATAACAATCAGGATCGATTATAGCAACAACCAAAGCAAAATATTACGGACATCATGCATTGATGTTATTTTCATTGTGAAGCTTTTGGTACAAAAACAATGAAGTAGGTATGTTTTAGGTGTTTAATTGTACAAAATGCATTTCTTTGCATTCGATCCATAACACTTACTGATTAAAGCTGATGCGCTGATTGCCTCGGATTGCACGTACTTCTCGAAGTTCAGGGACTCGTAGAAGACGTCCAGCAAGATCCAATTTTCCCTGCAGATTTCAGGAGAGGAATTATGAAAATGGAAATTTTGCTAGTTCTCTGCCTTGGATATATAGTTTGGTACAAACATATTAATGGCCAGGGTTCGTCTATACAGGGCGAGTAAAAAAAAAGCGGAAGCCATGGTGTTTGAAGACAATTGTGACGACCGTACGCATTTTTTGTACGAGTCTAGTTTTAGGGTCAATGTGTTTAAATGGTGACAGATTGACCAATTTAAGTAATGTTTTCATCGAAAAGTAGCTTATGGAATTGTCTTTGAGTCATTTTTATTTTTGGCGCTACATAATTTTTAACATATGAAATATAATTTTGGGGGTTTGGGTTCCGCTCTTTTTGACTCACCCTGTATATGAACACTCAATGTTGACAAATCCATAGAATCACAGGAAACAGCCATCGGGATCATTACTTGCCGGTGTCAACTTCCGGTTTTGATTTCGGAACCTTCCGGCTTTGACTTGGGAACAGCCGTTTAAATTTACGCACACAAGTCTTTGGAGATAATCATAATAATGGGGGTAGAACGGTCTTATGGAAACGATCACCCTATTTTAATTAACTATGCATGGTGTAAACAAAAGAAATTCAAAAAGTAGGGTTTAGTCCTCGCGAGGCTCGGTTATGACTTTCATCCAGCAAAAAATTATAATGGACACTTTCATTGTGCGTTAGCAATTTTGCATGCTTGGCTGACCATGTCAGATGTTATGTTAATGAGCTATGTCAAAGTTCACGACTTCCGTGGTGTGGCACGTGTTTGTGTGGAGCGCCATTTTCCCCTACACGTATAGACATGTGAGCAACGATGCACATTGTTTTCATCCGTCACTTTTCAAGTTTAATGTGCTCCGTGTTCGTTACCATATTATATCCGTCTAAATAGTCTTCGCCAGCTTGTCTTTATGAACGCCATGAGTGGTTAATCATCGTGAATTTAGTGGATGTTGGGCTTGCTGATCGTTAGCGATAGTGCCGACAGGATACGAGTGGGCAGATCACCACAAACCGTGAGTTGAGCGATTACATTGCATTAAAAATCTCAAGTCAACCGTATCAAGTGTGGAGTGAAACTGGGGCGAATATTGGACTCCATATACATGTACATCGCCTTGATTTAAAGGGTGCAAACGGCGTAGTGTAAATAACCTGATGTATAATCCTGACTGATCGTCGGTGTAATTAACAAAGTCGTCTGGGCTGTATAACTTCCACAGTTCCTCCATCACATTGTTGTTAGGCAGAACCGCCGTGGATAGACTGGTACGGAACTCGCTGTAGTTGCACGGCACCGGGCACTCGCAAGCCTTTATCTCACCCGCCTTCAGCTGCGCTGCAAGATGAAATACATACAATTGTATTCTTTTGATACAAAGTGGGTCTTTTCGTGCATCCAGTTAATACAATGGGATTTATTCACGAGTCGGCCATATTAAATTGAAAGCGAGGCAAAATCCTCATTTTTGAAACTTGCGAAGAGTTCATTCCAAATTAATACCAGTCTGCTCTGATGAATAATCTAAAATTTGTGATTAAACACGCCCTAATGCTTTATAAAGCCACATTAAAAAAAAACCACATTGAAAGTGACGCTAAAATGCATAAATAGTCTGGCACCATCCCATTCAACAGTTCACAATTTATGAAATACATTCAGGGAACGCGCCCTAAATGGCGTCCTCGCGAATAAGGATGTAGCCCAAGCATTGGGTAACGGTACTGCTATATCACTGAAGGGGAATTTGTGTATATCAACATTTTCGAACGAACAGAATAGACATTTCTGAAAAAACACACCATGTTCCTTTCAGTGTTTGAAGTTGGTTAATGAGGAAAGAAACGAGGCTATAATGAGGTCATACTTAAAACTGGAGTGGCGCAGTTCTTGACTTGTTTAGGGGAGCACTCTGTTTCATTCCCAGGATGCCTGTAATGTAAAAAATACAAACTAAATGAACCAGAGTCTATGGTGAAGGTCGACTCCTTAACCTTCTACACCAAGACCAATAAACAGTTGAGGACAATTCTAATAACGATTTTTTTTTTATCAATTTGGGGTGAAATTTGAGAAAAAAATCGAAAACTTGAAAATTGATTAATGACTTTTCTAATTAATGAGCGTGGCATATATGCTACAATAGAGGACAATATCATGATATTAATTACACATGTAAAACGTATATAGCATATATATGCTCCATTAGGCGATAATGTTATTCTTTAATTGTCACACATGTAAATACGTATGTAGCATGTGTGCAACATGTACATTGGTTAATACGATCTATGTTCATGTATACAATGGCCATGAGTACACGTACGCACTACACCGTCATCATCCATAGGTGCATATATGCTACTGGGTTTTTTTTTTCAAACAAAATCCTGCTTCAGGGCCAACATTTTTTACTTTGAAATAAGAGCTTTATGTGAATCTAATTGATATTGGGAAGACGATGAACAATGACATATTTACCTGGCAATCACCTCCAACTTTGTACAACGCCTCAATTTCCCAAAACAACATAAAACGGATGACCGCGTTGAATCTTGACAAACAATAGCATCACTTAACTAACTATAACCAGTAGAGGGGGCTATAACACTTCTAAAAGAGTAGCTTAAGTGCTACAATGGATGACAAGTGATGGATTTTTTTGTATATGCCAGAATACTGGACCAAAGTGTGTGTACCAGATGTGCTACAATACTCGATAGAGGGTTAAGAATAATTACATGTGCTCCAATGATGATAATTATTGTTTTTACCACAATTTAAAGCGACTTGAAAGCAACGCATTCAATCTTTTGATTGTTAAGTATTTGGTGTTTGAATTTCTTTTGACACCATTGATGCCATGTTGACGCCATTTCTAAGGGGGAAAAACAATTCCTTTGCCGCCCTTTGGGTTGTCATTACCTGACGAGTCTGCATTCACAATTCTCGTAGATCTTCTTGGCTTTACACTCGATGGAACAGCCTTGGAGCGTGTACTTTTCATGATGTGTCAGAGTCTTCGTCTCGTCACATCTTCCCCACGGTTCCTCAAGGTTATTGTACTGAAAGAAAGAAATTACAAATCGACAGTAAAAGTTTACACATATATACCGGTACACATGTACGCATCCGAACAGAAGCAGGCAGCTGCCGGTGTGTTCCGCTTTACTTGGAGATAATCATGCAAATATCAGGGTTCGACCTCGCGAGAGGGGGGAAGGGGCAGCAAAAAAAAAGGAAATGGAGATGTGAAGTCATATTTGCTATTCGTTTAATAAACATTTAACAAAATGGGAGTCTGCAGGGGTGTCAATGGGGGTGGGGTGTGCATGTCCTGCTGCCCACCCTCCAAAAAATTGTTGCCAGTGAGAGAACAGTAATAAAAATTTTGAAGGGGGAATGTGCTTTGCCCCCCCCCCCCCGCCCCCAAGAAAAATCCCGAGGACGCTCATGACCTTAGCGGTAGCCCGCTTGCCAAATTCGAGTAAAAACAATGGCGGACTAGTCAAAAACATTCCTTAAGAAGAGTCCGCCTGGCGAGTCTAAATTAGTGTAAGTAACATTGTTGTTTATGACATTTTGATGCAAACAATAAAAAATCTATTGCATCCTTGTGAAAAGGCCTGCGGACTAGATGAGAGTATGTTTCACTTGTCTGGCTGGCTAGTGAAAAAAGTTATTGGAGAACCCTGGAAAATGTTATGCCTGTAATATGCAACGGTCACTATACACGTGTCTTTCCAGCCTAGTGGTTGTGCGTAAAACCAAGGATTTATTGTGGAATTTCGATTATTCTGTCCTATCGCCTTTCAAAATGATTGATTTTTTTAACCCTGGTTGGTACTTGGTACCTAGTTGGTATTTGGTACTTTGTAAAAAAAAAAGACTTCCCGAATCCTCTGCTGGCTTCCTACGTTGAGACAAGGAACACATAATCTGGATTTTGTTTGCGAAAAAAAGGATAATTAAGACAGGCCTCGAGTGTACCATTAAGACGATGGGCTCGCGAACACATTTTAGACCGCCTGAACTGAGCAATATATTATTAATGAAAAAACGAACCTCTCGTTTGCGTACACCAACGAACGCGTGGACGCCAGGACCGATTGCGAACCCTTCCGCGTCGACAGAGGGCGGCGTTTCTTGGCCATGAACCAATACCTTCAGTCCGGCTTCCAAATTGCCCACCCGTACAGGTTCAGCGTATTCAGGCTGAGAATTGGAGGGAAACGAGTTGAGAGATAAGAGTTGCATGACAGCAAGTTTTGGAATTTGTTTAAGGACCGACTTTTCATTAAAGAAAACTGTGATCTTAATTGATGTTGCCTACCTGCTGTATATCAATGATCATTCTCAGGCCGTTACCACTTCCCGGTTGGATTTGATGTAAGATTGGTAGGCGATTTCCATCCAAGTCTTCGCCGGAATTAAACGTCCAGCAGTTACCGAAGGAAGTAAACACGTGCGTGAAATTCTTCGGAAAAAAAATAATCAAAAGGCCTTGTTTTTAGGAAAATCTGTTATTCGCATCAAAAAGGGCCCCCATCCCAAGAGGTTGTAACTTTGTGTTGTGTTTTTAGGTGCATAGCTTTGAACAATTTTTTTTACATTGTAGCAAATATAAAATACTTTTACGTTCATTGTATAACACCGTAAATGTAGTAAATTCAATTCCGTTAGGGATATTCGACGTATGGGCGATTTGTGTTATGAACTGTAAGTCAATTCAGTCCATGCAATTAGCTCTTTATAAGGACTCTTTATATTGAAACAAAAGCGATGCCGCACTGGCAGAAACGGAGGCTCTTTTCCTAATCTCAAGAACCCATCCCAGTGGCCGAAGAACCCATCCCGGTGGCTGAAGAACCCATCCCAGTGGCCGAAGAACCCATCCCGGTCGCTGAAGAACCCATTCCAGTGGCCGAAGAACCAATCCATTGTGGCTGAAGAGCCCATCCAAGTGGCTGAAGAACCCATCCCGGTGACAGAAGAACACACCCCAGTGGCCGAAGAACCATGATCTCGGTGTCTGAGGCCCAGTGGCTGAAGAACCCATCCCGGTGGCTGAATAATCCATCCCAGTGGCCGCAGAACCCATCCCGGTGGCTGAAGAACCCGTCCCAGTGGCCGAAGAACCCATCCTAGCGGCCGAAGAACCCATCCCAGTGGTCAAAGAACCTATCCGGCCCAGTGGCTCAAGAACCAGAACCCATCCCAGTGGCCAGGAGTACCTGTCCTAGTGGACAGAGAACCAGTTCCAGTGGCCGAAGAACCCATGTCAGTGGCCGAATAACCCACCGCAGTGGCCAAAGAACCCATCCCAGTGGCCGAAGAACCCATCCCTGTTGCCCAAGAACCCATCCCTGTTGCCCAAGAACCCATCCCAGTGACCCAAGAACCAGCCCCAGCGACCGAAGAACCCATCCACGCAGTGGCCAACGAACCCATCCCATTGGCCCGGAGAAACCATCCCAGTGGTCCCAGAATCCATCCCAGTGGTCGAAGCTTCAGTACATCTTTCTTTCAGCCCAAATGTGAGTCTTATTCCGGTAAATATCGTCAAAGAAAGCTCCGATCATGACATCAAAAGAAAGACAACAAACGTCTATAACTTACATGCGCCTTGCAACTGTCTTTTTTCCCGCGCCATTTGCAGTCCATCAATGTGCGCTCGTCCAGTATGAATCCCGTGCGCTCAGTGAACTCCGTGTAGCTGAAGTTGGCGGCGGGCTCGTTTGGATTGGGCTCCTCGTCGGATGTCTCCGGGTCATCGTAGGTGTCGTAGTCGTAGTCGGTATATTCCAGGAGTACTTCCAGACTGGCCACATCTGCTTCAGTCAGTGCTGACAAACGGTATCTGAGATTAGATGGTGTATTAAAAACAATTTACTCGATTGCTAATGACATAATAAACTTGAATAAATACAAATTATTAAATATTCTCATCATCACGGACTATTGTCAAAATTGAATTGTTTTGCAGTTGATTATTATCCGTCCTCTACACGTTGATGGGTACCAAACAAGAAGAACCAATCAGTCGTTAAAATCTTAAATTGAAACTAAATGGGTTTATTGTTTCAGAGAAACCAAACTTAAAGCACGTTTGCCAAAGCAAATGCCACGTTTTTGTTGTTTTTTTTATAGTGCAAATGACGATGAATACAATTGAGTGTTTGGCAAGTCTGCTTGCGGATCTCGTCGTCCTATTTGACAGTCGTTTGTTTTGTTGATTTGACATTTTGGTTATGGTCGTTTGCAGAGTCAACAATTGGCTTCAGTTGGGCGGTATTTACTTTTTAAATAAATATGTTATCAGATGGTCGCCGTCTCAATAAAAAAAAAATGAAAATAGTTAATTTTAAAGGCTCTTTGTGGTTTGTTTTTTCACGCCTACTTGTGCCGATTGCTGTTTGCTCCAGTAATCAGCCACTTAAAAACTATCCTGCAAAAACCCATACTAAATAGGCAGAAAGTACAAACAAAGGGCTGTGCCATTTATTCAGCTGGTCAATATGCAAGGGCCAACTTAAAGGTAGTTGTACTATCTAAAGCCAAATAAATAACCTTGAGAAAGGGCTTTTTATACGAATTCTTTCCTATCCTGTCTGGAAAAATGATTATTAACGTACGATTGTCCGTTTGTAAATGAGTGCTATTTATCATGAAAAACATTTCCATACACGCAAATGAACCACAAACCCATTTTGTTATGAATGCAAAAGGAAAGAAGTATGGATTGGATTTTCAAAATCTGTTGATTAACACGAAACAAAAAGAAGAAAATTATTAATGTAAATGTAGTTTGGCTCTTAACCAATGGTATTCAACTCGCATTGCATTGCAGTAGCATGTGGAGTGGTGATCCACCATGTTGTCTAGATTATGAAAGACTGAAATAGAAACCTTCCGTACAATTAGTAATATGGATACTGCTGTTGTTGTTGTCGGCCCTCCCAGGTCTTTTAGACATTGCAATGCTTTGAAGACTACATGATGAGTCTACCCAAGCATCGTTTGGAGCTTATGTACTGGTAGTTTACACGGGGCTTGATTTCCATGGAAGGAGTGCTTTTAGCAGCTAAATATGTTTCTGGAGATGGTAGATCGTGAAGGATTGAGGAAGGTTTATGCCTATAAATGCCCATAGCTCGGTTACTACGACCGACTCATTGGGGAGTGTTGCCTATCTTGGTTAGGATTTTTGACTCATGATCCGAGTGTCCTGCCGCCGGCAATGTGGGGAAGCCACTTGCCTCTGTCCACCCAGGAGTATCCTGCGATGGACTGGCATCACATCCAGAGGGTACGGAAATATTCTCAGTCATTTCATGCCAAGGAAACCGGAGATAAACGCCGGACTGCACTGGTGAGCCATATATCGGCTCGTGAATGACCCACCTGTTGAAGTTGCAGATGGTCACGGCAGGGAAGTCCAGGTCCCCCACGTACTCCACCGACACCGCTGTAGTGGCATCGTACTTGAAGTACCGCCGGAACCGATCCGTGATCTGCCATACGCACACTCCGAGACAAACCAGCAGGATGGTGAGCCAGAGGAGCTTGACTAGGGCCCGGGAGCTCTCGATGACACGACCAATGCCGTGCAGGGTGGTCGTGGAGGCAAACTCCCGGTCCAGATCCGCCTGTTGCTTGCTTGCATCGTCTTTCATGATTATCTCCTATATAAAGGTCTCGTCCCGCTAAAGTTTAGTCCATAAATCCCTCCTGGGATTATGAATAGCGGACGTATTATGATTACGAGCCAACCGTGCAGTCTATAATGATTAAACCAAACTAATGAATATCCACAAGCTTATACGTACTCCAAAAATACGTGAACTTGAGCCTATGGCTTAAGAACACACGTACAACCCTGCCGTTGGTTTTCCCTAATACGTGACCGTCGCTACGCAACTGTATGTTTGCCCAGCCTATTTCCCAACACAATTGCGCACTCATATTGTACTCCGATCACAAGTTCAATCGCGTGACGATGGATTTCCTAAATGAGCACTCATAGTGGGTTGTTGAATCTGTGATGTTTCCCGAGGGAAGTGTTTTCCATCTTTCAATTTCTAATCAGATCCTTCCAGTGTGATCGTCCTCGGCAGCGCGTGATGCTTTTAGAGTTAATTAACCACGTCGACCATCATTGGCGTCGCCAGGATTTTTTTGGTGGGGGGGGGAGCACATTTTCCCAAAAAAATCCTTGTACTTTCGCTAGCATATTCTCAATTATCATTTTTTCGAGGTTGGGCGGGGGGACATTTTCCCACCTAACCCCCATTGACACCCCTGCAGACGCCCATTTTGTTGTGTAGCAAATATGACCTAACGCCTCTTTTTCCTTTTTTTCTTTTATTTTTTTTGTCTCCTTTTTTTCTTTTCGGGGAGGGGGGTGGGGAAAAGCGCACCCCTCCCCCTCCCCTCCCCTCCCCTGTTTTTTGGCTTTTCCAGGAGGGGAGGGGGACAAGCCCACCCCCTTGCCATGTTGACCATCGCTTTTAACACAATGTCGGAAAATGATAGCCAAGGACTAACACGAGACTACCTATATGGCTTGCTGGGAATATGTGCAACCCGAAAACGTCTACTAGTCTCTGAATAAAAGGTTCAAAAGGGCGTGAATTGCTTTGTGTCAAGTTTTATTATTTCATTCTTAGGATCCGTTCACACTTCAGTTCACGCGAATACATATTCATAGCCGTAAACCACTACCGCGGGTTTACCTTGGCCGTTGCTCACATTAACCTGCGTGAACCCACGTATAATAATACCACCTGTGAGTTTTGTTTGCTAGAAGTATTTGTTGGCAATATTTTCCCGAATGTAATGAGTATTAAACTCACTCCGATGCATGTCAGTCGGCATTACTGTATTTTTGTTGTTGTCACAGTAGCATAACACCTGTAAACCCCAATGTTATTGCAACGTCACTTCAAAGCAACATATCAGAGAAGGTGAAAAGTAGATTTTCCACCATTTAAAGTACTTTTAAATAATATATTCTCTTTTTAAAACACCACATTTTATACATGATATCGTCATACCTTTCCGTTCATCCTACGGCGGATTATATATAGTCATCTGGGATATGCCATCTGACACGTCGGGTAAACCACTATTCTCATAATGAACCAACAGTCACTTGGGAATTAGAAACCAGAGTATTAATGGCGTGGTTAAGCATCATCAAAGCAAGCTTGCGTCCAAAAATATAATGGATTGAATTAATAGGGTTCATTTAATAATTAACTACGCACTTACAGGGAGGGGAGGGGGCTTTTTGCATTCTTTCACAAATTGGCTGCAGTGGAGTCATTAGGACGATGGCAAGGTATACACATCACCACTGTCCTGATATTCCTTTTTCTTCCGTGCCAATGGACGTCACTGTAAGTGGCCCAAGTTCCAACTCTGGTAATTATCAATAAACTAATTGGATTTGATTTCCATTAAGGCCCATCACTCGAAAAGACTCGGCATAGAGTGAAAGACATCCTTGAGACTGAAGCATCCAAGGCCTTCTTCAGACAGCATTACATGCCTACTAAACAAACAAAAATGATACAACATTTGAACATGGATGGGGGACGCTATAACACATCACATAATGTATGATTAAAAGCTATGCAATAGTTTGAACCGATTGCATTGTTAACTTCCAAAGGGGTCTTGGAGTTTCCCTGTTTTTGTGTTCGGTGCTTTAATTATTATGGGGTCTACTCTACTGGCCAAACACTTATAGGCTAGACTACTTATTATACACAATTCAGCAACACAATAAAGCTCCTCCGTTTTGTAAGAAAAGTCTTGAAGAAAGTCTTGCGAGAAATCGATCAAAATGATGCCTGCCAGAGCTAAAAAATGCGACGCCGAAAAATGGGACGCTGATGACACATATGGAACAACATAAATACTTTTGGTCAATTTTCGAGACAGACGGACAGCCCGACCGACCGACAGACAGACACCACAGACAGACAGACAGACCACCAAGTGACATGTAGAAGCTCCTGCCAGAGTTTTCGGGGGTCAGTATAAGTTTACCGTTAGATTGCATTGTTGCTCATGCGTTGTGCATGTCAACATCCGATAATAACACCTAAAAAGTATTAATTGTAAGCCATGAAACTCTTTCTTCGGCTATTTCGCAAAAAAAAATTCAAAAAAAATTTCAATTTTTATGGTCATCAAACAAAAAAGCAAATTGAGTCGGCACAAAAGCATATGATCACACATGATGTGAAAAACATTATGTGCCACGTGTATATTATAATAACAATCTACCCAGTTTGTTGTGGAGCGTTGCTATCCACAAGTGCCTGAAAGATGGTGATAATAGGAGGCCTTTTAATACATAAATGCGCAGTGAATTTGACCTTCACGCCACTTCTCGCCCCCGCACTGCGAGTCGGCCGTGCATGTTGAACTACTAAGCATATTAGTCCCAATTGGTGTGTTGTTTAAAGTGTGTTCTCGTAATGGCGAAGAGCAAATAATCCATCACGGGAAAGAATAAGGGCCGTGCGGATCCAGTCAATTCAGCTGGCGCTTTCAGAGCAGCTTATCAATTAACTACTACGATGACTAGCTTGATTTCAGATAATTATCTTGTGGGTGTTTGTTTCACCATGCATTTTGTGTGATGCGTTGTATCAGCACAGTATCGGGTGTTGAAGCGTGTTTTAATTCTTATAGTGTCCAAATCATTTCACCATCCGGTTGCCGCAATACTAAGCAGAAAAGTACTGCTCAACGAAGTATTACCTAAGCAAAATAAAATAAGTTTAAAAAACAAACAAAAAAACCACACAATTCACAAGTGCAACAGTAATGCGGGCATTACACCTTGTAGATTGATGTAAAAAATCATATTAAGAAATCCAACTGGAGGAAACCCAAACAAACACAACACATCTTAGAGATAAAATGGTGGACACACAGTCTAGTCATTTTTACGGTGCAGATCAGTAAATCGGTCCGAAATTGCCTACGCCGGTCAAATCACGATTTGCATGCCCTCAAAATCTTCAGTATTTGAGCATGCTGTGGGCCACGAACTTGAGGGTTTGTAAAAAATATGGGTGGAAGCCGTGCAGAGGACTGGGAGCTTGCAGTTCTGTGTAATTTGGATGTAATTTGGACCCTAAAAGCGCTCTATTTTGCAATGAAGTGTAGGCATCGTTTTTCAAAATGGCGATGGGCTTCAGGACTATTTTCAGGGGTGATCATCTTCAGATGGAAATTTCTCCTAGAAATCATCAGTTGACCCCCCAAAAATTGAAAAGAAAATGAAAGATGATGAAATAAGCTTTAATTTGATGTGTGTCTCGAACACCTTCGAGAGTTATGAGTATTTTTCCCGAATTTTTGAAGTGGGAGCATTTACCATTGGGGTCTATGGAAGTTTATTTACTGGTCTGCTACCATAAAGGAACTTTAGATAGAGGAAAAAGTCGCGTGTTTTAGGCCTATCACGCTTGGGATATTCTCTTTTCACCGACATAAGTCTCTGCAGTTACTATTGCCCAATCACGTGGAATGATATATGGTCTGGTTTTCAGCCAATTTCTGTGTGGCCCAATTTGAACTCATGCATGTGCTGAGTGAAGCGTGGGCGACGTCACGTAACGTATATAATTATTTTTTTTTTTACCCAATCTAATCATCCTCTAACCGACTGTCACGATAGTGCCCAGTGATGTGCTTTTATAATTAAAGGTAACCATGGCAACGAGGAGCAGGTATGTTGCGGCGGGCTGACGTCATCCGATGAAAACATTTATTTATTTTCACACCGGTTGCTATGTGTTACCATGCAGCACTCCAGACCCCCCCCCCAAAAAAAAATATTGATTTTCAAGAACATATCAATAGGTCTGGGAGCTAGATCAGCCAATGTAAACAAACTATCCCGGATGTCGGCGCCCATTTGTTTCTGCATTTTTTGCACACATGGGCAAATGCATTATATAAAGAAAGGTTTCTCTTTGACTCCGAGACAACAAAACGTGTGAAATTTTTCGCATTATTAGAAAAAGGGGGAGGGAAAAAAAGATACATGCTCCCATCAAATTTTGATGCTTGGTGTCCTACATAACAGCTGAAAACTCATTCATTCAGGAAGCGAAACAAGTTGCTGTGGGGCGTCTAATGTAGGATTTAGTGTTTCGATCAGCCGCTGAAAACAATATTAATGATGCTGAATTACGTGCAAATGCGAATTTTCCCAGACGATTTTTATTTAGGGAGTAAATGTTGCCGCACCTTCATTTAGAAACACCGACATTTTCAAGATGTAGAAAAACCTCTCCCCGACCCGATCCTTCGGGCATAAGGCCCTTCTTCCGGGCACACGACGATTTAATCTTTACAAAAATTGTGTTTACATAACTCACACCGCGACGAATTGATTATGTGTTTACCCCGGACACCGCATACAAGAATAAAGGCGAACGTACAGCACAGGCAGGCACCAGACTATTCCTAATGTGCATACATGGCCAAAAATTTGTGAGAGAACAGGTAGTAGTGGGCGTGTACTGCTCGACACCCGGAGGACGAGGTTGTCTCTTCCCCGCCATGCCGCGCCAATGAGTCCAGAATTTTAATTTGGTACGCGCGGCGTTTCCCATTTACGATCTATTCCCCTAAGACCATCGCTTCTATCCGTACAAGGTTGGTCATCATCACACAGTCCACACTTTTTATAATTCAGTTGAGTTGGTTTAATTGCATACACGTGGATTTCAGAATATCTTCTTTTTTTTACAGTTATAATATCGCATAGATAGAATTGCACTGTACAAAAAAACTGCCATTGTATTTGCACACCTAATGTAGGTATTTTCATACTAATCTGAAAATACCTCAATTGGTGGTTAATTCGGGCAAAATTTTAAAAACGTATGGGAAACAGTTACCCAAAATGTCGGCAATTGGATGTTGACCAACATTGGGCAAATACCAACTCATTTGCCCAATTTTTCTTTAATTTTTCTTTAAGTGTAATGATATAATTGTCCGAAATGCTCATAAACCATCTAACACACGACGGACGATCTTTATGATAATTACAATGCTCTTTTATGTCTTCATCTTTTATTCTGTGCATTCAGCATAAATTATCATACTTGTGTATGTACGGTCTGTTCTTGCGTTCCTGTGATGTCTTATGTTAGATTGTCTTCGTCTCGTTTTGTATGTCTTTGTCAACAACAAAAATAAAATACAGCATTTCTACACCTGCCTTTTTGGCTTTTGAAGTAACTCTGCATACGAGCCTCCCCTATTTTTTTTTTAGGTCTATCTTGTAAATTCTTCCTCCGAATGTATCTCTGTATAATTATCATCATTATTGATTCACTACAGGGTGAGTAACAATAAAGGAAACTCAAATGGCAGGACCAATTTATTGATGAAGTTCTGCATGTAACACCATCAAAATATAGGATATGAACTAATCAGCTTTCTTTTAGTGCAAGAATTATTCAAATCACTCATGTACTTTTCAAGTTACGGAATTTTAAACACAACCACCATTTTAAAGTTCTGTCCACGGATCACAAAAAAGTGTCTGTTCTTTCAGTAAAACGAAAACAATCCACGAACGTCCTATGTGAATTGTTTTCGTTTTGCTGAAAGAACACTTACCTTTTTGGTGATCACTTTAAAAAGGTGGTTGCGTTTAAAATTCCATAAAAAGCGCATGAGAGATTTGAATGATTCTTGTACGATAAAGAACCCTTTTTAATTGGGTTTATATCTTAGATTTTGATAGTGCGACATGCATAACTTCATTTAAAAAAAAATTGGTCCTGCCATTTGGGTTTCCTTTTTTGACTCGCCCTGTGTTGTGTATTTGCCATATATGGGAAAATACAAGTCATATGCACTCGAGCAGAAAACCTTGTGAAGCGCCGAGTGTTTTGATTAATAACGGCAGAGTGAAGATGGAGGGTTATTGCGTTCACCACATTAATTGGATATTGGAGTTTACTGCATAAGGTATTGCAATTAGGTTCAATTAGCGGCGAAGCTCGTGCCCGTTGCTCTTTGAGTCGGAGGCTGGAGCCACAAGTGGGTGGATTGTGAGGCACTGCTATCACAAGCACTACTTGAAAATACAAGTATTGATTGCCTGCTGAAGCAAAATTATCATTCAAGAGACCGTTGTACACGCATACAGGATGAGTTAAAAAAAAAAGAGCGATACCCAAACCCTAAAAAGTATATTTCATATTTAGAAAAAAACATCATATATGACTGGAAAGGCAATTTCATAAGATACTTTTAGATGAAAAAAAATACTGAAATTGCTTAAGAATCGTCGTCACAATTGTCTTTAAACATCACCAACGATTAAACCCCAGTTTTACAGCTAAAGATACTCAACAAAGTCCTTTGGAAGGCCAGTCTTTAAAAAAAAAGAAAAAAAGTCAAACGACATTTGAAAGATAATTTTCCAATTTAACATGGCCACGTTTTGAACACGAAAATATTGCAGAACAAATAGAACTTGGTAAGTATACAGAAGGGTGGCCGACTTACTCGAATGTCATTGTGATATTCAGGTTTGCTATAGGCAAAAGCCATCAGTGTAGGGCAAACATGATTAAGCCCCTATGTCAGTTTTCGAAGATATCTCGGCACCAATTGTACTCCTCGGCTGTGATGGGCTACAGCTATGAGTTATAAGATTCATTTGATATAATGTCATTAAGTACCTCCAGTCGAGTCTCGTTAATACAAACTCGTTCGGACCTAGCAAAATTGTTTGTAATGTCAGAATTTTGTATTATTAAGAGGAACATCAGTCCCATTCATTGTGCACATCAATGCACAGTCGGGACAAAGGATTTATGTTTGTTATAACCAGAATTTTGTCATTGACGAAGATATATCGGCACTCCTCGGCTGTGATGGGCTACAGCTATGAGTTATAAGATTCATTTGATATAATGTCATTAAGTACCTCCAGTCGAGTCTCGTTAATACAAACTCGTTCGGACCTAGCCAAATTGTTTTTATATCAGAATTTTGTATTAAGAGGAACATCAGTCCTATTCATTGTGCACATAAATGCACAGTCGGGACTAAGGCTTTATGTTTGTTATAACCAGAATTTTGTATTAACAGAGTTTGTACTAACGAGATTCGACTGTATATACATGTACATGTAGTTGCCGTTGTGCAATGGATGGATTTGACGTCACTGGTAAACAGCGTGCTAAAAGCCCCACATAGGAACAGTCAAGTGCATTTCAGCAGAGTTTCTGTATAGGTAGGGGCATCGGTCTAAACTTGGGATAGTAATGTCATTTGGTTGCCGTTATCAATCCGCACACTTTGCAGAGACATTTCCGTCCTGTTCCGACCTCGCTGCCGTTCCAACAAACGCCGGTGCTTGTTGAGCCCGCGCTTAATCCAAAAGTCGATCTTTTTACCAAAATAAGACAACATCTCCGCCAAGGTGATGAAACTGGCTCCTAGAAACAGACCGAGTTGGCCGCCTATGTCACCTGGAAATTGTAAAGACAGAAGCTTTAAAAGAGCTTTTATCTCGAAATTGCTCTGCTTTCATCATGTTTTCTTAGTATCTTTTTAAGTTCCCTTAAAAGAAATCCAAATTCCAAAATGGACTCCGAGTTCTAAGGGGACACTTTTACAACGTCTGGAAAACCATTCTCAACCCATCATGATCTGTTTGCCATTGGCCCATACACCAGTGCGCACGAGTCAAATTGTTCTATATATACATTTTCTCCAATATTTGCCCAAGCGGTGAAATTTCTCCTATAGGATTCATGCCATTTTATTCTATCAGGATAAGCTTAAACTTCGTCAAACAATCGATCCAATTCACTTACTGATCAAAGCCGATGCAGTGATGGCCTCCGATTGCTCGTACCTTTCGTAGTTGATGTCTTCGTAGAACACATCCAACAATACCCCGTTTTTCCTAAACAGTAAACCCAGAAAGTTATAGAATGGACTTATAATTGTGAACTTATACCGAGCTGGAATGTGAATCCTTTCTGACTCCTCCCCAGGTTTGATATAGCCTATTCCACCATTAAACGCACGTGTCCACTTGATGTTACTTTTATGTTAATTAATGCGACCACTATAACTTCATAATTCAGGTCTGTTTTCTGATCTGATCTTATTAATTAAACAAGTAATGATTAACCCCACCCTTTCAATAGACTGTTCCCGCCCCGCACATCGTGATTGGTTATTTTCAAATTGCTGTTTAGCTCTGTGCATGGACGGTGATCGAACACACGATTATCAAAAAACTCACTCTTGTCTATAACAAAAAGTACACAAAATCATCAGTTTCCCATGAAGCTAACTTGCAAGCATTTCAACTGCATAGGTTTTAAATACTCAACAGTACTTTCTCTCTCTTAACTGATATTTGCCAGAGACACTTTTGAATTCAGCAAAAATCGAAGCTCATCACTTACGAAGTTGTACATTCGTGTCGTGGCCTATTGCCATTTTGCAATAAAGGCTGGTTGCAGGCAAATAGTACCGTTGTGGTTTCATTTCAGGAGTTGGCTACCTGTCCCCATTTTTGAAGTCTGAATGAAAGTGGGGTCTGGGAACCAGATTACCGTTTCAAAACCACACCTCTTGCGTCTAGTGTATTCTTTTGGTAAAGTGCAATCACACTATTTTGTCGTTCTCTTCACTTCCAACACTGAATTTAAGAAAATTCTTACTCTAAATATCCCTCCTCGAATAGGTCCGTTTGGTCCGGCGATGGAACAGTAAAAGACGAATAGGAATAGTCGCTGGAGTAGGAATACTGCGCCTGCGCCATGGCCTGGAGGTCAGCGGCCACGCTGTTGCTAGGTATGGCGGCTGTGGAGAGCGAGGTGGTGAATGTTGAATAGTTACACGGCACGGGACAGTCGCACGGGTTATCCGTCCCGCCTACCAGGGTACCTGAAGACAGGTAAGATAACCAAAAAAACCCTGTAAAATAGCACAGGGATTAAATATATCGCGTTGCATTGTGGGACGGTTTGCGCTAACGAATTAGGCATTTTTTTGGGGGGGGGGGGTAGCGCAAAGAGTGTCCCACAATTCTAAATGAAATTGCGAAAACATCAATAGTACTTGCATCGGGTTAAACAACAACACATGATATCACACAACAGACATATGATTACGTAATTTTATCAAAACGGGCCTATGAACAAAATAGGTATTATAAGATATGATATGCAGAATTACGTATGAAAATTTGACGGAAATCATGCAGTATAAAAACTGTATTTTAATGTACGCATACATTATGTAATAACAAGTATATATTTACATGTATTGCTAAAAGCCTTTACAAGTCCAATTCAATTTAAAACCGGCAAGCCGTGTTATAGCGCATGGTTAACAAGAGAACAAGCATGAAAATCGAATGCTTGACATTGCAATAAACGGCAACTCAAGTCTTTCCCAAAATAAATGCATCGCACTGAATTGAAACAAGAAAAGAAAGCCAAAAAGAAAAGAAATATGAACTTGATTAGTTTGATTACGTAGCACTGAGCATGTTGTAGATGTGGCGTTACCGGTGTTGCGATAAGCTGAAGTTTATATGATTGTTGCTACATTCTTGCATCTTGAAATCAAGAAACAATGTCGACTTACACATTCAATATTCAAATGAAACACTGAGGACAGATTCACTTGGCGTTTTCCGCCAATTACAAATGTTCTTACCAAGGGCGTTCATTGCGCAGCCGCTGGTCTGTTGGGGAGAACATTCAGTCTCGTTCCCTGGGTGTCTGAAATCAAAACACATGAATTTGAGTTTGACATGCAGTAGTATAAGTGTGATATATGAAACGGTCTGTTTATTAAAGACAATGAAGAGACCGGGCTGTCTGCTGCCACCAAACGTTTGAAAACGCTCATCTATACTTGGCCCTTACCGTACAAGCCTGCAGTTACACTTCTCCAGTATGGCCTTAGCTCTACATTCGGTGTTACATCCTTCTGCTGTGTAATGAGTAAATCTTGTCAACTTCTTGGAGGCATTGCATTTCCCGTACGGACGTTCCAGATTTAGATACTGAATTTAAAAAACAAAAAGAAAACCAGAAAACCGACTTATTAATTAAAAGAAGAAGTTGCACTATTGGTTGCGGTTACGTTCAGTGTTGTAACTTTGAATTTAGAAGTTCTTGTTTGGCAAAAAACATGATATACTTTCAATTATCGCTAAACGGTGATTGTACTGCAGTGTATAGGCATATAGCGGCCTAGGAGAGACTATTTGTAAGATATCTTTTTAAAGAAAATGTTGTGCTCTCCGAGCCAACGTTATGGTTTATGTACAACAAAAAGCATCAAATAGAGCTAGGTAAGTACTACACGCAAGAGACAGGCATTTATCATGAGTTAATTTTGGGGCTCAGAAATTGTCAATCGTTTATCGAAGAACTGTCTACCTGTTGTTTTCGTACACCTATAAATGCATACACGCCGGGTGAGATAGCAAGCCCTGCTGATTCTACCAAGGGAGGCGTCCCTTGATCGTGAATTAAAACCTTCAGCCCTGCAGGGATGTTACCGTCCACCGTTTCCGTGTATTCGCTCTAGGGTAGACAAACAAAAGTTCATGTGAGAAACAAACGAACAGACAGACGATCTAGACACAAACATTTTTTGAAAATGAAAAATGCAGGATGATCAACCCACCAAGGCAAATTCTCTATTATTGTACCTCTGTCTTGAATACTGTATTTTCATTGGGCTTGAACGATCACGTGTTAAGTTTGTAAAAAGACATGGTGCACTACCTGTGGGATGTGTGAGCCATGACTTTGTGCCCTGCCTTTTTATCGTTGGTACCCACGCTATTTTACCATGTGTTTACGCATGAGTGGGAGCAGCGAACTAGCAGACGATCAGCTGTTTCGAGCAAGCTACATGCATGTGAGTTGACGTCCGATTGTCATGATTGTTGCATTTATTGTTGTTTTTTCGTGACCTTTGCATCAAAATCAAAAGAATCCAAGACAGAGGTATAACAAAACAATTGTTGACTGCAGTGATGTGGGATATGACGTTTCGCCTCCTGTGCTATGTGCCCCTCGGGTGTTCAAAAGTCCTATCCCACATTACAGCATTCACCAATTCTTAATTCGTACCTGTTGTATATCGATAAGCATCCGAACCCCGTTGCCGCTACCAGCCTGAGTCTCTCTCAGGATCGGTCCGGTTTTCCCCGAGTTAAAAGTCCAGCAGTTGCCAAAGGAAGTAAAGACGTGAGAAAAGTTCTAGAATTCAGATAAAAAAATAATCACTGACTGTCAGAAAATACATCTCAAGAACTAAATCTCCCATAGAGATCTGGTACATATTAATCCATAAAAAGCCAAGGTCATGTTACTTCACTGTAAAGATGAAATCTTTAACTTTTCTTTTTTGCAACAGAGCGGATGGAACAATTCTGGTATTGCAGTGAGTACAAGTCTTCTTAAAGGTACGTCTTGTTTGATTTGTGAAATTATAGTTGTTAAAAACAACAGAGAAATAAAGAAAAAAGAGTATAATACCATGTTCACTTCAAACTTACCGCGGGCGAACAGCTTTTTGTCTTTCGTCGCCATTCGCATTGACGTAGGGTGACGTCATCCATGAGAAAGCCCGCCCTCAGCGTGAAGTCCGTGTAGTTGAAACTCGTGCCGTTGACCCCGTCCTCAGAAGTCACGTCCCAGTAGTCCATGCCGGCCTGGCTGTCGCCGAACGAGTCGTAGTCGTAGTCGTTTGCCCAAATGATGTAAGGCAGAAATGTTTTGTCACTCTCTGTCAACGCACTTTGTCGATACCTGCAAAAAAGGCGATGCAAATTTGTTATTTTTTATCCATAGAGAAATAAAGGAAATATTTGTACATGTTATATCCATGTATTAAAGCAATGCGTTTAATCTGTAGAAAAAAAATTCTTTCCAAAGCCGTCCAAAGGGGTCGCACTTCTGATATGGTTACATTCCTCCAGCAACCGCTCTAAGGGTACACCCCTGTAAATAGGCCCAAAATCCATCCGCCGAGCTCAAAATATTCTATATAAGAGAGTTCTGAGAGCCATGGAATTGGGGAATTGAAGAAATATGGCAATGAACCTCTGGCCCGGACTTGTGACTTCCGATTCTGAGCATTTTGGATGCAATTGGGCCCGAAACTGACGCTATTTTAGCCATGTTGTGGAGGATCGTTTTTCAATATGGCTACTTTTCCGCTTTGGGAAAAATAGGGGTCGTCTTCTTTTGGTGAGAATTTCTCGAAAAGTTAAAGGTCAAACCACTATAAATTGAAATAAAAATGAAAGATGACATGTTGATCATCATTTTTCTGGGCAGCCTGAATACCTGTGAGAGTTTAGCACTGGTGTCTATGGGAATTTTGATACAGGGGTGCACCCCAAATGTACACGGACGCCATCTTGGTATCTGAACCCCGACGGCCAAAATAATTGCTATAAAGGCTATACCAAACCATCTTTTCTGAACCCATTGTAACACAATTGTAAGATGTACACAAAATAGCCGTGGAGTAGAATAAGGAATAACACTGGCGAAGGAAAATCGGTTGCAACCTTTGGTACAAGGTTACAATACCTGTTGAAATTGCAAATGGTCACCGCCGGGAAGTCCATGTCCCTGGTGTACTCCACCGATATCTCGGTGTTGGCCTTGTACTGAAGGAACATGTAGAACCGGTCCGAGATTTGCCAGACGCAGACGCAGAGACAGGTCAGCATGATGACAATCCAGACGGTCTTGACCAGCAGCTTGCTGGCGTGAAACACCCGGGCGATGCCGTGAAGGCTGGTAGACTCGGCAAACTCCCGCTCCAGGCTGTGCTTATCTTGAGCCGGTCTTGTCTCGTATGTCATGGTGTCGGGCGAAGGTCGACGGCTGTTTGTCCAAAGCTTAACCTGTTGGTCTTCCGACAAAAACTCTATTAAAACAACTAATTTAACCTCCCAATACTTGTTGTTGTTATCGTATAACCTTGTATCAGTCCACCACATTTTATAGCCTATATCATCCTACTGTTTACCAATGATGTTGTTGATACCAAACTGCGTAAATAACCTGTCAAATGATTTTACACCTTGTTCATCATCTGATACAATTCCACTTGAATAATCCTACAATTACGTATTATTTAAACTATATGCATTTAAAATTTTGCCCAGGGGCTCTGACTCACAACTGGACAAAAAACAGACAGTATGAACAGGAAGTATCTCTTGTTCACGGCTTATGTATGAATGACTACCGGTATTTTTGCTGACTTCGAGAACAATGATGAGAGTATAATCATACCTGCCTGTCTAACGTGTTGCCCATCGAAATGTGCAACGTCCGATCATGTTGGCAGCTACCTGACGCGAGGCATTAAAACACAAAAACTAGGAATAGCATGACACCATTATGGCACGATATAGCTCCTCAATATACGGATATTGAACCGCCTCTGTACCTATGTCAAACAAGAAGGCCTGAAATTGTCTGTTGGTTTATCATAGGATACTATAATGACTGTCGCATCTTAACAATATTCCCCAACACCAAATTCAACAAAGTGCCCAGTCGGAGTTCTTAAAACCATAGTACATCGTTCTATGTCGGCAGTTCGTGATCATCAACATTAGCCTAGAGACTTTTTACACCTACGTCAATTGGTGTAGCGGGGAAGAAAAGCAACAAATAAGGGGTCCAAAGTTTGAAAAGCCTATTGTCCCCACACTCAAGAAACTCAAACATACCCTGCCGTGGCCTTTTGAGCAAACAAGGCTGGCCCATGAGTTAACTATTAATATTGATGAACTCAATTATCATGTGAAATTGAATAGTCTCGGATATCTTATATACTGAGTACCAATACCCATTCCAAGGGTCCGTGATGCAGTGGGGACCGTTGCATTTGACTCAAAAGCGTACGACATTTAAGTCGGAGTGATGTGGCCTTGTGGTTAAGGGCATTGGATTCGTGGTCTGCGGGTAAAGCTGCAGGTTGTGAGTTCAAGTTCAGCCTGGAGTCACGGTGCGTGTGCCCTTGGGCAAGGCACTTTGTCACTCATTGCTTCTATCCACCCAGGAGCAAATGGGTACCTGTGAGGGGGAGATGGGTGTTGTGATTGAATTATCTTCCTTGCGCCTGACAGGCAGAATCGAGCTGTATATACCCCAGGGAGCTGAGATGGTATTTGGAATGTTTAAATGGCCTAATGAGCAGGGGTAATAATGATGTAGCGCCTTGAGCACCAGTCCTGGTGGATACGTGCGCTTTATAAAATAATACCCACGTTCATTCGAAGCAATTTTGTTTGGACTAGGGTTTCGTGTACCCGACAAATGAACATTATTATAACGGTGGAAAAGATTATCTGCTATTCTTTTTCTGTGTCAAATACTTGGATGTCAGAAAGACACTAATCAGGTCAGCAACACCGCATTGACATAATTTACGTTGGCTAACCCTATCCACGAGCCATATTCCCATCATCGGTGCATGATAAGTAATTTTTTCGTCAAAAAGGCATAGTTAAAACGACATATAGGTGTATATCAATATACATTTACTTTTATTTCCACACAAACATGTCTTCTTAGAAGAACTTGTGCAATACGGAAAGAGAAAACCATTGATAGAAACAAGAGTGAACGATGTTAAATTTCGGTAGCAGTATACGCTGGAGTATTATGGCTGTGAAAAAGTTTTATCGTTTAAACTCCTATAAGACAATAACATTAACGTATAATACAAATAATAAAGATGTTATAACATCAATGCATCGCTGACCAGTTCGACTTAAACTTATTTCTATAGCAAACTGTATCTACATGATAATGTATATTTTTTCAATACATTTGCGTCTATACGTGACCTAGAAAACGAAATAACCTGAAAAGTCAGCCAAGCGCTGACCGTATAAGCGAGTAAAAACGCTTTAATCATAAACAGGAGTATGTTTGATGATTCAGCCTCAATTGTAGAAACGAATTATTAAGACAATCGAAATCATAGGCTTGAGGGCCTTGTCCAGCTGTGTACGGCTTACTGCAACCAGTTTATTGTCTCTATCACCTCAATTGAGGTCTAATATCCCCAGTCATTGGAAAAGCCTGCACCGCTGGGAAGTTTACGATGAGCAGAGGTATACTGCGGTGTACAAACCAGATTTCGGCAAAGAAATGTAGGATATCTTAATTGAAAACTTGTGGGGTTTACGTTGGCTGAGACACCACCGATTTACGTTTGAATAATGTGGAGTGCTTAAGTCGAAGTTGTCACAGCGGTGCTTAGTTTACGTTCATCCTGCGGTCTGTTAGGAGGCCCGTGAATCCATATGTTCATCTTCCTGCCGAGGTACGAGAAAATCTCGGCCAGAGTGATGAAGCTTGCTCCCAGGAAAAGACCCAGTTGGCCGCCTATGTCGCCTGAAATGTAGCAAATAAAACCCGAAATGTTCATTTTGAGTCCAGCACCGTTTTCTTATGGCCCAAGGTACACTACAACCAAGAATATATCACATAATTCTGTAGATGGATGGCCTTGTCCCGTGGACTATAAAATGTTAAACCAATTTAGCTTAGTGGACACCATTAGTTAACATATCAAGTATACTTTTTTTTTTATCTAAATCAGTTATAAATTTCCGCATAATTTATGAAACTCATGAAACCACAGCGCGCACGTGGCACAGCTTATCGTACGGCGCATGCGCACGCTCCGTGAGGCCCATGGCCTCCTAGGTGCAGGTTTTCTTTTGTGTTTCTAAGTTTCTAAAGAAAACTAACATCTTACTTATCAATGCCGATGTGGTTATGGCTTCCGTCTGTTCGAACTTCTCGTAGTTGAGGTCCTCATAGAATATATCTAGTGAGATCAAGTTGTTCCTGCATAAAAAGTCACCACAAATTACGATGTATTTGCCAATAAGATGTTGCTTTAATAACTCGAAGCTTTTATTTTTGTACATTTGTCAGAAATACTTTGAAAGCACTGTCAGTACTTTCATGTAATAGAGATTTTGTGATGTCCTGCATCCTTAAGTACCTTATGTACTCTCCAACTTTGAAGACTGTCTCGGACACGTTCAGATTGCCGTCCTCCTCGCCCCAGGATGCGGGGTCGTCGGCGTATGAAGTTAGCGACGCCATTAGCGGGATAATCTTCGCGTTAGGTATGAATGCAGTGGAGAGAGTGGTGGTGAAGGATGTGAAGTTACAGGGAACGGGGCAGTTGCACGGATATGGATCAATATCTCCACTCATCAGATCAGCTGGACAGAGGAGAGAAAAGCAATTGCATCAGTTCATACAACAAGTGGAAGAAAGGTCTTCTATGCGGGGCGCTGTGGTCCATGGTACATGGGTTCAAACCCTGACCGTGGGAACATGGTGCTTGTGCTCTTGAGCAAGGCACTTTGCTTCGTCCTTCGGATTGGACGTAAAGCCGTAGGTCCCGTGTGTTATGTAATGCACGTTAAAGAACCCAGTAACACCCATCGCTAAGAGAAGGGGTGTGCCCTGGTGTTTCTGGCAGTGGCTGCAATATGCGCCGTAGCACCTTGTAAACCATTATAAGGTGCAACATAATGGGTCTCATATTTCTCATAAAATTTATTTACCTTTCTTTAATAATTCACTTAATTACCAGCGCCGTGAGTACCTAATTGTACGCTATATAAGACTCCGTTATTATTATTACGTGTTATCCCAAGCTTGTCAAAAGAGGACGCACTGCAAGATGGCCGCATGCATTCGACCGCAAATTTGTATCATTTCAGTAACAATTTTCATTATTTTTTGGTAATAAATCTTTTTTGTTATCTCACTCACCAATAGTCTTCTTTGCACAGCCGTTTGCTTCTTTGGGAGTACATTCAACTTCGTTTCCTGGGTGCCTGCGAAGTTGAAAGATACTTCAACTGAGCCATCGGCACCATAATGTAGTAAAGTCACTCTGTCTTCAACATTCGTAATATTACTTTATAATCATATTAATTGCTTGTTTCTCTTCAATTTTTTACAGGATCGTGATTGCACCTATCGACAATAATACCAAACATTTTTTTTATTCAAATCCTTACTGGACCAGCCTGCAATGACATTTTTCCAGAACCACATCTGCTCTGCACTCAATGTTGCATCCATCGAAAGTGTAGCTATCAAATCTCTTTAGCTTCCTTGAGGAGTCGCATTTCCCATAGGGGGGCTCCAGATTCAAGTACTGCAAGAAAAGCAGATGTTTATTTCCAGGATGATAATTATGCTCTCTAAACTGTAGTGATATTCTTCTATGTATATACAGACAATGTTATCTGCTTTGTCTTTAAATACTTGTGGAATTTGAAATGTTTTCATTTTATTTTCTTCAACCCATCATCGTCTTGCGATATTGCTGCAACAGCTAGGACATTGTGATAATCATTTGCCAACAAAAGTCTTGCCCTCCAGACAGTAATTGCACCGTCTGTTGAGCATCGTTCAAACAATTTGAAAGCTTGTTGTTTCAAGAATGTGCATGTATACCAGAAGGGATAAACAAGATGAGATCTACAAGCGAAATTTGACAAAGCTGACAGATTACTGGGCCCGATAAGATAGCGATTACGATATAATTTACAAACATTACTGATCCTTGTGTTGCTGTACACTGTGAGTCCTATAAATATTTACCTGATGTCTTTTAACAGCCATGAAGGCGTGTACACCTGGTGACAAGGCTAGTCCTGAGGATTCCACCATGGGTGGGGTACTTTGGTCGTGAACTAAGACCTTCAAGCCAGCTTCGTCGTTCTGGGTTTCAGTGTATTGAGACTGGGTATAGCAAAGATATCAATTCACATTATGGTTTTTAGACATTCATCAGAACAATCTTACATTCGATGGATTGGGAATATAATTATGGAATAAGAAGGGACTCATGCAATGAGTAACGGCATACCTGTTGTATATCAATATACATCTTCAGTCCGTTCCCGCTTCCTGGGTTGGTTTCCGTCAGAATTGGGCCCGTTCTGCCTGAGTTGAAAGTCCAGCAGTTTCCATAGGAAGTGAACACGTGTGAAAAATTCTACAATGAAAATAAAGTGTCATATAATGTCATTCATGTCCACCATAACTACAGAAGTCAAAACTGAGGTGATGCAACGCACACGCGCAATTGGCAAGCATTAATTTTAAAGCTGTTTTTGGCAACTTGGCCGAAACAGCTCTTGGTGGTTTTTTTTGCCCTTATCTTTTTCAGACTCCACTCCATAGCTTTCGTACTCTTTTACCCATATAGTTTGGCACTATTGTAAACTTGATCGACTTCAGATTTAGTACACACTTAGACCACTACCTGAAGATGTATGCCGAAGATTTCCATTATGATGACGTCATCAGGCGTCAAAGTACGTCTTAATAAAGGTATTACAGGCATTTTTCCCCATAAGGTTTGTACACGTTTTACTATACACTTTGGCACTTTCATAAGGGACGCATTATAGGTAAATATTGAAGTGACGTCATCACAAGTCATGTGACGTCACATTAAATGAATGTATTCAAATGTCTGTACTACAGAATCATGGTTCCGATTAGGTTGTAACTTGATATGTATATCGGGATGTGTTATAGGTGCAAGTCATCTCGTCATGGCGTATCACATGTCATGTGGCGTCACACTTAAGGGTGCATTTTTCTTAAGCATGTATTTTAAGAACTGTGTATCCGATATGGTTGTAACTTGATAATATGTACTTAAACCGGGAAGTGTTATCAATTACCGCAGCGGAGCAGCTGTTATCCTTTCCTCGCCACTGGCAACCGCGCAGTGTCTTGTTGTCCAAGAGGAATCCCGCCCTCAGCGTGAACTCCGTGTAGTTGAAGTCTGACGACAGGTCGTCCTGGAACATGTCGTTGTTCACGTCGCTCTCTCCGTACGGGTCGTAGTCGTGGTCGTTTATTGACCAGATATGGCGGAGAACTGCTTCGTCGCCAGGGGCCAACGCGTCCTGACGATACCTGTAAAGAAGTACCACTTAATAATATTGACACAATCATGATTCTACGAACAAAGCTTCTCGGGAGGGGATGACTAAAAAATACCAATTAAACCAGAATTCAAAAGTGTTGGTTGCGAGGCATATGAATAATTAATTAGCCATAATTCCAAAACCCTATAGTCATGAAATTTCTTGGGTATGTTCATGATGAGTTGCTCTATGCATGTATCGAGTGGGGTTTTTTCGTCACTCGATGACCGAGATCTTAGGGGGGGATTCCGCCCCCGGCTGAGAGATGGTCAAAACAACCCGGCCCTTTTAGGGTTAATTGACTTAAACGCAAGGAAACTACAGGCGTATGTACATCGAGAACAACCCTACTCCCTAGCATGATTACTAGGAACCATACCCATCCTGGCAAATTCTAACAACATATGGAAAACTGCACACACATATTTGAGTGGTAGGGCACAACCCCACCACTCTTTGGATTTGTTGCAATTAATTGGCTTTTCCGCAAAGTTGCGGAAAAGCCTTTGTTTTTGTTCTCGTTTTTTTTTTTCTTTCTTCTTCTTCTTCTTCTTCTTTTTGTTCCACTTCAAATGCCATTGACTTTGTGCACGTTTTTTCTCAGTGCCACTTTTGGCATTAATCTTTGCCATACATCATTCAAACTTAGCGTAAGCATAGTCCCTATAGCAAAGATGTGTCCCGAAGATTGACGTCATGGTGACGTCATCGACTAATTTATTATAGATTTTTGAATATTTAATTTTTCCCATAGACTTTGTACACAGAAATTTAAAAAACCTTGTCGCTTTTCAAAGGGCATTTTTTACTCTTTGCCAGTAATTCATTTACACCAATCTTTGTCCAAGCAAAGACCCTAATTTAAACAACATTGTGTAATGATGACGTCATGATGACGTCATCCGGTGTTTATTTATAGGCAATTAAATTGTGACACTTTTAATATTCAAAATGCATAAAAATCAACCGTACGCGTCCGCAGCATTCTGTTGCCGGCAGGTGCTAGAATAGGTTGAGGTCTTTATTTCATTCAGTGTGCGTGAAATCACGTGACCCTTGCTTCCGGTCGAAAAAGGCCAAAACCGGAAGTGGCTTATCATTTGAAAGTGGTAATAGATATAAACTTGCTTTCAACGGTGTTAGTCTCTTGGCCAATAGTATTCTTCAAATCATCTACCGATGACGTCATGCAATCTTCGAGCGCCCTCTAGCGACAGGTTGAAAATTAGCAAAATGTATGTTTAATAGAAGTCTGTTGCGAAGTTTGTCGTAATCGCCTAAATATTGGTGTATATGTTGACCTTGACCCACTTAAGACGTGTGCGAATTTTTAGGCAAATGACGTCATCAGACCGGAAGTTATAATAAAAGCCTTTTTTTCATTTGAAAATTCCTGTAAAATCAACCATGGCAGTTTTTATATTTGTTTTTACTTTAATTGTCGAATGAAGGGTAGGTCTAAAACATTTCAAAGTTTCGAGGCGATAAGCGAACTCGAACATACCCTGCACACGCTTAAAACTTCACGTTGACAATACCTCTGCTTCAAAACATGCACATAACAAGACGTCCACAATGTACATGTACATGCACGTACGTTGTACATAGGCACATACATCGTATGTCAGTCAGCCTGCAGCGCACGTGTTGCTGAGGGCAAATCGTGTCCACAGTGACCGTTTTAGCCGATTTTCGGCTAACTTTGACAGATTTTATGTTCCTGCATGCGCATAGACAGGGACGTATTATAGCACTCTTGGCATTAATCTTTTTCAGATATCATTGAAAGTTGGCATAAGCATACTCCCTATAGCAAAGATGTGTCCCGAAGAGTGACGTTATGGTGACGTCATCAAGTGATTTATTATGGATTTATGAATAATTAATTTTTCTCATAGACTTTGTACACAGCTTTCTCCACAAGTATTTCCCTATACAACACTGATATATCTTACTGAGCAGTTCTGAACTTCGGCTGAGAATTACTATGAGATGGAAAAAGAAATCGTATTTTTTTACGCCTGTCATTTGATTGAAAATATTCCCAAGAGTTAGAATAGCAAGTAATATTTTATAAACATGTTTCAGTTTAAAGGAAAATCACGCATTTAAAGGTGCAGTTTTTCTGATGTGGGATTTTAACCTATTGACTTTGTACACGTTTTCAAGCCACCATTTTCATAACTTGGCGATCTGGAATCGTCATCAAAGTTACAGCCAAGGAAGACCCTCATACAAAAATTATGCCAAGACAATGACATCATGATGACGTCATCATCAAGTGATTTATTGTGGATTCATGAATAATTAATTGTTCTCATAGACTTTATACACAGCTTTCTCCACAAATCTTTTCCTATACAACACTGATATTTCTTACTGAGTAGTTCTGAACTTCGGCCGAGAATTACTATGAGAAGGAAAGAAATCGTATTTTTACGTTTGCCATTTGATTGAAAATATTCCCAAGAGTCATAATATCAAGTAATATTTTATAAAAATTTTTCAGTTTAAAAGCAAATAACGTATTTAAAGGTGCAGTTTTTCTGCTGTTGGGTTTTAACCCATTGACTTTGTACACGTTTTCAAGCCACCATTTTTATACCTTGGCGATCTGGAATCGTCATCAAAGTTACAGCCAAGGAACACCCTCATACAAAAACTATGCCAAGACTATGACGTCATGATGACGTCATCACCTATTTTTATTGATTTTGAAAATTTACGTACATATTATGAAGTCTTATATCTACAGAAATGTAAGTCCGATTGGGTTGAAACTTGGTATGTGGCTATACCAGGATGTGTTATAGATTTAAATGAGGTGACGTCATAATGACGTCATCCTGAGATTTTATATGAATATTTTTGTGTGTGACCTTTTAGCCATATCTCCCGAACGCAACATGCAAAATGCAAAATTCTTTTTTGCATTTGGTCTGTTATGTAATAGCTATTCGCCCAAAACTTGAAAAATGTGTGACGTCATCATGACGTCATTAAAATGCGATTTTTCAAAACTCATATAAGGAAAGGTCCAATTGTCATGAAACTTGGTGGGTAGGTAGTTAATCATACTAGTATGCAAAGTTCGAAGTGACGTCACGATGACGTCATCGAAAAATTTAAAAATATTTGTCGATTTTCAAAGTGCCTTTTTGACTCTTTGCCAGTAATTTATTTAGATCACTCTTTGTCCAAGCAAAGACCTTGTACACACGCACATACATCGTATTGCCGAGGTCAAATCCTGTCCACAGTGACCGTTTTAGCCGATTTTCGGCTAACTTTGACAGATTTTATGTTCATGCATATTCAGGGCATATTATTGATTAAAAAAAATCATAATGCGGAAAAGCCCTATGTTCTGTTGCAAACAGACATAGATCTCTAGTCTTTCTTTCTTTCTTTCTTTTTTTTTCCGGACAATACTTCTCCGCGGATTTTCTCTTAAATGGTATATGGTATGAACTTGTAACTTTCAATATATATCGACCCTCATCCGAAGTGGTGCATATTACTCTGACGTCATGATTATGTCATCAGGTGTCAAATTACAAGTGATTTTAACTGAAAAAGTGACCAAATACTTTCACTTATAACTCTTGAACTAAACATTCAATGATGTTTGTATTCTGTAATCAGATAGACCATTAATCGCTAAACATTTTTTTGCCGTGTACGTGAACTCGCTTGACCGTTACTTCCGGGTCTACCGGAAGGTCAAAGTTAAAAGAATTCAAAATGAAGACGTAAGCCTGAAATCAAAACAAAGCAACATTTCTTCCGAACGGTTCACGGTATGATCACAAAACCTTGTGTGAACTTGTACCTTGTTACGAAGATGTTATAATTTTTGTTACGTCATCATGACGTCATCAGGTATTTAAGGGCAAATTTTGACAAAATAGTTTGCGTATATCTTTTGAACTAAATAGAGTATCGTGTTCGTTTTTTCGTGAGGTTGTAGACTATGCCGTGAGGAACATTTCTTGTCCCCAGATACAAAACCGCTTGACCTTTACTTCCGGTGTTACCGGAAGTGCAATAAAAACTGAATATAGCTCAAAAGCGGAAGCATTTTACTACAGACACATATATTATAAAAGTGTTTAGTGAGGAATGCCAGACACAAAAACAGTGTGATGGCGTCATCATCCGGAAGTCAAAGTCGTTTGACCTTTCCTTCCGGGGCTGCCGGAAGGTCAAAGTAAGGTGAATTCAAAATATAGAAATTAGCCTCAAATAAAAGGAAAACAAGATTTCTTTCCATGACCGAATGAAAACGCGCCTCACCAGTTTTCCTCTCATATCTGAATGCTGAAATTAATATTTCCACAGCGTGTAGCCACAAACATTTCTGTACATATGAATTTGTTACCCCCACTTTTGTTCACTTAAATTTACAGTTTAAATCTGGCGCGCAGAGTACCACACAGAGGTCCAGGGCTACATAATCGGATTAACGCTGGCCCTGTGTGGCTGTGCGTTCAACCCTAAAATGTGGCCCGGCACATTCCATTCATAAAATGGTTAAAACAAACCTATACATGACAATGTACATATAGGATTTGTGCACATATCGATGCGAAGGTATGCCTAATAGTACAACTTCTTGTCCGATTTTGTCAAACTTGATGTAAACATCTTATTTCATTTTTGCATTCTTCAAGAAATCTGACGTATACACTAACGTGTATATGCATATAGATATCCTCCCCACAAACAAAATGGTACAGCCCAATAAACAAGTGCACGTTCTTTCCATCACAAATTTCTATAACTGCCTTGAAGTGAACAGTATTCAGATCCAAAATTACATTATTTTAAAATGAAATTAACTCCTAAAAAGACCACAGTTTTAATGCCAGATAACTGATTTACAAATGGATAGTTTTTAAATGTCTTATCTAAAGTAGAATTGGGGAAAACGTGTCTTGAAAAACAGGTGATTAGCAGAGTCCAAGATCACGAGACACGTGGTAAGCAATGATACATTGATGTAAGTCTCGAACGATGCCTTATCGATCGAAAGTTGTCATTGGCCACTTTTTTTCTTTGTGAAAAGTACGGTGGTTTTTTTCAACCAATCATAATAAGTTTAACATGTAAGGAAAGAGGAGGAGCTAAGCTATTCGATTCCGTTTACCCCCACGCAATTCGATACTCTAGTCAGGAGTTACAGTCAAAAGAGTCGACGCGAGGGCGCTCAATCGGTGCGTTTACACTGGAAAATGATGAAAAGTTCACATTTTCAAAGCCGAAATTACGGGGATTTTTTTCAAGATAAAAAAAAATAACATATACCATGAGAAAGAGAAAGAGTTAAATTGTACAGAACCGTTTACCCCCATTGAAAAAGACCGCATGGTTATCAAACTATGACTCGAAACATCGAAAAAAGGGGGCCTTTTACCGGGATTCTCGCCCGGAAACGGGCCCGCACAGAGGTTTGAGCTTAAGTGAACACAACAAATTCATATGAAAGTCAGTGCAGAATTGTATTATGCCCATGCAAAAGAAAAAAAATAAAAGCCATTTTATGATATGATTAGCATATGTTGCATAAACTCCAACGACGTAAGAGGCTCCGGCAAGTCTACCAATAGTCCCAACTGGTTGTATGCTTGAGTAGCCATCCATGTAGCACCAGATGTGCGCTTCCTGGTAGGCCTACAAGTCTTGTCGAGGTAAAGCAACAAGTTAAACTGCAGGTTGTGTGATTTTCTTTGTGAAAAAAACACAGGGTAATGGATGCAGGGTAATGGGAGGGTACAGTGTGCAGTTCAATTATGATTAAGCCATTGTAAACACAAGAAAATATGCCAGCCCGACCACTCTGCGTTTGTAACTCAACAAACGCGAACCTCTAGTTCTGAATTTGATTCTGGAGGTGTGCCAACCCAACGTAAAAGACTGTCAGTTTAGGGGTACTGTACCCATTCTCACAGATTCCAACAAAATATGCATGCCGTTGGGGTTTGATAGGTTGAGTTCTGTAATCGTTTCAGCATCACGTCAAATGCGTGCACGCAGACGCGGAAAGGATTGGCACGGCAGGATCGGAAAACCTAAAAAAAAACCTACCTGTTAAAGTTGCAGATGGTGATCGCAGGGAAGGGAAGATCCCCGACATACTCCACTGAGATTTGGGTGTTGGCCTTGTACTGAAGGAATCTGTAGAACCGGTCCGAGATCTGCCAGACGCAGACGCAGAGACAGGTCAGCATGATGACAATCCAGACGGTCTTGACCAGCAGCTTGCTGGCGTGAAACACCCGGGCGATGCCGTGAAGGCTGGTAGACTCGGCAAACTCCCGCTCCAGGCTGGGACGGGGAGACGGATCCTCGGGGTCCGGTGTCGTCATGTCGGGATGCTGTAAATACCGTAAAAGCCAACTGCAATTTCAATTTTGTTTCAAACTGAAACAAATAGTGCATGGGAAGCCATACCCATCATTGTTTGTGTGTAGGCCTGCCTAGTGCATAATGGCCGTGACATTTCCACAGAAAATTAATGTCGGCCTCTAACTGTTGCAGTATTGAATCATTAATGTAGTTTATGAGGAGGCAGGCCTTCAACAGCCCAACTTTTATGCTGGTGCACGTGCCAGCAAACCAAATGTAGGGTAGGCATGATTCTATATGGACCTCATAAACAATGCAGCACAATAATAGGGATGTTGCAACATCGAAGGACGAGCCGTAATTGCCAATTGGTCTGATTGCCTTGCAATTTGATCACATTGCTTATAATACTCTTCTTTTAGCTTAACTGCCGTCATTTGAAGTGTATTCTATAATTGCGCTTTGAATGGTATCGTTGTGCGTCTCAAAAGCGTACCTTTACCACTTTAAATCATAAACCATAACTATCTCATTTTCCTAAAGTTCGGGCGAGCAATTTTGCAACCTTAATTATTATCGGCCTTTTCGCCGAAGTGTATGAAATAAATTAAACTTGAATTTGGCGAGAGGCATTCATTCAGTGGCGCTACACCATCTGAATATAAACAAAAGGACAACAGAGTGACATAAGTGTGCCATCGAGCTCAGAAAGATTCGAACTCGGTTTCTCTGGGGAGACTCACACACACACAAAATGAAATTTAACCAGGTTGCCTACCTCTTAAAATCGACGAATTGAAAACTCGAGATAACCTGAAGACCACAGCCCAAATACTCGTCGAGATTATCCCCCTTGCTTGCATGCAGCAGCCGAGTTTTCACTTGTAACAGCAACTAGCAATAACGTGAAGGGTTTTGATCCTCTATAGAATACATTATTTTTGTCTTCACGTAGTAACATCATCAGGTCAATCACATCGTTTAAAAGGAGGGATTAAATGACATGAACATGTAAAATAATGCAACGCGGAGCTCACCGCTTCTCTTTTTGAGACATTCAGTCTGCATCTTAATCATTTTATGTGAAGACTGCGGTAAACATGCTGCTACGTCACTGCATGAGGGCGAGCTAAAAGCCTGTTAGCCGTGCCTTAGTGTCAAATTTATTTTATTATCATCTATCTTTTCATTATCCGCACTGATGAAAATTGTCCATGCGCAATTTCGCGATAGCTAATGGAAAACGGGATTTAATAATTCACCGGTGACCTTGCATTGCTAAAGGGTTTAAGTAAGTTCAGTTGAGCAATTTATTCCACCGTTGAAATCGGCGACAACAAGCTCTGCTCCTTAAGACTTCTGCATACACAACCTTGATTCTTAATGCATGTCTCATGGCCACCACTCGTGAAACTGCAACCACTTTCTGCGTTTACTTTGTGGATTACGAACGGCATTCTTCGATGCAGGACGGGATATAAGGTTGTATTTATATGAACTAGGCCTTACATGTTATTAAATAATATGTACAGCTGTACGTATTGAATTATTTAAAGTCATATTCATTGCTAACGTTTTACCACCGTGCGCCATCGGGCTTTCCATGTCCCAAATCTTACTAAATCTTCAGAAACCTTGCAAAGTTGCAAACAATGTTGTTGTTGTGTCTTATGGCTCCGGGCCCTACGTCCCCATATTGTCAAAGATATTGAGCCGAGAAGTGTATAATTTTTTTTGTCTCCAAAAGAATACATTTCGCCATATCGTGACAGACATGTTAGTAGTCTGGTTCCAAGACCAAAAGACTCTGACTGTTTCTGACGAATCTTTGGTCAGGCAGCCGCCATGGCTAAAAATAGACGCAGCCAAAAAATGGGACGATCCTGTCCGTTTCCACAATGTCCGAAGTTTACCGAATGCATTTCGTCATACTCTCGGAAAGCGCACGTGTATTTCAGGGTATGAAATAGTTTGTATTTACCTGGCATGCACCACTTTAATTCGCTGCTTTGAAATGGGTGCAAAGATATCCCTGCGTCAAAAATTAAGGGTGTGTCTTTCATCATCAAACATTTTTCATACGTTTCTAATCGAGATACATGCCTTTCTCGTTTAAAGGCAAATACATTTCCTCTTTGGAACTGTTTTTTCCAATTCCATTTTTAATGTGGGGCTGAAAAAAAGAAGAGCGGAGCACCGCAGCAACCGAGTTTCATTCCACACAAAAACCGTATTGTCCAAACTGTTGTGTCGTAAATTCTTGGGAGTTGTCACTTTCTGTAACAAATCAGTGAATTTATCCTAGATGTTCTTACACCAATAGAGTAGAACGCTGCACTATAAGAAACAAGATGGGTCTGTAAAAATATGTTCATTATAGTGGTCGTTCGTTATAGTGATAGTGCATTATGACAGAATTTAATATTTCGGGAGCCAAGTGGGATGTTCGTTATAGCCAAATAAATGGGCCGGGTCGTTACGGATCGTTAATCAGGTGCATTCCGGGAATCTGCTCTGCCTCTGCCATTTTTTTATAGACATGATTTGTTTTTTCTTGGAAAAGAGGCTTTAAATATACCTATATGTTAATGCCTTTGGAAGCATTGGTGTAACAGGTTAGTTTTTCTTTACATGTTTTGTACGAATAATACAAATTATCTTAAGCGAAATGTTTCGTTTTGAAGTTTCTTTGTTTCTGTTGTCGTTATCCATTAACGCTCGCAGCTACTTTTGTTGATTCAACACTCCCGAATGAACCAGATGTTTCAAACACAGATAATTCTCTGTCAACAAGTTCAACAGCCTGTCCCGAAACCTAACATTTTGGATAGAGCTCCTGCACACTGCTGTACAGCGTCCATTGTCAAAAGAGGTTGACAAATCTATTCGGAATAAGTTAATACCCAATTCGCTGCCGCCTTGATCCTGACAAACCGGAGTGTTGGTGCAAACAGAGGTTCGGTTGAGCACCATCCTTGACGTCTGCCTGTTTCATGAAGTTCCCTCGTATCTTTCTGAAAACTCCGGGAGTCAATAGTTATGGGTGGAACCGACACCGACCCGGACCGGGAGTTTGCCGCCTCCACCACCCTCCACGGTATCGGTCGGTTGGTGGAGAGCTCTCGGGCTTACTTCAAGTTGGCCTGGCTCGCCATACTGTTGACGTGCCTCGGCGTGTGCATCTGGCAGGTCACCCTCCGATTCCAGGCCTACTTCAAGTACGAGGCAAACACTCAGATATCGACGAAGTATGTCAGTCATCTTGAATTCCCCGCCGTTACCATATGCAATTTCAACAGGTAACCACTGGTTTGGATTTCGTCCGTCTCAAGTATAGCCAGATTGTTTCGGTCTTAGACGGAGAGGTTAAGTGTGACACAAAGAAAAATTCTGGTCAGGACATACGCCTATACTTCGGAAAAAGAAAAGGAGCGGACCTGAATATTATCCATCGGATAATAGTGATATTAGTAACTGATGAATACCCATAAAGCAAAATGAAACATGGACGTAAAAATAATGTTTCAGTCTTTATTTAAATGATTAAAATCTCATTTGCATTCGAATGTTTTTATGTGATCTGCGTATGGTGTACTGCGCAATTTTGGCGGCAACCCAAGCATGCAGTCATTTTTGTCTCAGCCTCCAACGGACAAACACGGGATTGAAAACGTCTCCAAAATTTTGTTGAAACGTCCGGAGAAGTTCGTTATTTCTTTTGGCCTACATTGTGAATCCTCTGGATATATCCATGTGAATAAGGACACGCAATTTCAGCATCGATACAACTTTGTTTTTCTCCACCGTTATAGCTGCCAGTGGACAGCTAGAAAAATTGAATTTTTTTAGTAAAACGTGCGTCACTTCCGAAAGCATGGATCAATTTCGGTAATCTCTTCTTTAGACGAGTGGAAAAACATGCTCGTTTAAGGCATATACTTCATTGGTATTTCAAATTGGATATATTTTAAGAAAACAATAGTTAGGATTGATTTCTTTTTCACTCCCCCTGTATAGCACCGAGGAAGGCATTTGTCATCGTTTTTTTACCACATTGGTTTTGCCTCGTTTATTTATTAGATACCGTCAGTCGGCCATCACACCCAACGAGAGTGCCTGCCTGAAGTCCCTCATCTCGATGAACGACTACGACCACCATGGCTTTTTTAGTTCCTACTCGTACTCCGAGGACGTGAATCCATGGGACTTCCTCGACTACCACCAGCAACAGAGTGACGTGGGTAACGTGGACTGCAGTGAATTCAGCTTCACCGACTTCACCAAAAGAACTGGCTTCATTCTCGACGAGGACACCCTTCTGACTTGCAACTGGCGCGGGAGGAAGGGCAGCTGTTCCGCAGCTGTAAGTTGAAATAAACTGATATCCACCCTTGAGGAAATTCAGTCCCTTTCTTCTTCTTTTTTTTTGGGGGGGGCGAGTTCCTCCGTCTTAAAGTGCATTTGTAATATTTAATGATGAAAAACTGAAATTTTGAGCTTACTCTTTAACTGTGCAGCAAATAACTTCGACTCAGTTTCCCACACTATTTTTCCCATTTCTGCTAAGCGAATGTGACTGGATAATGCTAAGAAAATAAAGCAAAATAAGACTTTTCTTTAATATAGGCTTAACATTCCTGCTTATTGTGTACAATTGTATACAATTTTGCTTATATATATATATCCCTTAAAGTGGTCTTGGAATTGCTATCGTTCAAACCTGACTTGTTGTTTGTTTTTCTGAACTTTGTTCGTGCAGGATTTTACACACTCGTTCACTTCCTTCGGAAATTGTTGGACTTTCAATTCGGGTAAGAATGGCGCAGCCATCGTCTCGGAGTCATTGCCAGGGAGCGGGAATGGTTTGAGGGTGCTCATAGATATACAACAGGTACGGATTTTCGCGCAAGTGTTCAGTTGTCTATGAGTGTGACAAGTTAAGAATAGGCCTGGGATCTAATGACGTCACGCTTTATTCACATGTGCGCTTTCCTATGTGGTAGACGGTCCCTTCTTTGTCTGGCGTCCTAACTTCGCTCCCTTATAGGACAGTGCATAAATATATATATACACGAAGCCATTATACGTCATCAAGTCTCAGGTTTTTTTTGTTTTATTGATTCCCCTTACTCGTTCATCATTCATACAGTTTTGCGAAATAAAAAGAAGAGTTCAATAGAGATCCGAAAAGAACTTTCTTACGCTCGAGAATTGAGAAAATTGAGAGTAAATTTGTCTCTTTTTTCAACTATTCGCTCTTTTCACGCTCCGCCAGTGGGCATGCAGAGCCTCGATCTGGCAACTTTACACAATAAAAATAGCCGGTTTAGTGATCTGAACCCCGACATGAGAATCACTGACCCGGCTATAGGCCTATTTATTGTGTAAAGTTGCCAGATCGAGGCTGTGCATGCCCATGACAGAAGTGTGAAATAAAAGAGCGAATAGAACCAGATCCAGCTACAAACATCATGACAGGACAACAACAAGTAATTTAATAAGGCATGCTTGGTCTGACACAACCATTCTCAGTAGTACATTTCAAACGATGTTTAAAGTTTTGTGTGTGATTTAACAGTTCATTTTCCTCCGGTAACGTCTTCAGCCTTCAGCTTCATTTAAGTAATATTGCCAGCTTTGCTTCATGCTTAATTTCTTATGCTGCTAATGCAATTTTAAAATAAATATCAAGAGCACTTCTTTTTTTTTATCTCGTCTACCATTCACAACAAGGCTTGAATCATTTCAAATTTGCCACTCAAATTTTCATGCGATCGATACTGAAAATATTGCTTGTTACCATCGGAATTACAACCCTCATTTTTTTTTTTGAATTACAGTCTGAGTATACGGAAACTCTGGAAGGTAACTTTGAAGCTGGTCTGAAGGTGGTGATCCATGACCAGGGCACCCCGCCTGCTGTCGACTCGGCTGGTATGGCCATACAGCCGGGTGTCCATGCCTACATCGCAACTCGGGCATTGAAAGTGAGTACCAACCGTGGGGGGATGTCGCAACCTCCCCCCCCCCCCCACCCCCACCTCCGTTTAGTCGCTGACTAATGGTATGAAACTATAGTAAAAAGGGGCCAAAATAATAAGTGGAATGCTAAAGTTCCAAAATGTATCATCTCATTTTGCCTCAGAATTTAGGAATTTGTTTTGTTAAACATTGAAGCCTTATTTCCTATGAGACGAACCCACTGTCGTCGCTTGGAAAAAAAATTGTAGTTTTGATGCGTTGATTTAGTAGTGGACATTTTTGCTGCCTCGTTGCATTAAACATGTTATCTGGTTCATCAACTCGTACCTTTATACAAACAGTACGAAAATCTGGAGCCGCCATGGGGTGAATGCGACGCGTCCAAGACGCTAGAAAATCAACAGGCATACACCATGGAGGGATGTATGTCAGAATGCCGGGCCAGGCTGGTCTATAAACACTGCAACTGTAGACTTGTCAGGTACGAGAGCTGTGTTTGGGTTGCAATACGATCCTAGCTACTTATACTGTAATCATGCTTTAGGTCCATTTCATTTTGTACTTCACATTGAACAAATGCGTCTAACGCTTGAAAGAGGTTTATCAGGATTATTGGTCTTTTAGCTTGTGTCATTTTACGTTCATGTCTTTGTTCCTCTGCAGTATTTCTATGGACCCCATGAATCAAAAAAGTTGTTTTAAATTCCTGTCGCTATTTTATCTTCTTCTTTTTTATCGTACGCATAATATACACGGTTTTTAAGCAAACCAAATCTCATTCTTTTATGTTTTAGACATCCTGGAAAAACAGTTGAATGTACGGTTGCTCAAACGAAGGACTGCGGCATGAAAATACTGGGTAAATCCCTTTTTTTCTTCTTTCGGAGATCATGTTTATTTTACAAATTAAATACAAAATTCAATGGTTCGTCAGATCCGAAAGAGTGTAATAACAAAACGCCTCTTGTTTCTGATTCAGTGTTGCATTAACCTCGTCCCCAGGGTGTCGAGAAGTACTCGCCCACCACTACCTGCTCTCTTACCGTGGTATTGGATCATTTGCACGTGCAAAATTTTTGAACACGTATGCAAAGGAGGAATAGTTTGGTGCCTGCCTGTGCAATTACATTAGCGTTTGTTTTTGTATGCGGTATCTGGGGTGAAAACAGAATCAATTCGTCACACCATGAGTTACGAAAACAAGCTTGTTTTCGAAGTTGAAATGTTAAAATCTTATCCTGCTAATACACAATATCACATTTCATATAAATATGAGCAAATTGGAAAGGAAATGAGTATTTTTGAGAAGGTGTGGTGTGGACATTATAACTTGCAATGGGCGTGAAAACACGTAATGCACGTTGGAAATAAAAACACCAAGTACACAATCCAAATCAATTAGGCCTACTAGCCAATTGCGGTATCGAATCAGGATACAGGAAGAAAGTATCCGATCCAGGGCTTACTATTGGAAACGAGGTTGGAAATAAAGTAAGCACTGGGGACGAGGTTGGTGTTGCGTGAATCATTGTTAATTGAGAGGGGCGGGACTAGCTTCCTCTCACGAAGTTTACACTTTTTGCATGCCTTGTAACCTCGACAATGTATCAGTGTTGTAGTACTTGTACTTGGCACTCGTACTCGAGCACTACTCGAGTACTTGTTTTAGATTACTCGTACTCGTAGTCGTACTCCAATGTCAAAGTACTCGTACTCGAAATGACCGTCCTCGTACTCGGGTAGCAAAGTACTCGTACTCGACATGTCGAAAATTACTCGACACCACAATGCAATGTTTATTTCTCATTGAGAGTTGAAGATATTTTCTCCAATGTCGTCTCTTCTCTCTTCAGCTCAAATTCAGGCAGGGGAGATCAACGAGTGCGATTGCCCGGTGCCCTGCAAATACACCCGGTTTGCTACCTCACTGTCCACGGCGTCCGTGGCTAGCCAGGTCATCGCCAACCAAATCTGGTTAGCCACACTGCTTGACACCGTCGAGTTGGGTTCCGATAGTGATTCAACGGTGACAGCAAGTCCCATTTATGGCACCGTTGGGTCTTCAAGTTACTCCTTGTATTCCGCAATGAGCAGTTCCCATTCCTCGTCTGATGCGGACGACGATCCCTCCAATGACACGGACCCATACGATCCAGAGTACATCAAGTGAGCTACTCTTTTGGCACTTCCTTTTTTTTGAGTAAGAAATGATTGTATCGAAGGAAGCGGTGAAAACACATGGGAAATGTGGCCTTACTTTATGCTGTAAACTAGGTCCTTCTAAAATCCTGTAAGTTTAGTCATCGATTCCACTTTCAATCACAGTTTCAAATTTTTCGAACATTTGTAACTTGACAATGAGATATCTGAGGATATTGGAAAAAAAAATTTGTACGGACAAGCAATTCCCATAATTCAAATTTTCTCCCCAATTTTATCACCGAGCTTTAATTCAGTTAAAACCCGGCTTAATTTTGCAAGTGAAAGAAAAACAGTTTGCGAATCCGGTCTATAGTCATTGTCCATATTTTTTCCTTTTCTTATATATACAGTAAAAACTGGATAGTGTTGGATGTGTTTTACAGTGAAATCAACTTTCAGAAGTACGAGCAGTCGATTGCCATCACGCCTTCTGGGTTGATCAGTAAGTTGTGGGCTGTTCTGTCCAGTTCATAGGCCTACCAACGCCCGAAGCGGTAAAGGCATCGGTGACGGTTCATCTATATATCACACTATACGCCTACATGACTTCAGAAACACAAACTTAGTTAGGCTGTAGGCCCATGCGTACTTATCCTGCGCCTCCTGGTCATGTTTTCGAGGGAAGCGACAACGTGCAATGGATAATATAGCAACAAGATCAACATAAAATCAACAAAACAAGATCAACATAATTAATTCAATATTGATTAAATTGATTTACAGTAATTGAAACTAGCCAGGTCATTCTGTTTCGATTTATTATTCTTTTCATTGATATAATGAAACTAAATTTGAAAGGTTTGACGGAGATCCTAAATAAGCTTTTCCTAAAGCGGTAACAGTCTTCATCTGATCTAGCCTACCTCTTTTTCAAACTTTTTTCATTTGTTTACCCTATTTGTTTGTTGTAATTAATTTTCAGGTGATATTGGAGGCCAGTTGGGGCTATTTCTGGGAGCCAGTTTCATCACTATAGCTGAGATACTGGCCTACCTGGGCCAGCGGTTCGGCCGAGGCGTCCAAAAGACGGTAGCCAAGGGGAAGAGAATCCGGCCGTCCGTGCTGACCGTGAATAAGGCCAGAAAGAAAGGAGTCGACATAGCTTGGATGGTTTGACTCTGAAAAGTTAAAATCCCTCAGGTGTGGATACAAGTACGGTAACGTGCAAACAATCGTTTTCCAAGGAATATGATATGGTGAACTTTGACCATTTTTATGCCAGCCTTTTTCCTATATGCACAATTTTAAGGTACACTCAACCAAAAAAGAAAGTCCCTCTTAATACCTTTTTGTCTAACTCAAAACTTTTGGGTACATCTTGCTCAAATTACGACTGATCAGTACAGAAATTCCTTAGCAATTCAGCCATAGTCCTTGTTTGGCCCAAAACAGTAATAATGTGTACACAATTTTGCAATTTATGACAAATGCTACCGAAAAAAGTTACACTTTTGTATACGTGCAGGGTGAGTGTGAACCACAACTTGCACGTATACAAAAGTATATCACTTGTCAATAAGGAATTTCTGTACTGATTAGTCATTATTTGAGCGAGAGGTGCTTAGTAGTTTTTGAGACAAAAAAGTATTGGACCCGGGGGGGGGGGACTTTCTTTTTTGGTTCATTGTAGTCGCAATCACCGAATACGAAGTCTAATATCAACTTTTGGAGACTTTGCCTTTGTTGGCAGCTAACTTAAGTATAGCGGGAAAGTTTATTTATTCTATTATTTCATGGATTTCGAATTGCGTTTGTTTGCTTGTTTTTATAATTGATATTTAAAAATGTTTTTGTAAGACGTTGTCTTTGTCGTTGTTCGCAACTATTATATTTCTCATGAGAATCATACAAGTATATCATTAATATCGCATTATTTGAAGTGTGCTTCTTATTATTTTACTAAATCTGTAAAACGTTGTTGCTTCTTATTATTTTACTAAATTTGTAAATATTTGTTACAAAATCAGTAATCTCACCACTGCATGCCAGTACATAATTATATCATTATTTAGTTTTAATTTAGTATTTTGATCGTTATCCCATTAAGCGTATCGGTTTTCTTCACTTGAGATTATTCGTAGTCATCGCTTTTTGGATTTCTTTGGATGTTGTTCAAGGATTTAGCTTTTTCCCTATATTTGACGACCACATGCCTTTTTTGTCGCTATTTTGTGTATCATTGTCATTAAATTTTGAAAGTCTTGTCAAACACTGGACGTCACTATCTGACTTCATGGATGCCAAAAACGTGGCTTTTTCTTCATTGTATTGAATGTTCCTTATTGTACAAGCATTACAGATCACTGTCTGGATTTCCGACAAAAAAAAGATGTCCGCATTAACCAGGTAGCAGCGACGTTGTGTGGACTTGCCCACGTCCACACAGTGTTTCCCCCTCTCTGAAACGGTTTAGAGGCATTTTTGTTTTGGTTTATTTGTGGCAAAATGAGGAAAATCAATAAAGGTTTTTTTGACAGGTTTTTCTTAACTACACAAAAACAAAGGAATGTCCACACTACATGTACTATGTCTGCTCAGACGGTAGTGAGAAAGCATATAATACGAACGACTGAAACAAAGTATACAAAGCGAATGCGCCATGACTGTTTTGTGAAGTTTACCATTCGGTACATAGCGCCTCCCATCTGTTCATGTTTACACACGTGACACTAATAGCTCCATCTGTGACCTTAAACAAATAAGATCGTCGTGGCTTCTCGTGCATACTTATTAATAATGATATTACAAACAACAAAATGAGATAATGAATTACTGACAAAATAAAAAAAAATTGCACTAAGTGTGCAAACAGTGCGCATGTGGATGGAGGTAACATAATATTTACTTTCAAAATTTAATGAAGTTTCACACAAAGAATATCATTTACGCTACAACCGGACTTTAAAAAAAAAAAAAAAAAAATTTATGAGGCACCAATTCAGACGGATTGGTATTTCATTGGATCGTAATGGCAAAAAAAAGGAAAATGAATAAAAGAAAATTCCAAAATTTAGCAGAGCGAGGTTTCGATCCTCGGACCTCTGGGTTATGGGCCCAGCACGCTTCCACTGCGCCACTCTGCTTGATGAACAACGCGGGAGGTTTTATAATACAAATAATAACAAATAAATAGGGCACTAGCTAACTGCTTGACAGTTGTTTTCATGTTGACGTAGAGATCTTTGCGTGTGAGGAATTGAGGCGTTCAATTTGGAATGTTATGGAGGAGAACTTCTCAGAGAACGGTACTACTGGAGAACGCCGTCAATCAACGTAATTTCGCGCTCGAACGTCCCGCGCCGTTGGCATGGCGCCCTCAATAGTGTTCACATGGACAGATAATGTCAATAATGTCATGCATTTCTCGCTCGCATGATGTTCGTTCACCTAGAGCCTGGCACTAGTTCTTCTATATGCTATGGGAAATGTCAAGTGCAAGCATATATGCTGTAGTTTTGGGATGAGCATTTCGTTTTCAGAGGTGAGTGCAGTTTGTTCACAAAGCCCATTCGTCAAGTCGGAATGAAATGAAAGCACGTCAGACACTATGGACACGTTCGTTGTAGGGCGCCCTCTGGGGCGTTTTAATCATCGAAGTTTGAGAGAATTCAAGAGAGTCAGTGTGAGGACATCACACAATTCTTAAAAGAAATTTGACTGAAACACGGTAACATAGGCTTTCCAATCATTTTTTTTTGACAGTTTGAGGTTCCAGAAAAATATCGTGACGATAAATTCAATATAAAATATGGGAAATACTATTTTTTTTATAGGATAATTTAAAGAAAGGCTCATTCATCTGTAAATGCGTGTATCAAAGATTGGTCGGAAGGTACATAAAATCTGATACATGTCACATGCACAATCATTAACGAACGTGAAGACAAGTAATTAAAGGAACAGATATAAATGTCCTTGAATCTCATTCATAGATTGAAAATACAATCAAGCATGACCTGTGTTGTTTTAATGCACCGAATCTGCATTATTCAAAGTTGTAGGAGAATGGAATTCTTTTAACACCTGCTTTATTCTTGACACCGTTTTAAGATGAGCAGGTCTATTGTCAATAAAATATGCAACGATGGGCTGATAATAATGATATCGCAATCCCGTCCGTCCTTAAAGTAGACGACGATAATAGCTAGGCATGCCGGGCATCACGCGCATGAATGCGGGCCAAATCGATTAAAAGGCTTGACAGTCATTAGAATGAAAGGAAATAATCAGGTCAACACGTTATCGGTGCGTGATTGACAGATCCTTCTCCTGCTGCAAGGCTGAATCAAGTTGAACTTCATCCAAACCTATATCGTTCTTGGACTAGTGCGATATTCCAACAAATCGAGCGTGTTTGGGTGTAGTAACCTGTTCAAACCCGGGAAACTGTGCATCGAATTCTCACAGTTCTATGTCCGAAAAATCCCCTTCGTCGTGCAAAATGATGGCCTTTTCTTCAGCCCACTTTTTCCAAGAACAAAAAATCTTCGAAACAATCCTATAGTTTCGACCCTTCTGACAGCATGCAGGAAGGCAAAAGTGTAGGCCTTGTTCATGATGTAGTTAGAAGGCGAGCTTGGGATTTGACAAGGTAAGTTGTTATAGGAACCATTCTCTGTAATCTAATTTGTTAGATAATCAGGATGAAGCTCCACGTTGATGGAGGAGCAATCTAGTTTATAATCGGATGTTCCTTTTGTCACATAAGGGCCTTCACCTTACCTTCAAATGAGCAAACAAACTCGGAGCTTCTGTCCTGCTTGTCCCACAGGAACAAAACAAACTTTAGAAGGCTTTTGGATTCGATTAAGTTGTAAAGCTTGACTGAACCTAATCGACCGATGGCCGCTCTCTTTGAAAGTATACTCAGATTTTGAAGGGATAGGATTCCTTGAACTAGCCTCCACGGTCCACCTAAGAGTCGATGGAATCAGGAAACTCAATCCTCCTTACTAATTCAGCAAGAGGATGCCTGGGACCTAATGAATGTTTCACGAAGAGATTAATCATTGCGGGGGGTAAGTGCGTCCGGCTCTTTTCAGGTTTAGTCATCTTCTGATGGGATAAAAAGAAGTTTAAAAAGGCCCCTAAGGGAAATCAAGAAACTATTGATTTTGCAGCTGTAGAAGATGCCACAAATCTCGCCGCGACCTTTAAGTTTAAGTCTGTCAGTCTTTTAGGTATTTCTGGAGCGGTCAGTAACCGAAAACAAATTTGAATATTCAAGTATACAGTTAACAATTCCCAAAGTTAAAATCTCGAAGAGTTTTTTCAGGACGTGTTTCTTTACGTCTCTGATTGATTATTTTTTAGCTCGTTCAGTCGGGATCGGGGAACATTACAATCGTTGTGCAATTAAAGATAAACCCTGTTTTGTTTTATGGTTCGTGTCGAAATCGGTACAAGACTTTTGAGTCATCACGTTTTTAAGATGAATCAGACTTAGTGTATATAAATGCTTGATTTGACTTAATGAACACATATTAATTACCCCTACCATGATCATTCGTATTGTTTAAGGTCAAAGGTCAGACACACATAGAAGAGGCAACCTGATAATCCGTCTGACTGGATCTATGGAGCAGACAGTTTAAAGGGTCCTCCATGGTTTAACATGGTGTGGCGCTAAAAGAGCCGATCGAGTTTCCCTCCTTCATGGCCACTTCAAATGAAGCAAGCTGAAGCAGGCCTTCTCTCCATCCGCGCAGAACTCTCGATCTCTCCGACAGAAAGGGCGGCGACACCGAATCTTCCTTTAGACATTTCGATGGAACATTAGCGCGGGTCTCACCCTATATAAAGCTCAAGGTTCGTAGCCAACCCCTGCTCACTTCAGACAATTGGAAATCGGTTATCATTGCCAGATCTGGTTACTGTCTGCATCTTTGTCCCCCGGAAAGAAACGGTGAAGAATACTCACTTAAACTTCTACGACGTGACAGTCAGGTCGAAAATGTCGATTGTTTCGTCTCGCTCTCTCTCACAATAACAAGTCCGCCGAGACATGAACCCTAAACGTCTGATCAATACGAGCAAACAGCGCTTCTCCTCAACACCAAACGACGGTTTTACCGAAAACACTTATCTGCCACTTTTTCTATTATGTGCCCTTGGCGCAGTTACAAAATGAGGATGATGTCGCGTGAGCAGTTGCGGACACGAGTCACATATCGAGCCCATGGATTGCCCCCTCCCCTACCTTGTTGTATTGAGCTCCAAGCAACCTGTGTTCAATATAATTGGGCTGCTTCGCAGAAATACTAGGCCTACTGCTTTGCAAATCAACTGACAAAGTTCTACGTTTTATCTTAAATAAAAAAAATGTAGTTTTTCCTTGATGATAAAAACATCTTCTTTTTTTACGAAAGCCCGATCGTGCCAGACTTAAAAATTGAGAAAATTAGTATATTTTAATAACGCAATAGTATTGCGAAATATACTATTGCGTTATTTCGCAAATATATTGCGTTTTTTGCAATACTATTGCGTTAATTCGCAATTTAAAAAAAAAACGTTTCCGCGTTTTAAATGTGGCACGAACGGGCTTCCGCAGCTTTTTCTTGATTATACGAATTCAAAATAGTGTGATTGTGTTTGCAGCTTATTTTTTTATGACAGCTTCTGAGCTTCCAAGAATCCAAGACAAATAATGTTAGTAATATGAGTTTAGTCCGATTCCAAATTTGTTCCCTGTATCCTTTATACTTTTAACTTTTTATCAGGACACAAAACACTTAAAGGGTCCATGCAATGATTTTTTCTTAGGAACTTTTGTGCAACTTCCTACTCCTCTTACATGTATTAAAACTATTTGTTTGGTTAATTTTATTGAAAACTGCACTTCTTTAAACGTTACAAAAGGCCATGCTTTTCAGGAAACTGAGGGCGCTGTTGCTCTAATGTCATTTCAGGAAGACGCGGTTCGGTTTTGGGGTTTTCTGTTTAAATTGTGAAACCAAGAATATGCTCATTGAAAACATTTGTGAGAAAGGTTTGCTCATTGGCTTACTGCCATGTACTGACACAACAGCGGATCACCAAACAAAAGAAAATTGATGACAGCAAAATGTCCCGCATTTTAGCAACTCTTGGTGCTGAAGTAGCTGTTACATTGAGGTTTCTGCCCGCAATGACATCACAGTTTTGTTCATGAATATGGAAATTCGCATAAGCATAAACACCGAAAAGACACCAAAATTCCATTGAAAATGGCAAAACAAAAATTGCACATAATTTTAAATGGGACACAACGGTGCATTTCAAGGACTGCATTAAACATCATTATTGAAGCCGAAACGGAGAAACATATGCACGAAAAACGATTATTAATGTTGAAAGTCAAACTCTCAATTTCGAAGCTGGAAATTTCTTTTTAAAATTTGTATCTCCAAATGAGGACATTGAACTCTGCAACCTAATCCTGTTTTTCACAGATGATTCTCTTTTTCATTTTGTCTCTTTTAAACAAAACGTTCGTGCAATTAGTAGACGCTCCTTATCCTCGAGGAACAAACCAATCTGTTTTTAAAACGTCGTCAACTAAATCCGATCTAACTCGGACTGGCAATGAACCATCGTTTCCCTTCGGCCGCACAAACAAGCGCCAAATCCGCTCTCAGTCAATATGCCGTGTCTTTGGAGAGGGGAATACAAGTATCAATTCCCCGGTGACTGGAATGATTGACCGTTCCCTCAGGCTGCGTCGCAAGTACCGCGTCTGAAAATCCCGAAGACTTTGCGGCAATTAGGATTCAGAGTTCTATAACGAAATCGAGCAACAACCACGCCATGATTTGTATCACGCGTGGACGCGCGTTGTTGGTGTAGCACGGAGCGACGATATTGCGACGGGTTTCGACGCTACAGGCTATACCTAAAGGCGGGCGTTTCTATGTCTAGGATGTTTCAACTTCCAGCCAGTTATCTTTTCTTCGAGGTAATTTGTTTTTCAACCCATATATCTAAACCCATGAATTAGGCCTTCGATCAAGTCTCGGTGCCCAACGGGAAGGGGAACTATGTTTAATCCATGCACGAGATGTAAAAGTAAAGACTTGTTTTGTTTCTTTTCCAAGGAGAATATAATACCGCAAATCACCTAAACGAGGTCGCACTCAGAATCGCTGTGCGAGGTCTAGATCTACTCGGTTATTTTTTTAACGCCTTCCTGAACGTCACTTGTCATCCGTTATCGTCTTATTAATGGGTTTGGCAAGGAGATTGTTAAGCTGTTTTGCCCCGATTCGCTAGCTCAATGGAAGTCTTGTCTCTTGAAGACATATCATACTTCGTTTTGCATCCTGTAAAAGGAGGCCACTTACTAAGTGAGGTCAACGCTACCATCAAGCTCAATTGCGCGAACTGACTCTCAAAAAAATCGCTAAAATGAAGAGGGATGTAAAACTGGAACGCGTGGATACCAAAATCTCGCCCGACGGTCCGCGCCAGCGCTGTAAATTACTGGCGTCGCCCACGGGGGCTAGCAATAAAGATGACCACAAACATAGTCCATCATCTTGCCTGATCGCGTTTGCCAACCGATGCGTGGTTACACCGAAGGCTAAAGTCTTATCTTTCTTTTCATGTGGCCCTATGTGTTGTCTTCCACAGCGTGCGGGCAGAAATTGCTATCGAGTAGGAAAGAAAAGAAAAACCTTCCTCGTTCGCCCCAGCGTGTCGGTTAACGGAAGCACGCACATCGAGCAAACATTGATATTGCTGGATTATGTACTCACCTTCGATATTTCAGATCGGATCTGTTCAAGTTAAGAAGCCTCGTAGGTGGCTCAATCCATCTAGGCGCACATCGAGTGTTTAATGAAGGGCCCATAGATTCATTTGTTTGTGTTCCCAATGCAAACAAGAAAGCTATTCTTCGGCAATTATGTCCCCAATGTGGATTTCAAAATAAATTGAGACAAAATATCGACGGAGTGCTCGCCTCTGCCGGATTGGCCACCTGACGAGTTCTGTCTACAGATCTGAAAGCTATGCAATACTTGAATTATACCGCCTTAATTCGCCCACGATCCAGAACAGTCAACAAAATTGATTGGATCTCTTCTTGGCTATAATACCTTTCCGAAATGAAATTTCAGCTTCCTGGCAAAACATCAAACAGTATTCACGGGGTGCCCGAGTGTGTTATCTTTTCTCTGAGAATTGTCAATGGTTGTTGGGTAAATCCTTCAAAGCCTTTAATGGTGTATCAGCGTTGTGAGATTGAGTCCTTCGCCGCGCTGCAAAGCCAGGCAAAGCCTCTTCAAACTGAAGCCATGTCATTTTGAAATTCTGGACTCGGGCCAATTCGGGAAAACTGCAGGTGCGTTCTAATTCCTCTTATCAATCATGTCTCACTCGTTTATTTCAAACTAGATGTTTCCTTCCGTGCATTGCCCCAATTTGGCTCTAATACAATTAAGACTGTTCTTTTAAAGTGAAGGATTGTAGGGCAAGACTCTGTCAGGCTTGTGACTTTTTTGTTCAATAAGCAACAAAATTCTTAACAACTGCCACCTACGTATTGATACACGCAAGCATCTGCGTCATTCCTTGCGTGTAAACCTATACAGTTTTAATTTTTTTCGTCATATCCCTTCTTGTATCTCGTCGAACAGTTCTCTGCCCGCAGCAACTTTGCTGGGGGGATGAGAAGAGACAATTTGAGAATCGATCGAACAAGACGTTAGCCTCTTAATAAATGGCGACAGAAAAATTAGACTGGAAATCGGTTAATACCGGAGAGCGGCAGGTTCTGTTACTGTCAGCCTGTTTCTAATTCTATAAAGATGTCTGCAAAATTGAAAATGTCTGCAAAATTGTTTTCCAAATACAAATCTATTTTGGATGCATGAAAAGAATTTCATTTCAGTTGTAGGTGTCAAAAGTTGTGGATGGACGGAGTTAAAGGCAATTTATCACGCGTACAGGTGTTTCTGACGACAGCCGATATGTACGGGGGTGGCGCCGTTGTCGGGACGCTTTGATGCGAAAGAAATAACACCGTACTCTTTTTTTAATGTTGTTTATCGTGTCCGTCTGTCAGACCGCTCGGATTTCCGACGAGATCTGCAGATATACAGTTGGCGGCAATCTAAATAAAATTGACGTGTATGCCATTTCGGTTTTTGAACACACTGGCAAGAAACAAGAGCTCGAATGAAGCATTGCCCGGAGCTAAAATGAAGGTCCAATTCAAGACTATGAATGCCTGAAATGAAAACACTTGACAGAGTTGATTCAGACAATTCAACTGTTACAAATTGTTACAATTTAGTGAATTTGTAAAGTATCATCTATAGGTAGTGCAGGACGGGGCTTTAAAATGTAGCCTAGGATCATTGAGCCAATTTTCGAGGATAGTTATTCTTCAGGCGATACGATAGCTCGAGTTCAAATAATAATGTCAACCAAAACCGACGAAGCAAGCTTAGTCGATTCTCGAAAGAACTGTAGGAAGATAAAATATCCAAAATATCCATATTTTAGATAAAACAATTTTGAAACAAACTTTTGATAAAATTGCTCTTTTGTCGAAGTGAATCTCAACCTTTTTTTCATCTGCAGTGTGCGTATAGGTACCTTAAAATTGGCGTTACCCCTGCGCCTATTCTATGAAAAAGTGTAGATCCATTTTTATTGGAGCGAAGCGTTTATACCTGATGCGCTTGTAGTTTTGCTGTGCCTTTTGAATCGATACATCATTTAAGAAATGGTTTTCCTTCATTTTTCCACAGGGCACGATTAGATGATTGGCTTTGCCCTCCAGCGATACAGATTATTCAGTGACAGGAGCTGACTTCCGTTTGATGTGTGGAGACCTAATAATCTGATGCAGGAACTAAAGATATAACTGCTTTTGGCTCTCTATGATATATCGGACAAGAATCCCTGTGGCAAGATTGAAGTCAGTGTGGATGATGAAGCATCTACACTAGTAGACGCTCGGGTAAAGAGATCATCTACAGTAGGCGCTCGGGAAAGAGATCAAGTGCGTTTGACAGATCAGAAGGCAGGCTGAGGATACTAGAAGAAAAAGTAAGTGCAATTTCAATGTAATACATATTGTTATACCTCTGTCTTGAATACTGTATTTTCATTGGCCTAGAACGATCAGTTTATAAAAAGTCATGGCACACTCTCTGTGGCATATCACGTAGTACGTACGGTGTGAAACGCTTGTATCGTTGGTACCCACGCTATTTTTCACCATGTTTTCACGCATGAGTGGGAGCACCGAATTAGCAGACGATCATCTGTTTCGAGCACGCGACATGCATGGCTTGTGAGTTGACGTTCGATTGTCACGTTCGATTGTTGTGTTTTCTGCTGTTTGTTTTCGTGATTTTTATGTCAATATCCAAAGAATTCAAGACAGAGGTATAACAAAACAATTGTTGACTGCTGTGATGTGGGAAATGACGTTTTGAACATCCTCAGGACGCATTGCACTCTCGGCTTCGCATCGGGTGCTATGCGCCACTCGGGTGTTCAAGACGTCATATCCCGCATCGCAGCAGTCAACAAATTACAATATTGTTAAATAACATTCTGTTTGGTGGTTTAGCGTTAGGCTTGTAAAATAAATATTAGATGTCCAAAATAGTCTGGTTCACAACAAGATTCGACGATTATTGTTCCTCTTCCCTTTCCTTTGTTATACTCTTTTTTGCAACAGCTCTCAATGGTTTTGTACACGTTTTCTTATCGAGGTCGTCCTCGATTTGGTTCCTGTCCTCTATTCATCGATGATGTTGCACGTGCGTGTCCTGGATTTACACCATAAACACAAGCATAAAACAATAGCAATACACTCGACTTGCTGGACGCTCGGTGATGATTGCATCCTCTATATAGGGATGAGAGTTTCTGTTACGGTAGTTTTAGCGTACTTAGTTAAAGGTCGATGAGACATTTTCCCCTGAATTCTGTGCCAAACAAAGTAAGTTGTTTACTCGTCCGTGCGAACGTGCAGCGTCGCAATTATTTTGAAAGGGATGTAAACCTACCCTGGGCCATGACGTCAGCATTCAACTCGTAACCGCTCATTTTATTCTTGTGTGTTAAGAAAGTCCCCGGGCAGCATGAAAGAGACCTTTGCGTCCAAATCACGGCAGAATGAACCGTTATAGACTCTCAATTCCCACCAACCCACGCGTTTGACACCGTCAAATTACCGTCGTTTATAGCTCAGTGTATACATTGTGCGGGGGAAGTTCACGTTAATTCATTTTTGTGCCCCAGGTAGGGATTTTCGCCTCCTTGCAAAACATCGGCAGAGGGACGCTTATGCAATATTGATAAAGCGTCTGTTGTGTTATGTACCTAAAATGACAGGTTTTTATGAGATTTTTGTTTTTCTTCCATCAAAATTAAGAAGTAAAAAAGAAACATAGACCTATATGATGCTTGTACGCTGTTTGCCCTATACAGGGTGGTGCAAAAAGAAGGAACCAACATTCGACAGCAATTTTCACCTTCTTGCAGAGCATATTCCAAAAAATCAATTTAATGGTATTAATATATTGATCTTTAAACATACGTGACAAAATATGATTGCAAATGCATATTTTGTCTCTGAGATATGGTAGTTTTAAAATTTCATGTGCCAAACCTGTTTGTCCACGGCTTTATCCACTTGAATGAGCTCGATTTGAAGACAAAATGGCTTGGTTTGAAGACAAAAAAATCACGCTACACGTACACGTGGACAGCAGTGATTTAGTGACTTGTATTCAAATAAGCATAATAACACTATTCCTGCGATTTTTTAAAGATTTTTTCACCATGGTTGAAGGGATATACTTCACTACATTATAAAAAAAATTCAAATAAGTTACGTACTTAAATGTATAATGGAAGAGTAGAGTGGAACATTTTTTTGTATTTCTGTTGAAAAGGTTAGCCTACAAAATCTCAGATTTTCATGATAACAAAATCGTCTTGTTTTACCGTTCTTTTGCATTTTATTCGTATGGTTTTGTTATCGTTTGAGCTCGCTAGTGGTTGGAATGACAGCGTCCACCATCTTGATAAAAACAAATGCGCCGTTGCCGAAAAGTCGAAGAGGTAACCGAATGCTTGTCTGGAATAGAAAGTGAAAATTATGATAATTTTTAAACATTTAAATATTTTTAAACTGGGCAAAGTAGAACTAACAAAATATAAGTTACTTGGGTTCTGTTTTCAACCTGGCAATCCAGACTCGCTGCGTTGGTCACAAATAAGAACCCTGCGTGTCCTTAAATCAGATTTATATAAACAGCATTTCAAAAGTTCCGAGTAATTTGAGGTCCAGCAATAACCAAAACCGGCGCCAACCGAGACAATGAACTGGGAAGTTTCAGCGGATTGAATAATAACATGATGTGTCTCCGGCCGGGGCCAGCAATGCGAACTGACGCACGTTCTCCTTTCATTGACGCACATGGGTGTCGATTTCGCCTCGCCCCTGACAATTGCAACATGAGGAACAGGACAGGAACGGACACGCTTCCTTTCGGTAGTACCTGTCAGTTTTAGTCCATACTTCAAAAAGCAACCGTTCCCGTTTACAATGTAAGAGAAAGTGTCTTGATCCTTGCATTGATTTGGTGTTCCACTGTACTACCTGAACGACCGAGCCTCGACAACCTGGACGGTGCACTTAAAGCATTGTAAAAAAAGTTTACGGAGAGTTCATCTTTTTAGTGAGGATAGTGAGTGCAATTTTCGAAATATCCAATAACAAAGTTCGGTTTCAGTATAAAAATAAATTAAAAAAATTACCATTCTTGTTTTCATAGTATCAATTTATTGAATTCACTGGTCTTAAAGTTTGGGGAAAAAACTCTAAAGCCCCAAATGGATTGTTGATTTGGATTATTGTCAGTGTGCGTAGACTTTTAGTTGGAAACAAATTGTTGTATTTGCAAGTCAACGATATTGTTATCTTTTCAATCGAAGCATGCAGTATGGTAAATTAAAATCGACTATTCAGTATAATGCAGCACAATGCGGTCCCGTGTTAGTCCTGCTAAAAATATCCAGTCGTCTCACCCATCACAAAATTAACATCGCCTCCCTAGAGACCGTCCGGGATGAAATCCAACAGGCGCATGAGAAAAACCGTCACCGTGTGCAAATGGAAACAGTTATTTAAGTGAATTACAAATTTGGCCGCAGCGTGCTGTTAAAAACACAACTCGGAATCCGCAAGGAAATTCCCAGATCGACGTGTATCTAATTCTATAGGGGGAATCTGGTTAACAATCGCTGAGAAGGAGAGTGTGTCTTTGCGTGGAGCACACAAACCTCATAGATTCTGCCTCTTGTTTGTAGTGCATAATTAAGTACACGGTCTGAGGTCTATATCTGGTTGCTCCGCAAACATTCCCGGCTCCTTATTGGGGGAGCTTTTACATTCATGTATCAATATCTGTGGCGTTGACCCAGATGGACGCTGATCCGTGAGGCGATCATCCACCCCAGACCCATTCATCACAATGTATAGTAAACTCTCGTGGGCAGGGAACAGACAAAAATTGAAAGTTTTAGCGGGAACTAATTAAAGCTGTCCAAAACGGGCGCCTGGCGATTCTACCGATATCCGTCAGTAACTAATTAATTAGTACGTTACATGGCCATGTGTGCGCTGTGTGAACGCGATAAATTGCGGGCAGTATGCCGGTACTACCTAATGTTGTGTTATATTTCTTTGTATAACATCTGCTACCCGCTTATAGATCATGATATTGTCCCGGGGGTATATCATGCAGTTGATTGCAGTGTGGTTCTTTAAAGGTTCGTAGTCCCCGGAGGAGGCGAAGATGTCAGGTTGGATTTTTCTTCAGGCCAAAAACTTCCATTGTTTTTCTTATGATTCGGATGCAAACACAATCTCTCCATATGCCTCTAGGGGACAGGTACCCTGTTCCTGACTCTGTCATCTCCAAGACGAAGGACCAAAACAAGGAGAACACCAGGGCACGCGGGAAAGCTAGAGCTTTGCATTAAAATCCCACCAAATGATTACTGATTAGTGACTTGTAAATTCAAGTGGATGAGTGCTCGGATCGCCGTATGCGACAGCAGGATTATTGTTATCATACACTGCAGATTTTTCATTTTCATCATTTCGGCCGGAGATAATCCCAGTATACTCTGAGGTTCATTGTTTTCTTCGTTGGATCGTGTCCCTCGGAGACCACCAGCTCATGATTAATCACACCCTCGTTGAATGTTTAACAGGTGGATTGTAATTTGTCACCCGGACCAATCAAGTTATTGGGGCGTAACGCCGTATAGCGTAACATTTGGTTATCTCCACATGCACTCAGTGTATGATCTTGAGATTTCACGCTTTGGCCACACGTGGAAAATATTACACATTATTTTATGCAGTCATTATACCAATGGCAGTGGCCGCAGCACCTTGTAAACCCTTAAAATGTGCTACATAATGGGTCTCATATTTCTCATGTACTTCATTCATAATAATAGACATAATATAACTTCCAGTGCCTTGAGTACCTATACTCCGTTTCGATAATGCCTGAATAGGTTTCTGCAACGTAAACCATACAGATACAGAAGGAGATTTTCCCATAATCGAAAACTATAATATAAGATTGTCATTGATATTTTGGTACTGTGGAAATAAACTGAACTGAAGTGAACTGAAGTGAACTGAACTGAACTGTGGATTTACTGGATTGGCCATATTCGGGACTTCATTTTGTCCTGGCTACATGTTTTTTTGTAAAATGAAAACGAAAACCTCTTTCCCGGGAATTCATCATGGCTTATTCACTATAGTAACGGAAGCACTGTTGATTGGCCGTGGGCTACCAAAAACCCAAGAAAACGAAAACGCACTGCTCGGAGGAAATTAAAAACACAGGTGGAACGCAAACCAAAAAAAACAGGAGTATTTTTTGCTGTTTCGTGCCTGGGCCAAAAAAGGGAGTAAGATTACAGATCGAAACTCCATCCCAGCTTGGCAATATTTATTCCAACCGCAACGCGACGCTCTTGAGAAAACTCGTCTTCGGTTGTATTACCAGTTACATGACACGCACATGTTTTCCTGGCGTGGAAAGAGAGACAGCACATTGAAATGTTAGAATGCTGATCATTCAAAGATGTGCAGCTTGGATATCAATGGTTGCCATGTAATGGAGCCAGACATGGTGGCACGCAGGCATCGTCCATGCTAATTATTACCATGACTTCGATGGACGAAAGAGACTACCCTGAGATGTGCTTATGCACATTTACGGCAAATAGATTTATGTCCATGCAAGATGAGTGTGTTGAATGTTAATGGGGCTTGGGTTGTGTGATAACTTAACACTAGTCATTCCGTCTGCAGACTAAATAAGTTACAGTGCCATGTAACATTGATAGCAGCCACTTCGGTTGGCTTGGCAAGTTTCAAACACGTCTCGTCTTCCCCTACAAATCAATAAAATGACAGGATGCATTCGCGGTAGGCTTGGCCGCGTCTTGTAATTTCCCGCCAAACAGTGAAAACATTCCCGCCAAGTATAGACGCGGAATCGGCAAATTGGCTGCAATCGCCCACAGCCCACGGCGTGGATTCATTTGACCCTTTTTAAACCTGGCTCCCATGTCGTAGCAGATGCCTCAGATTCTGCACGCCGATTGTACTTGTTATAAAAGCATCAGCGGGTTTCCACCTTTAACCCAGATTGCTAAAAGAAGATCCCTGTTTGTCCACGTCCCTCGCTGTTTTCCGTCCGCCCATCCCCATCACCAGGCATCAGTTTCCACACAGTTTCGAGCGCGGGCAAGTATTCAAAGCACCCGCTGCTCTTACCCTTGTTTTGTTAGCGTATGCATCCCGAGAATTCCTCATTACTGCTGCCTGAGGGCTCCAATTTGTGGCCTTCTGTCCCACTCTTCCCCTCTCTCAGGATCCTCCTCTTCTCATTTGCAATCGTGCGCAAATCATGGACAAACACTTTGCTTCCGTCTGACGGAAACCAGTCTCCATCAGCTCCCAATCAACCCCGCGTTCGTTTGGGGTATTACCTCTCCCGCCCAATCGACAGACCTAATTAACCTTAGAAGAAATTAAAAAAAAAAAATCCCTCAAAATTGCAATTTTGCGGAGAGTGGTTTCGGAGTTTCGCTACCTCTCACCGAATTTCATTCGTACAAATTGAAGACATTCGAACCAGTCGGTCGGCCGCGGGGAATTTCTCGTCAAACATCGTTAAATCTCGTTTACTCCTGTTCATCATCCTAAATTGCCTTTCCTGCGGGCGCTGCTCGGCCAATATTTTCGGCGCGGTAGAAAGTTTAATACAATTACCCTCATGTTTTTCGCGTTGAATGGACTCGTCAATTTCGCTAAGGTGCCCTAGATTGGTTATATATAGGCATTCAGTGGCTTTAATAAAGGACTGAGATTGAATACTCCTGTAATGTTTTTGCCGAATCAAGAAATATGCTCTCTGTAATCTCACATGTATTAGCAATCTAACTTCACACGTCGTGCACTATCAATACATTGGTGGTAGGGCATAGGATATAGTTTAGATTAGGCATACACATATAAAGCAAGGCTAGCAAATAACCAGGATAAAGTGAACTAAGATACCACTGATTGCTATTTATGAACACTAACCTTTATGATTCGCCTGTTCAGATGACACTGAGCAATAATCTTGAAGTTTAATTTTGTGGAAATACCTGCTCCACCTTACAGTTCTTTTATCCTACAGTCTATCTTATGGTTTGTTAAATTACTTATTTTGTGCAAAATATAAGGAGCCACGTGTGTTTGCTTTGCTCATAGAAATTCACAGAGAGCATAAAGATAGATAGGCCGTGAAACAACAATTACAATTGGTGATCCGAAGACGGAAAGTCTAAAGGTAAATGGGACTTGTTGCACTTTAAGAATTTTGACCTAAAAAAAAATCATTTCACGGCTCTTTAAAACAAAGTAGTCGTGCAATCGATGTCACGCAGTTCACTGCATTCCCATAGGGAGACAACCAGAAAGTACATATATCAGGCATATAACAATTAACAACGCGCGGGCCTGTACACCATATAGAGTGGCTTACAAGTGCCTATCTTGACCGTTCCAATTTCCATTGCATCTGGGAGTTCTCTAATTGGCAATTCGCGCACCTGCCGGAATTGCGTCTTCGCTGAGGGTAGCGGGACGGCCTTGCCCCACTTAAACTGCACTGGTGTAGCTTCACTGACAGGGGTGTAGACCACGAGGGTGTCTTTCAGGTCCATGAAGGGTACTCTAAGACTCTACTTCCATTCTGTCATTGAACTTCTTAAAGGACACTCAGCCGTCGTCTTGCTTCCTCCCTCTCTCACTGTCTCTTTCTGCCTCATTTCGGCTGAGTGTTTCGCTCGAGCCTCCTCGCTGGAATCAGACACGAAGCTGAACGAGGTCCTGCGCTCAACAGTTCTTACAATTATCGTCATTTAACACCGGTGGGAAATTACACCCAGCAGAAAATGAAATTCTACCAACCGATCTGCCGATGAGCCACCTTGGGAGTGAGACGATGCCACCGAGTAGATTGCCGTGGCTACTATTTTCATCTTCATCGACTTGTCGTATGGGGTCACCATTGACGTATGTTACATTTAGCGCGCGAAGCTGTTGACTGGTGTAATGACACCAAAAATCCCAGCCCCTGGATTTTTTGCTAATTTGATCATTCACGGCACAGACACCAGATAATCATTTAAAAGCGTGAAAAGTGACGAGTAGATTGCTTTCGTACTACACTCCGCAGAGTAAGACCGAATTGTTGTACCTTTGAAGAACTTTGAGAGTTGTTTCAGTGATGACTTGGTTTACAATCTCCTCATGTCAAATCTGTTTTAGTGTGTGGTTGGTTTTACAGTGTCTGTTATTTTGAATTGTGTTTAAATTCTACTTTTGTTGGGTTTTAATGAATGCTGGGACCAACCGATTTTAGGAGTGGGGTCTGCATTCATACTGACTATAATGCCCATAGACAAATGATAACTTGTAAGGTTTCATAAAAGGTATGCATGCTCTTAATTAAATTTTACGTGGCCGGCCGACATGTGTCGGCGATAGACTGAAAAATCCATACAAAATGTTCGCCAACGGCAACAATGTTAATTTTTGTCAGTCCGGGAAAAGACGTTTGTGAAACCACTAGTGGAATTCCTTGTTTTTCAGTACATGCTCTAATCGCTCAGCACCGATATCGGAAAGTAGCAGCAGTTGGCCGGGTGCAAAAACAACCGAACAGGAGTTACTGTTACAGGACAAACTAATCTTGCGTTCTCCAGCAGCCGAAATGAACGTGGATAAAAATAATAAATAACACATGACGCGCTCGCGCGATGGTTGCAAGCTAAAATGTCACTCCTTGCTCGAAGGCAAAAATCACGTTAGTAGCCCAAGTTGTCGAGTTTGAAATTAATGCTCCCAGACATTTGACCTTTGAACGGGCGTTCCTTCCTCACTAATTGAGTGCTTTTTGCACCTGCTGATTCCAGACGCTGACTGCACAGAAATGTTCGATTTATCGTTTACATTGAGTAACCAAAAGTAACAAAGAAATAAAAGATTCACGATGAAAATGATTGCCTCCTTTCATGACAATCGAATAAACAGTGACTTCCATATGATAATTCAGTGCTGTTTTCTGAAGTAAACACTTCTTTTTAATCTTTAAAAGTTACTTCTTCTTCGTACCCTGATCCGTAATATCTCTCTTTTAAAGTGTTTGGAAAGCAACTCAGTGATAACTGATTGAATCATGTCACTGCTCCGAAAACAACGGAGCTGAACTCTCAATGTTCTTTACGCACAAAGTATGCGCCTTGCCAAAATCGATGAAGAGCGTTAAGTTCAGGGTCATGTGATGGGTAAGCGTTGAAATGAACCCATCGCGAGCTCAAGACCCCGTATTGGCAGAGACGTTCGGTCAAGGCAAAATAACACCAATCAATTATCGTACAAGTGTACATGCATTGTGAACAGAATTGCACGACACGTCAATTCTAGTTAGGCGGTCGTACCCGCGAAATGCACTTTCTCGCCTTTTTGTCTGTTTTTTGCTCATTCATTTGGCTCGTCTATAGAAGCTTTTTTATTTCTTAAGTTGGTATTGAAGCAATACGCATGGATGCATGCTAAGCAAGCAACAATTTCGCTTAAGTCAGCCACAGAGGAAAGGAGACGAGCACTCGTGTAAAAAAACAACGCGTCCTTCACAAAAAAATCAATATAATATCACCCTTAGATGGGCTGACATGTATCGACTGGAGAAAGAATTACACGTTGGCAAATCAGAGGTTGTCAGGGTGAAGTAGTCAGACAGAAAATATTGCTTGAGAGCTGCTTTTTTCGTTTAAAAATTGGGCTTGAAAAGATGTCGTTTGAGAATGTCGATCGATGAAAGTGTCATGTCATGTCGGCAAGTTCGGTACGCGGGCGTGAAGATAATTATTCAAAAGGTCAATATACGGGATACGAACAGAAGGAGATAGGGTCGGTAACGCAGACGATAATTGAAAGCAGGGGTATTACTTGCGATTCTACGGATGCCACTGACTGTGAAATACTCTCCAACATTCGTCTTAATTTGTTCTTAGTGGAGAAAAAATTGCGACCAACACTGTATTAAATCAAGATTTGTAATAATACGTAAGACTTTAATTTTAAATTTTTCTCCCTGTCCTATATTTCTGTTTAAACTGGGCCGCAGAACTTTTTTTCGGAAGAGTAGTGTTTTCTAAACGACAAATTTCAAACAGTGTGACCACACCATTACGATTCACATCGCTATTAAAGCTTATCTTACAAGTTACCGAAAACGCCGAAAATATTGTAAAAATGAGGGGGATGTATTTACTGTCACGTGATGCCCGGACTCCCATTGGGCGGCGTCACCTTCATATTCATGAGCGTCTGACGTCAGCGCATTTTCCCGCCAATGATGGCGCGAGCCGTGGCTGGGCCGCGGCGATAAACGCTGAGCGATTCGGCGCGATGCGATCATTCCACTCAAAAGAGCGGAGGGCGCTCGTTTGGACTTTCGTCAGCGACGTCAGACGAACCGTGTCGGCATCAGCCAGGGCGAGCTGGCTCGTGTTCGGATTGCACTTGGTGATATGCAGCGGCACCAAGCAACAGACGTACATGGAGTTGATCGAGTACAATTTTGTGGCGTGCTGTAGATGACTGCAAATTCAGGACTGTGCTTTGATGTGACTTTACGATGCTGCGGGGTTACCAAAGCATCGCTTCTCGGGTACTTCACTGCAGTAGCTGAACGTGCTGGTTAAAAACGGAAGCTCCATAGTGGACGACCTGCAGATTTATCAATATAAAGTGGGTATCTGAACATCATAGCAGCCACACCGTTGCGCAGTTAGAATGCTCGTATCGGCCTCGCAAACTATGGAGACAACGACTTTTTTCCACAGGAGCCTCGCCAATGCAACTAAGGAAATCCTGGCCAGTGTCACGGATGCCCCGTCGGACCTGGAGTCCTTGGACAAACCCAGGTGTGACTTCGTCCTTAATTTATCCTCTGGTGCGGACTTGGAGTTCGTCTTATATAGTCAGATTGATATCATCTTCCTGACGGTGTTTCTACCTATCGTAATGGTGGTAGGGGTCCTAGACAATGCAGCTTTCATATACGTGGTTCTCCGGATTCCCCGTATGCATACCGTGACTAACTGCTACCTAGTGGGCCTATCCGTCGCCGACATTATATTCCTAGTGTTCGCCATCGGCAGCAGACTCTGGTGCTACGTCAGGTCTCCCATCGTCGGGGACGACAACCCGCTGGGACTGGCCGGCTGCCGGCTCAACCAGTTCATGGTCAACACCTCCTACTTCGCCTCGCTGTTCTTCATCACCCTGGTGTCCTGGGAGCGGTTTAACGGCGTGTGTCGCCCCCACAAGCGAAGGGATAGCAAGCTCATGGTCCTGGCCAGCGTGGTCCTCTCCACGACTGTCTCTGGCATCTTGGCCGCTTCGCTTCTAGTCAGCTACGGCGTGGAGTTGTACGATTGTATCACTTGGCCCTCATCTCCCAAGTACACCGACTGGCCCGACAGGCGAATGTTTTGCGGTGTGGCCTTCCCCTGGGCGGACAAGTTCACCTACGCGACGCAGACTGTCCCGTTTTTTGTCTCCCTGATCGCCAACACCTTTCTTTACTATAGAATCATCCATGGCTTAGACCAGTCGATCCGTCGGACACAGCAGTCCAACCATCGCAAAAGCAGAGACTCGTCTACACGCAACCAGGTCGCCCGGATGCTGGTCATCAACGGGGTAGCTCTCTTTGCCCTCCTGGCCCCCTTCGAGATCATGTCCCTCTTCAGCCTGATCGCAATGTTCCGTGAGGGCGAGTTCATCCTGGACATAGACGTCCGTCAGGTCGTGGTTTACATCGCACGGGTCCTCTCCTATCTCAACTCCATCGTCAACCCCATCATATACACGGTGTTCAGTAGTCGGTACAGGGAGGCCTTCCAGATCGCCTTCCTGCCGGCCAAGTGCCGGCCCCGGCCTAAGAGCTCGGAGAACTCTCAACCTGGGAGCACTGGACGCAGCGGCACCATGACCACACGAGCCCAAGAGTCTCGCATATGAGCAGGGCTCCAAGACTGGTACAGTTGATTTGAAGTTCGAACGCCGCTCTATTCAACTGACAATCTGCCCGATGCATAATGGCAATGTTAGGCCAGGCTCTTTGCACTCGTAAGTTGTACCTTAGAAAACATCCTTGCATGACTTTCCACATCTTGTCTTTATCGTGTTATTCAGTATATTCACTATGACAAAATAGATTAGTACGACTGAAGACTGTAGCTATATTAGCTCGAACTTTAACGTATGTTAAAATTGTTATTCTTAATACGTTCCAAATCTTAACAAGAACGAATATCTTGGTCTGAATTTCTCCAAGATAGCTTGCCCCGCAAGCTAGCATTTGACACTTTTTTGTTCAAAACATTTTCTTTTGTGGATATGGATCGATAGAATTTAAGTATTGTAACCTCGAAAAAAAATCGCACGTGGCAAAATGCTTGGCACTACTTTACACACATTAAAACAACGTCACTGTATTTTTATAACTGAATAATTATGGGACCAAGAAAACTAATGTTTATTCTTCGTCCGTTGGGTACAAAAATGTCCTTCACACGGTTCTGTAAAATCTTCCTGAACATTTCAAACTTTCGATCACGAGTGAAAAAAAAAATCGAACTTAATGCTCCACCACTGCTAAGCAACTGAAAGCATATTACTATCACAAAGTAAGATAGAATACTCCTGTTAATACTGACAGGTTTATACTGATTACTATCTCCAGTTCGTTTTACGAGGTATTGGATACATGGTCGGTAGGCGGATGCCCGTCCAAAATGATGGTAAATATTTGGCTATCGTGCTACGTGCAAAGAGCACAAAATGTGACATCTTCATCTGATATATTGAGGTTAAAGATAGTCCGGCATCGCAACTGCATGTGCAGATAGGAGATATTGCGTCCAATCAGTAGGCCTACCTCCGCGCACACGGAAAGATTTACATCAGAATTTATATGCTGGATAAAAATTGATTAATTGACGTGACGGTCGCACATTTTTTTAACTCTGAAACGCGTTCGACTTAGGTTAACCTATTTCATTCAGTCACTGTGGCATTTAGTCGAATTGCTTAGTAGCAATTCCTTGAGCCCGTACGCTGACTTTCTATATGGACGGCTAAGCCCCCTCAAGTTGTTTGTTTGTTGTTAGGTATTTCAGGTCATTGACCTCAACACATGGTTACAGCATTGGGTATTTTTCGAAATTTCAAAGTAAAGGAAGAGTCACAGTTTAGGTACAACATTGTCATCAGGAATTCAGTTTTTGTTTTAAATTTGCTTGATACTTTACACAACTGCTAGTCAACTTATGAAAGAGGTCCGTCTGAAACCGTGCGATAGGCCTATCTAGCTACCCAGAGATAAAAAAAGCATTTTATTCAGCATCTCTTCTCTGTATCCCAGTGCCAAAGCCAATTTGCTTACACTCTCGCCTTCTAATGGGATCTGACTTCGTGTCCATATCCCGTTCAACGCACTCACATCTTGCACCGACAAACAACGTCTAATCTGATAAACAAGGCCTTAACGGCGTCTTATCTCACATGATTAAGTAAAGCAATCAACCTATACGACTAATATGGAATAATGAATTAGATTTGCGATCTTCCAAAGCAGAAACTTTCTTACAAGAGAAAAGACGGCATAAAGCTCTAGGGGCCCAGTTTTTCGAAGAGGCATTTGTTCATTTCTCTTGGGAAAAAAAGAAACCTCCCAATGGGATACTCCCTTTAATATGACGCGTAATTGGTTGACTAAACGCCAATTAGTCTGGTGCCCTGTGGGCAAGACAGTATCGCGTAGCTGAAACGTCTCATGAATTGGCATCGTCGTTTAGTTTGGCTTAAGCCTTGGAGGTGGTACGTGTTTAAGCCTTTATAGTGTGGGGGTTTTGCCACATTTGCCGCAGTCAGATCAGGATTGTCCAAAATGGACTTCGGATAGAGATGTTCAAATCCGATCGGAAATGGTTGGCGCTGCCGTGTAATTGGAAGGGTCATTTAGCGTCATTTCATACAACTTCGCATACATTAACTTACTAGTATCATGTTATCGAACGTCCTCTCTTAAGTTTTAGTTCTGCTTTTCGACCTGGCACTGCAGTGTCGACACGAAATTGGCCCACTGTCGGCCTGCAGTTGGCCCGTTGTCAACATTGAGTTTAGCCAACGTCAAGATGGGAGTTGGCCTTTTGCCAACCGGTGTCGATCTATACAGTACAGTCGGCCCGATCGAGTTCGAACTAAAATGTTCCGTTTTCACCCTGAACGTTCTCTATCCTATCAGGGTTATGATTAGAATCAAAACATTAAGTTTACTCTATTCAGATTGATCGAAACCTCCAATTCCAAAAACACAAATTATCCAGTCCCAATGTTCAAGAACACGTTTTGACAGAGGTTTAGAAGATATTCGAGCTGGAAAAAAGTACCAATATCAAAAAGTTGATTGCTTTAGCACTGATGTAAGCTATCGTTATCACTCCATTCCCATGTTTACTTTATTTGACATCTAGCTGTCGTACAAGTATAAACTCCTGCGACAAACGTGTCGCCATTTATCGTAGTCCATGTTTACGGAACGGTAGCGCCAATTCGGGCGTATACATTACCGCAACGTGAAGACGGGTGTAAATTGACGCTTTGGCTCTCGTCGTTTGTGAATTTTACCATCTCGAGTCAAGAATTAGACAAGATTGATCAGTACCGCCTGGTGAAAAACTGAAAGCAGTCCCGTACTGTTTTTTAAAATTAATCATTAGCGATCAGACATCTAGGTGAATTGTAGACTGATTGCCCTTTTTCTCCCTCGTGCACGGGGTAATATCTCGCGAAATAGGGCGTCGTTTGTTAAGGCTGTCGCTATGCCAACCCCAACTGGGACGATTTTTTTGGCGGGATACCGTTTAACGACCATTATCATGTCCGTTAATTGGAAAACAACGCCGCTCTCGGCTCCTGCCCCTAAATGATCGGCCCGAAATGGGTCGTGAGACTGTAATTCACCCGACGACGCGTGCTTGGGACGCTCTCTGCCTTGATCAAGCCCCGTGACTCGCCGATCACAATTTGCCTACTGTAATAGCTGGATTCCCATGAAATAAAAACCCATAAACCGCCGCAATATTCGCGCTGTCAGGCAGCCGAATTAACGTGATATATCGGGTGGGCTGGACAATATTCTGCAAGGCTGCTCTAATTGTCCGAAATCCAATAATTTTACCTTGTCTCATTTTTTGCCCCAGAAGTGGGAATTGACTCTTCCATGTAGTTTTACAAAAACGGCAATGCTGGGTCACAGAGGCCTTCTTTTATTAACGTTTTCCCTAGCCCTCTTCTTTGCTATGACTGTCAACAGACATTTGAAGTTGTAATCGGGCTGCCTCGTTTGACATGATTAAAAAAAAAAGAATAAAACGCGAGTGTGTTTTAAAACTTCTAACGATGATGTAATCAGTAAGGAACAATGCCATACATATTTGAAATAGATTATTTTGGGAATTTGTAAAATCCTATATCTCATCCAGCACAAGTCGGTTTATCGTAGATTTCTCTTCGTGTAATCATCCACGCACGCGTGCGTACGTCACCTCGTCGACACACGCGGTACACCAGATCATAATCTCGCAATGCACACCTGTGAGAGTAATGATGGTGCTACAAACATATCCGAATAATTTCCGGATGCATATGGGACGGATGACGGAGAGGCTTACTTCGGTATCTTGTATTCTAGAACATTACCAACTGAGTAAGCTGCTATCCTACATGGGTTGACCTATAAATACCTACGGTATTGGTTGACTTATACTATAATCCTTTAGCACGAATCGCTGGCTGGTATCCATGACAAAAATGCGATGATGACCTTTCTTAGCCCATTCGTTTATTTTAGATTTACGCTTTGGTCATGTTATCAGATGAAAAAGACCCATCATTCTGACAGACTGGAATGTTTTATCATTATGACGAGAGATAACTTTCCAGATTTTAATAATCTGTGTCAAGCATCCGTTTCCAGCACTGAGAATGTACATGATCGCTGAGGAAACAGCTCAGTAGCATGCATGAAAATATGTACGCGGGGGACGCCGGATTGGAAAAAAAACGGTCTTGTGTTTTTGGTTATTTTAGTTCGGCATGTCCGTAACGTCTGATTATTTAGTGGTCCATCGTTCTTTAGTATGCTATTCTGTAACCAGTCATCTTCTGAACATACCTCATAAAGTTGGAATATTATACACCACTTCGGGGTGTCTCTAAAGCGCAGGCATGCATTTTCCCCTCGGATCAGCTGATTTCCTCGTTTTTTGCCAAAAACACTGTATAAAGACTTGTAAAGTTTGGAATTACCTCTTTTCCCATGATATAGCAATGTAAAAACTGACTGCACCTCATGCACCTGAGCACTAGCACATTTTTGTCCCCAAATCATGAAAACTTGAGGCTCTGACAGGAAACTGAGGCAGTTGAGGTTGTATTTGCAACAACACAAAAGTGAAGCTCAAGTGCATGAGGTGTTGGGAAGTGTTATGTTTCACATGGTGTACTTGAACCACCTGGGGTGACAGTCGGCTTAACCTCAGGTGTGTGTTTTACCCAACGTTGACACTTCACGTGCATGAACATGTTCGATTCACGTGCATGACGTGGAGTCACTTTTTACAGTGAGTTGCTTGCCTGAAAGCGGTAATATTTGCTAAATTAGGTCTTCAACTTTAAGCTGCGTTCCCATAATAGTTCTGGCCTGTTTTTACCTCACGTCCCCCGTCTCGTCTTTCCAAGCTCTCTTGCCCGCCAGATATATCACTGCCATTTGGCGGAACGAATATAATATCGTCGGGAATCGATCGCAAGATGACCGCAGCCATGCTCAGTTTCGGCTCCGTAAGTGGTGTATAACGCGGAAATCTGGAATTGCTGTCAACATCACGATCTGTCTCTGTTTGCAAATCATTTACCCGTTTTTATCACATACATCATTCTACACAGGGAGGGGTCGTTGTACAATATGCATTTCCTGAGACATTCACGTCTTCGTGACGTCCCTATCATCGTCTCAGTGGGTCAAGCCTTTTTTTCCGCGGATTTAACTAGAGCATTGCCCGCACCATCTGTATTTGCATCTCCAAACTAGGTCTACATGTGGCAATTTAGGAGACGACAAATTGGACTCTGAGCGATCTGCTGATGGCAAGACGTTAGGGCCGGTTGTCGTGCTTAACTGCTTAAAGTCTTATGTCCTGTGTGGTCTTGTTCTTGTAAGTTCTTCTCAGGTATAACTCTGTTTGGTAATTTTTTAAGCCACACTAGGCCAATATTACCCAGTCGGTGGTAAATTAGTTGGCGCGCACACAAGTTTGGATCGAGGTTGCATTTAATTTGCTTGGTAACGGAGAATCTACCAATGATTGACAGTGCGGAGCAATTTGGGACACGCTTTCATCACAGATTTACGACTGCCGCATCTGCGCCGCAGTTCCAGGTATAATACGAGAAAAAATGAGGCAAAGTGCAAAGAACCATTTGCCAGTCTTCTGAAGGAGCACGGTACATTTAATGCCTAATAAGAAGACCTCTGTGCGCGTGCATATCAGCAAACAGATAAACCGTTTAAACAACCACACGTTACTAATGCTTGCGCTAAGCCTTACTCCACGACTGAAACCAATCCGTGTCATGCGTGCCGCGCACGGGGATCACCATGGCCCGGCACAGCTCAGAAATCGTAACGACCTGGATATCAACATTTACTCGACACAATTAAATCTGACCTAGTTCTACTCTCACGTTTATTACACTGTGTTTGTTTATAACTTCGGTTTCATTAAAGGCCGAGTTCGCTCGTGTTCATGAATCTGGCACGTCGGCACTGTATGGACCAAAAATGGAAGGTGTCGTTCCTTCCCAGAGGATTGACATAGATTGCACTAGTATAGAGGCTTCTATGTCCTTCTTTAGGTACAAAAGAGTTATTTTTTTAATGGATGGTGGGAGTGATGAACGTGTTTAATCGCGGCTAGACACCCTACTCCGGGAGTCAGCTATACCATTGAGATTAAGGGTATATGAGAGTCTTAAGCAATCCCGTTCAATCTCATCGAGATTGCTTCCTGGCCATAATAACCGAATCGCCACAGGGCGCTGCCATTAAACCTGCAAACGGAGTCACGTAGATGGTGGTGTGCCCACCGAGAGAGTCATTTTTGTTTCGAAGAGATACCCAATAAATACGTCCGAGTATGGAGAAAAGCCACACCACGCCGAGTTCGTGTCTCTGTTTGACATGGGAATGAACTCTTTTATCTCATTCGGAGATAGAAAATGTTGTGCTGAAAAAAAGGGTTTCTGATTAAAAAAAACACCTCAATTTATCAATCTTCTGTCACGGGAACAAACAGAACAGGTGCTGCAGTTCGTGGAGTTTATCAACTTTTTCAGAGACAATGCACCGATTTTTCGCAATTCACAAATG